>CM022298.1:574191976-574529022 GCA_011799875.1 Thinopyrum elongatum | reverse complement strand
GTGGTAGGCAGACATCGCTGGAGAGGTTTATCGATCGGTGTGTGTCGGAAAGGAGTTGTGGAGACCGTGGGAGAACGACCTAAAGAAAAAAAATGAATGTGCACGATGGATAGAATGCTGAGGGAGGGGGAGGGCGTGTGCATGCACGAGAGAAAAATAGTGCTAGCTACAAAGGTTAGAGGATTATGTGGGTGTAAGAGACTAACAAAGATCATAATTCAATATGAAAGTGGATTCATATATTTGAATAAGAGATCATAGTGTTATAAACCTATGCATGCATGAATATAGCAGTGATACGCGTGGTGTGGTTTTGGATATGTTATACCATAATGTGATAATGCGTGGCGTTTGCGACTCACAGCTAAATATCGAACAATCTAAACCATACTATATATCGAACAATCTCACATTTTATTTGAATTTGTGATAATGTGTGGCGTTTGCAGCTCACAACTAAATATCGAACAATCTAAACCATACTATATATCAAACAATCTCACATTTTATTTGAATTTGTGATAATGCGTGGCGTTTGCAACTCACATCTAAATACTTGTAGGCGTAGGGGGCGGGGCACCATACATTATGTGATAAACACATTATACATATGAGACATGGTTTAGATTATGAAGATCTAGCTAGAGCTTGAAATGTACTGTGATTTGAAATCAACATAAAGTGGATGCAAAAAATTGAGTTCGAGTTCATATAGTACACATAGTTCATATTGAAATCTGCTAAAAGACATATATTTCAAACAATATGATAATCTCTCTAACCAAGGTAGGGACGAGGATTGTATATATGTCCAACAGAGGGAGTAGTAAAATTTTCTCCGTGTCCTGTGAGCCACCGCGCGCATGGGCGAGGGAGCGGGCGTAGGCGTAGTAAGCAAAGCTTCTCATCGTCCTGCGACTCTGCGAGCCACCGCGCCCGTGGGCGCGGGAGAGGGCGTACTAAGCAAGCTTCTCCTCGTTCTGCGAGTTGACGGGACACATCAAAAGTAATACAGAGCATCTCCAGTGTATAGAGCCTTGCCTCTAAGGTAGGACCCACATGGTTTGCCTCTTTTTTAAAATAATGCGTCAAGTCGCAATTTGTTTGTTCACCCGTGGGCCACATGGTTTGCCTCTTTTTTAAAATAACGCATCAAGTCACAATTTGTTTGTTCACCGTGGTACACGATCCTCCATCAAGTGGACAACCATTACACGTTCAAATTACATGTGGGCTGCCTTTTCATATAGAAATGAGCTCCACGTGTACCCGCGCGGGGTGTGGTTGGGAAAGAGACGGGAGTACGTGCGCCGTGCGTGCACCTCTTCTCTTCGTGCACGTCCCCCACCTACGTGGGTGTGTGAGAGAGAGATACAAACCTAGAGAGATGGCGTGTGCGTTCGTGAGTGTTTTTTGTTATGGGGGGGGGGGTGATTTCGTGAATGTATTTGTGGGAATATGTGTCGATGATATCTCAAACAAAAATTTGACACATGCAATGTGTGTGAAATAGAGGCCTATCTATATTATATATAGAGGGGTGATCCACGAGAAGAGAGGGAGGGGTCATAGATATCGGTAGAGTCGAAGAGAGGATCAGGTGTGGGTGCGAGATCGATGAAGAGAGCCATCGAAATTGTGTGTGCACATCAAAGATATAGGGCGACTGACCTACCAGAACGTCATAGGGCGCAGGGCAAGTTTGTGTGTGGCAGGGAGACATGACTAGAGCGCGATGATGTATGGTGTGTGTGTGGGGGGGGCGGGAGGGGGGAGCGAGAGACCTAACTAGAGAGGTTACACACCAATACATCGAGCGCTCTAGTCATGTCTCCCTGCCACACACAAACTTGCCCTGCGCCCTATGACGTTCTGGTAGGTCAGTCGCCCTATATCTTTGATGTGCACACACACAATTTCGATGGCTCTCTTCATCGATCTCGCACCCACACACTTGATCCTCTCTTCGACTCTACCGATATCTATGACCCCTCCCTCTCTTCTCGTGGATCACCCCCTCTATATATGATATAGATAGGCCTCTATTTCACACACATTGCATGTGTCAAATTTTTGTTTGAGATATCATCGACACATATTCCCACAAATACATTCACGAAATCACCCCCCCCCCCATAACAAAAAACACTCACGAACGCACACGCCATCTCTCTAGGTTTGTATCTCTCTCTCACACACCCACGTAGGTGGGGGACGTGCACGAAGAGAAGAGGTGCACGCACGGCGCACGTACTCCCGTCTCTTTCCCAACCACACCCGCGCGGGTACACGGTGGAGCTCATTTCTATATGAAAAGGCAGCCCACATGGTAATTTGACACGTGTAATGGTTGTCCACTTGATGGAGGATCGTGTACCACGGGTGAACAAACAAATTGTGACTTGATGCGTTATTTTAAAAAAGAGGCAAACCATGTGGCCCACGGGTGAACAAACAAATTGCGACTTGACGCATTATTTTAAAAAAGAGGCAAACCATGTGGGTCCTACCTTAGAGGCAAGGCTCTATACACTGGAGATGCTCTGTATTACTTTTGATGTGTCCCGTCAACTCGCAGAACGAGGAGAAGCTTGCTTAGTACGCCCTCTCCCGCGCCCACGGGCGCGGTGGCTCGCAGAGTCGCAGGACGATGAGAAGCTTTGCTTACTACGCCTACGCCCGCTCCCTCGCCCATGCGCGCGGTGGCTCACAGGACACGGAGAAAATTTTACTACTCCCTCTGTTGGACATATATACAATCCTCGTCCCTACCTTGGTTAGAGAGATTATCATATTGTTTGAAATATATGTCTTTTAGCAGATTTCAATATGAACTATGTGTACTATATGAACTCGAACTCAATTTTTTGCATCCACTTTATGTTGATTTCAAATCACAGTACATTTCAAGCTCTAGCTAGATCTTCATAATCTAAACCATGTCTCATATGTATAATGTGTTTATCACATAATGTATGGTGCCCCGCCCCCTACGCCTACAAGTATTTAGATGTGAGTTGCAAACGCCACGCATTATCACAAATTCAAATAAAATGTGAGATTGTTTGATATATAGTATGGTTTAGATTGTTCGATATTTAGTTGTGAGCTGCAAACGCCACACATTATCACAAATTCAAATAAAATGTGAGATTGTTCGATATATAGTATGGTTTAGATTGTTCGATATTTAGCTGTGAGTCGCAAACGCCACGCATTATCACATTATGGTATAACATATCCAAAACCACACCACGCGTATCACTGCTATATTCATGCATGCATAGGTTTATAACACTATGATCTCTTATTCAAATATATGAATCCACTTTCATATTGAATTATGATCTTTGTTAGTCTCTTACACCCACATAATCCTCTAACCTTTGTAGCTAGCACTATTTTTCTCTCGTGCATGCACACGCCCTCCCCCTCCCTCAGCATTCTATCCATCGTGCACATTCATTTTTTTTCTTTAGGTCGTTCTCCCACGGTCTCCACAACTCCTTTCCGACACACACCGATCGATAAACCTCTCCAGCGATGTCTGCCTACCACATACACACGCACTTTCCATCTCCTCCATTCTGTGTCCATGCCTCGTGTCTCTCATACGGTCCCACACACGTGTAAACCCTCGCCCCTCTTTTCATCAATCTCACAATCGCACACTCCTCCCCCTATCTAGCTAGTAGGCCTCTCGCACCACCTCCTAGCTCCATCTCTCTCTCTCTCTCTATCCGTCTCTCTAGGCCTTATTTGCCTCTAACAAATGGATGTACACCGACCGATCTCCCGCTATACATATAGCTAGCTAGGTCGTTTATAACTCGTTTTCCCCACACACCGATCGATCTACCTCATTAGTTATGTCTCTCCCTTCTTCTGACACACAACAATTGATCTACCGATCTAGTTAGGTCTGCTTACCAAACACATGGTCCTCCTTCATCATCCATGCATGCCTCCCAACACATCTATCACGCACACGCAAACACAGAAACACATCCCCACTCTTCTTGATAATATTGCAGTTGTACCCACAGTTTGTCTAGTAGGCCTCTCCCACCATCTCCGAGAAGCAACTCCACCACCCCTCCGGCACTCTACCACTCTCTCCCTCTCTCCCTCCCTCTCTCTCTCTCTCTCTCTCTCTCTATGTCCAAACCTATTCCCCGTCCTTCACTTATGTATGGATGTCGACTGATCTCCCTCAAGACATAGCTAGGACTCTCCTTCTCAACACATATACGAGTCGATCTACCTCTCTAGTTAGGTCTCTGCCTCCCCCCCCCCACACACACACCGATACATCGAGCGCTCTAGTGCATGTTTACCGCCACACACAAACTTGCCCTGTGCCCTCTGACGTTCCGGTAGGTCAGTCGCCCTATATCTTTGACGTGGACACACACAATTTCGATGGCTCTCTTCATCGATCTCGCACCCACACACTTGATCCTCTCTTTGACTCTATCGATATCTATGACCCCTCCCTCTCTTCTCGTGGATCGCCCCCTCTATATATGATATAGATAGGCCTCTATTTCACACACATTGCATGTGTCAAATTTTTGTTTGAGATATCATCGACACATATTCCCACAAATACATTCACGAAATCACCCCCCCTCCATAACAAAAAACACTCACGAACGCACACGCCATGTCTCTAGGTTTGTATCTCTCTCACACACACCCACGTAGGTGGGGGACGTGCATGAAGAGAAGAGGTGCACGCTCGGCGCATGTACTCCCGTCTCTTTCCCAACCACACCCGCGCGGGTACACGGTGGAGCTCATTTTTGTATGAAAAGGCAGCCCACATGGTAATTTGACACGTGTACTGGTTGTCCACTTGATGGAGGATCGTGTACCATGGGTGAACAAACAAATTGTGACTTGATGCGGTATTTTAAAAAAGAGGCAAACCATGTGGGTCCTACCTTAGAGGCAAGGCTCTATACACTGGAGATGCTCTGTATTACTTTTGATGTGTCCCGTCAACTCGCAGAATGAGGAGAATCTTGCTTAGTACGCCCTCTCCCCCGCCCACGGGCGCGGTGGCTCGCAGAGTCGCAGGATGAGGAGAAGCTTTGCTTACTACGCCTACGCCCGCTCCCTCGCCCACGCGCGCGGTGGCTTGCAGGACGAGGAGAAAATTTTACTACTCCCTCCGTTAGACGTATTTACACTCCTCGTCCCTACCTTGGTTAGAGAAATTATCATATTGTTTGAAATATATGTCTTTTAGCAGATTTCAATATGAACTACTAGTACATACTCCAAACACTGATGTATATAGACATATTTTAGAGTGTAGATGCACTCATTTTGCTCCTTATGTTGTCCATATTGAAATGAATGTAGTACTAGTACGCACTCTCCCTCGCCCCTCGACCCTCGCCCACTTGTTGGACGTGCAGCAATTCATTCGGTCTCAGATAGCCAGAACCATATACTGTAGTACCATTATTGCTCGACTTCCCGAAGAGGCGAAGAGCCAAGTGCAAGGTTAATATTTTTTAGATGCCAAGCGCAAGGTTTATAGGAGAACGAGTAGTAGTAGTAGTAGTAGTAGTAGTAGTAGTAGTAGTAGTAGTAGTACGTACTGTACCAGTGGTACGTACTGTATGAGGAAGAAGGCAACAAGAATGTATGTTTTGCGTGACAGTCTCTTCTTACAGGACGTGCTAGACCTAGTGGACCTCATTGTTGCAATGGGAGTACTATCATAGATCGCACGATCCAGAGTGGTGGGCAGCGGGAATAATTCGGAGCTGCTTAGTCTTAAACCCCATGAAGAAGTCCCATCGAAAGGAATAGCCATCCTCTACACGTGCTCCTATGTAAAATGAGTAAATGAGACAAAAAGAGAAAGCGACAAAGTAAAAAAAAATCACCAGCCTTAGAGCCAGCCCTATTGTATTAGTGAATGATATTTCTATGTCGTGATTGACATGGCTATATTATTAACCATGCTGCGGAGGTAGAAGCGTATTTTTATTTATTTGCAGTGGTAGCAGCGGATGGATATTCAACGAGGAGTGAAATGATGGCTGCTTCCTCGGTCAAACATAGAGAAAGGTGGGCCTCATGATTTGACGACTTATTAATCATTATTACTGCCTATACTCTTTGCCCATATAATAATCGCGTCGTAGAGTACTAGTGGGCTATACTTAACCATGCTCGAAGAGAAGAGGTGCACGCACCCACACATATAGTACTAGTAGCACTCTTTGCGTCTTTTGCGTCTTCCCCAACCACACATGTGACACGGTGGAGCTCATTTCTGTACGATGATGCAGCCCATGTGATAATTTGACGCGTCTAGTAGTAGTTACTCACTTAATGGAGGGTCGGGAACCACGCATGAACGGTGCCGCGTCATTTATAAATAAAGTTTTTTTCTTCAGTGGCACGTACGCAATATAAATAGGTTCATATGGAGAGAAAAAGAAACTGCTCCACTATATACATAGCCAGGACGAGCCTACACGGTTGCTTGCTGGGGTTGCTCTCTTCACACTCTCTCGCACAAAATGATTGTGGCCACATCTCTAACATCCGGGCAGATCACGTCCGTCGGGGGAAGGGGTGGATGCTTTGTGTAGATGTGGTTGCCGTCGCCGACGGCGAAAACCCACTGTCGGCGTGTCCCGATCAGGTGTCCCTGGCGTTCTCTCTCACAAAGCCGGTGCGGTAGACTTCATCCCTTGCTCACTACCGCGACGTGGGCAATTGCCGCCTCCCGCCGCCCTCCTCTAAGCTAGCTACATCCCGACATCCCTCAGGTACAACTTCCTTTATAGCCAGCTTGCACCACTGCCCCAGCTGCCCACATCGCTCCATGTGGATATTTCTCTACTTCTTTGTCCCGCACGCACCTCTACTGGCTTCTACTGTATTTGTGATGAGTTTATGTCTCATCAACTAGTCCCACTAGTCTTATTCTAATCACGCTTCTTCAATTTCTTTGCCACAGGGATGCTCAGCTCGATTTTAGTGAAACTGAACAAAATGATCCGACGGTCAAAGGGTTGCAAACCTCATTTCTTCGGAAGGTTCAACGTTGCCAGCAAATTAAAGCCTGGTTAGGGTTTAGGGTTCAAGGACTAGGGACTGCATGGATCGTTTTTTTCTTTAGCTGTCTCTGTTCCAAAATAAGTGTCAACTTTAGTAGTAGTACAACTTTGTACTAAAGTTTGCATAAAGTTGAGACACTTATTTTGGAACGGAGGAAGTACATATTGGCTATGATCTGTCAATTATTGAGATGCAATAGCATGCATGTTAGTCTCCTTTGTATTTGATGGAATGTTGCAACGGGGCAACCTTGGACGCATGATACATGAAACAGAAGCTGGAAGCTTCATACCATTGTACAAATTTATCTCGCTGAGAAATTACAGTACGTACTACTATGTACTAAAGAGTTATGTGTCGCACGGTGTCCAGAAAATATGGTGATAGTGTGAGGTGGGCCATGTAAATATGTAATCACTGAGCTTGCGTGTTTTCACTGCATTCGCACTCCTCTGCTGTAAGAATGGAGAAAATTGTAAAGAGTGGAGACGGTCTACCTCCTTTCGCCGAAACGTGGGACATCCAGCATCCGGTGCATGTGTCATGCACCAAAGTAAAGTGTACAGTGCAACTGAGACTCGACACGGTCGTACCACCTCAGTAATAATGAACAATGAGCTATCAAATCACATAGACCCGGCAGTAAGTTGGACGGACGAAGCAACCATCACTCTTGAATCCACTTCTCCCTTCAACGCAGGCGCCAGTGAGAGGTCACGTCCGCTCTGCCCGGGCATGAATGCAACACCAATTCTCTGGAGCGGCGCTGACCGTTTCGGGTAGGAAGCGTGTGCGAGCGATGGAGGGGCTTTGGGTGGGCCAGGCTGGTCAGGAGCGGGCGTGGCAGCTGTCCCGACCGGACGCCCGAAAACGAGAGGATGCACTGACTCTCGCAGCTAAATCATAGTACTACACACCATCTCTTTGTAGGTGTAGGTCGATGTGTCGCTCTCTGTAACACACACACACACACGCACACATATGTTCATAGAATAGGAATATCGTGGGAGTGGGAAGCCATAGGAAGTGAGATAAATGGAGTACGTACAAGAAGAGAAGAGGTACACGCACGTCCGTTGGAGCCTCGCACTATAGCCCAGCCGACCACAGCACGACGGCCGGATCTGTGCCTCTCGTCCCGGTGCCGGCCGTCAGCCGCTATATCTGCGGCCGCGGGATTTGACGCACGCGGCTGCCGGATTTGGAGCATTCCGGCCGCCTGCAACTGCTCCTTGACATGGATTGTCCGGGTAAAGGGTCGCACAACAATGGCAATGCCTCCACGTCGCGTGCAGGTACTGAATCCGCCTCTAGCTGCTCGGATCTATCCCGTCGGCGGATCGCCGACAAAGACACGGCCGGCCACCGTCCGGGCTCGGCCCTGACCCAGCGGCTAGTCGGTTCACCGTTGCCGCTCATAAAGTGGGATGGCTGCCCGCGGCAGGTCCTGCACCGCATTTCGACCATGCCACAACATCCCGGATGGGTGTTCATCAAGTGCGAAAAGATAAGGTGCATAGTACTTCTTTTGATTCGGTTGTGCTCCCTTATTTGGCGCATGTTCGGCAGCTTATACTCAAACTTGTGTGCAGGATGGATGCAAGTTTTGGTTTTGGGAAGAAGAATACATCGATCTATTGATAGCACGAAATTTGGTAGATACTCGTGCACTCCTTGCTAGAATAGAGGCTAGAGATGAGACTAGAGATGATATTAGATGTGAAGCAACGTCTAGTTCTCTAGAATCAAAGAAGAAAGAAGTGTGCAAGCTCGAGAAGCCACAGATCAACAATGAAGACATAGAGAAGATATTAATACAATTAGTGGGAGCAGTTATGGAAATTGGATATCTTTTAACATTTCTAATTGTGGTTCTTGTTTTCTTTGGTCTTGCTCTCCTAGCAAAGAATTGGTGAATGTACTTCCCCGTATCAAAATGTCGTTGATGAAATAAAGAAATGTGCTGGAAAATAAATGTGTTCACATTCCAAGGTGCATTAAATTGATGCATGCAAGGATTAAAAGAAACCAACCAGTGCATGTAACCATTCATACTCATTTAGTGGTCGTCCATGAATATATTGTAATTAATGCAGATTAAAGTTTGAGTAATTTTGTAAACTACAAGATGGAGTACTACATTTCTCCATTCATCATCTGCCTTGGTTGATGAGATTTCAAATTTATTCCCTATTAACCGGAAAGTAGTGAGTAGTTAAAATTTTGGTCAAACTTTGACAAAAAATATATGACGTGGCATAAAAACTTGGACTGAGGTAGTACTCCCTCCATCTAGGTGTTAAGCCATCTTACGAAAATCAGATATTCCCAAAAATTTTGGGCGTCGTCCATTAACTTCACATCTCAATCCCCTCCTAGCCTCGTTGCTAGCGAGCGTTACTTACTCTGCCTTGTTATCTCCCCCAGAAACCCAATGCATGAAGCGCAACTACGTGTTGATTAGTCAAGGAATCGAAGCCGGCTTGCATGCGAGTTAATACGTGGCCCTGCATGGTAGCTAAAACGGCATCTCTTAATTGCTGTGATTAATTGTTGCGTTTAGAGAGAGAAATCAGGGCTTTGATTGGAGGAAGGACCGGTCAAGTTTCTCCTTCTCCTCCAATCTGCTTGCACCTTGGTCCCGCTGCACCTTCTAACGTGACTTTATACACCTAGACGGAGGGAGTAGTACGAGATACGGTGGCACACTGACTTAGGCCGAATACAAGTGCCCAAAATTATTGGAAGAGAGCAAAGTGTACATACAAAATAATTAAAATTGAATTTCTCGTTTTTTTTTTGAAACGGAAGCAAAAGATTTGCCTCATCCATTAAATAAGAGGAGAATAGAGTTTGACAGTTTGCAAGAGACCCTACAAATAAACGGCATGGCGATTACTCTCAATACGCCCTAGTTTCTTAGCACCCACTGTAACCCTTAGTACATACGGTGGCACACTGACTTAGGCCGAATACAAGTGCCCAAAATATTTAAAATTGGAGGATGGTGCAGCCCACCTTTCCGATATTTTGACCGTGTGTGGTTCAGTTGTTGCTTTACCACACATGAACGGTAGTAAGTGCGATCGGGAGGCGTGGAGCATTAATTTCGAGCTGACTCCTTGGAGCGTTAAATTTTCTTCACGTAGTAGTATTAGCTTTGCCCTACTAGTAGTATTTTTCTTCACTAGTAGTACGTTAAATAAAGAGTTTTGTTTCGTGCACAATTTAAAATGATTTTTATGGAGAGAAAAAGAAAACCACTCCAACTATATACGCTGGAGCGTCAGCGCTTGTTTTCTAGGGTTTGCTCTCTTCACACTCTCTCTTCACTATATATATACATGCTGGAGCCTCAACGCTTGTTTTCTAGGGTTTTCTCTCTTCACACTCTCTCTCCACTATTTATATACACGTTGGAGCCTCAGCGCTTGTAGTTGCTCTCTACACACTCTCTCACTCTATCCAGATCTAAACAAGACTGCGTTGGCCTCTCCTCTCTTTCTCTCACCTCACTGCTGGTCAAAGAGCCGGCAAGGATCCCGTCTGTCGGGGAAGGCAAGGAGGCTTAACACTGTCGCCGTCGGTGAGGGAGGGAATCCACTGCCGGCGCCGCTGTTCTCTTTCACCCAGCGGCAGTGCGGGAGGGCCTCCGACCCCTTCTTCCTCGCCGCCGTACATAGTGTGGGCAGATCGGCCTCCGGCCGCCCACCGAGCCACACCCCGAGAACCTTAAGGTATAATTTTCTTAATCCACAGGCATTGCTCTAGCTGCATGTGCAATTTTTTCGCTTCTGCACTTGAATCTAGGTGTTGGATCAAACAGGAAAGTAGTGGGGAAAGTTGTATAGCATGAATCTAGGACGTGGTTCAAACAGGAAAGGAAGGGGGGAAAGTAGTACAGACTGGCTATCCAACACCTATGTTGGTCAAAAAGGGAAAACAATGACAAACGCAGTACAGACATTTGTAAGGAACTGATCTTTCTGTGGGTGGGGGACAAGGCTGTATAGTTTGAGCAGGACTAGATTTGCTGCCCTCACATAGGGAAAGGTGTCTAAAGATAACAAAAATGGGACCAACACAAATATGTTCCTTGGTTGTTTGTTGCAACAGACTGTGCATCACCCCTTTATACATCTGTACATGCACATGGTGCTTGTGCGTCCACTGTCCCATACAACTCTTTAGTTGTTGTTAATCTAATAATGCCGCTGGAAAATTGAAGCAATGCCATAGTTAAAAGCAAATTACATGTTTAAACAATTTTATTGTTAATATAATCTCTCTATTAATATGAATCAATGCCACTGTCTGAGAAATGCTACTGTCTTGCTTTCTTTCCCATTTAGATAACTTAGATGCTTCTTTTTGTGGGCTTCTGTGTCATCCACCGTTATTGACCACTAATTGTTTCCTTTGCACCTCTGTGTAAACAGGGTTACCTACCTCCCCTCATTGCTATTGTGACCTTTTGTTGCACTACACAAAACACTTTTGTTTTTAGAGTGTTTTGTGCAGTTCAACCAAAATGTCACACCGACAACGTTGCTTGATTGCTTGATCTTAGTGGAACTGCACAAGAGAAGATCTGACTTCCTATCTATGTTGGCAAATTTATTTCAGATCTTCTTCTTGTGAGTTGTTTCAATTCCGCGTCATGAGAGGTCAGTACTGGCCTTCTTCCACATGATTGTGCAGTGTGCTTTCATATGTTTTACTACTTATACAGTAATGTTGCTTGATTTTAGTGAACTGCACAAAAGGAGACCAGACTTCCAATCTGTATGTGCACCCTAATATCCCATTGAGGTAAGATAATGATATTTCGCAACTGTTGGCCTGTATATTGCTACTGTCATTAGAAAAGTAATGTTGTTGTTTAGTGCTATACTTGTGCTCCCTAATTGGCATGCCAAATCTTACATTGAAGGCGAAGCTTGTCTGTTATTAACCCAAGTGATGAAGGGGAAGAACAAGCGGAAGAAGAACAAAAATCAACTCCCGGTGCTGTAATGAAGCACTAGAACTGTGATGACACAAGTAATGATATAGTTTTGCATCTTAATTTATTGCTATGGCTGGAACGAGCAATTGTTTTGCCACTGTGATTTGATGCCACTCTTAATGTAATATGTAATTATCTCTAGTTGTGCAAACAGGGATCTTGTTTGAAGATAATATATATTTTAGTGGAACTGCACAAGAAGATGTTGGAAACATTAAACTAATTGAGGAGTTTATAGTAAGCATGGCAACCACAGTAGATAATAACGGATGGTTCTGGAGAAGTGCTTGATCTGCATGCTCTACACAATAAACCTCCTGACAAAGGTTGGTACCAGCCCACGGATTTCATCCATATGATCGAGCTTTGTCATCTCTATTGGTGTTGTGCTACTGTTTAGCTACTGTCATGAGAAAGTGGTATTGTTTCGCATGTTAATCTAAGGCTGCTAATAAATTGAGGCACCGGTTTGCCACCGTTATAGCCACTAATAAAATTAAGTAATAATACAGTTCTAGTTGAGCTGCTGTGTTTGGTATCATATCATTTCCTATGAGGATAATGAGGATGCATCTCTTTGTGACTATACATTTCATGAGTTACTCCCATTGTTAATGTAATGGGTGTTTTAAATATTTCCTTTCCTTCTTTTCGAGCAAACAGGGATGCTAGCATTTAGTTGTTTTCTTGTCTTTGCACAACAGGATCATCCTCGTCTGAAGAAGAATATGCCAAGATATGAAGAAGCCAAGCCCTTCTCTTCTTATCAGAAGGAGCAGTTGAAGGATGGTTACATTACTGCCCACAAGAACAAACTAACTTCAGCTCAAAAGGACTCATAGATCTTCATCTTTGTTGCTGTGATGGCCAATACAATGTTGTTTTTGGATTCATTCTGGTGAGTTCTATTTTTTTAAATGTGTGCTCTGCATGGATCGTGTAGGTTGCCTATTTAAGCTGTAAATTCATAATACAGTTTGCTTTGTACTAATCACTTTTTTGTATTTATGCAAACAGGGATGCTCAGCTTGATTTCAATGGGAACTGCACAAAATGTTCTGATGGTTCGTGCCCTCCATTATACTTCATCATGCACAATAGATCGAATGTTCTCGAATCATTCATTTCCACCTCCAGCCACAAAATTAGCTACAAGAAAGGAGGTGCCGATATGTTCATGGCCTTGCAACATATAAAGGCGAAGTCATACAAGCTACGTGCGAAGTTGGTTGATTTTAGTGGAATTGCACAAAAAGAACAGCTGATTTATTTAGCACGAGGTGACATGTCAATGTCCGAACTAATGGCAAACCCGGCCCATTCCACAATCGTAGGCATTTGATATTTTGGAATGGGAAAACCTTGTCAACGTTTGCCCAATGATGTACGCAAAAAGAATTTGATATTTTGGAATGGGAAAACCTTGTCAAAGTTTGCTCATTGATGTACGCAAAAAGATACGCATTTGATATTTTGGAATGGACAACCTTCTCAAAATTTGCTCATTGATGTTAGCAAGAAGACACGCGTTTGATATTTTGGAATGGGACGCCCTTTTCCGTCAGCAGCATCGATCAATTTTTCTTTATTCTTTAGTTGTGAAGTAAATATTGGCTCTGACGTGTGAATCATTGAGATGCATAATCATTACATTTCATACATTCTTCAACTAAAAAGGGGTGCGCTGGAGGTATAATTAATTAACCTAATCTATGATCTCTGGCACCCATTTCCCGTGTCCGGCTGAGCCGAATAGAAGTTTCTTCTCCAGCTCAGCTCTCCGACTCCACGTCGCCGCCAAGAAGCTAATCGGCCGTCAATGTTCAACCCGCCAAGCTTGGCTTCAACTGGAGGGTAGCAGCGGTGGCCTTACTTGGACCCGAGCGGCAGCGACCTACCGTGTTCTACTCTTCCTCATTTTTTGTGTGGCACGGCCTCATTGGCAGCAGGGCGGGGCCTCGACAGAGCCGGCGATGTCCTCTATCTCGTTGTCGGCAGGGCGGCGCCTCGGTGGAGCGGGGGAAATCCTTCCCCTCGTTGCCGGTGCCGGTAGGGCGGGGCCTCGGCGGAGCCGGCGATGTCCTCTGCCTCGTTGTTGGCGGAGCAGGGCCTCGCGGAAGCCGGCGAAGTCCTCTTCCTCGGTGCCGGTGGGGCGGGGCCTCGGCAGAGCCGGCATTGTCCTCCGCCTCGTCGTCAGTCTCGCCAAACAGGGCCTCGCCCGCTTCATCGCCCTCTTGGTAGGCGGCCGCAACCTCCGCCACCCGCATGCGGTACCGCCAGCGCGCGAGGCGGCTCTCGCGGGCTGAGCGGTACGACTCAAGCAGCGCCTCCTGCTCCGCCCGCTCCGCGGTGATCTGCTCCTCCTCCTGCAGGTGCTCCTGGAGGACATGGTGGTTGTAGGCGGCATCGGCCTATGCTTCCCGGAACTGCTCCTCACGCTTCTGCCTCACCATGTCCATGTATTGGGCACGGGCCTCGCCGATGGTCATGGTGCCATGCACCGGCGAGGATGGCACGGAGGAGGAGGTTGGCGCCGGATCGTCAACTACCATGTTCTCCATTGGGACATCGTCATCTGGCTGCCTGCCGGCCAGCCAGTCGGTAGCAATGGCTGCCATCTCCTTCTGGTCCATCGTCCGCCCGTCCCGGAGAGCGCTGGAGCGCGACGAAGCCATGGTGGGAGTGGTGTGGACAGGAGAAAGGGAACGGAGGTGGATGACTGCGGCTATGGCCGGCGCAGCAGTTTATATAGCAATGGTGGGCGGCAGAGGGACTGACTGGTGGTGCCGGAGTAGCCGCCTCGGCAACCGCGTATCATTAATGCGAGCAGCAGACGGACGGACGGAAGACACTTGTGTCGTTTGAATGCGGAGCAATCGCCTACACCGGGAAGCGGCGCGGGCAGCGCTGACTGTTTCGGGCAGAAAGCGCGCGCGGGCGAGGGAGGGGGTCTGGGTGGGCCAGGGCAGTCAGGCTCGTGCTTGGCAGCGGTCCGGTCCAGCAGCCGGACATTCTGGCTCGCCAGTGAGCTCGCCGAGCTCAGCGACGACAATCAGACGATGGACGTGGCTTCCGACCAGTAGCCAGCGCCACCACCCAAGCTGGTTCATGCCGTGTTCACCATAGAGCAGGTGCGGCCGCACTTCGACGCCCTAATGGCGGAAGAGCTACCAGCGCAGGAGGACCTGTGCTACAACCTCCGTCTCCTCAACGAGCACCGGCTCGCGGAAGGACGAATCACCGGCGAACAAGCGAACAACAATGCCGTCACGGACATGTGGCCCTATGATCCAGGCTTCCTGAATGAGCAGCGGGTGCTATATCAGACCATCCGTAGGGCCCGCGAGGCCCTCTCCGACGTCCTTCCAGTTGTTGCGCTCGCCGTGGCGCCGCCATCTCACGTTGTCAACTATAATTTTTTTTGCTTCCTCCTGGTTTCCTGACATCACGGTCCCACACCATTGTCAACCTATATAGTCAATAAACGACAGAATTGCACAAGGAGTGGCCGACAGCTGGGACCCAACAGCTCGAGCAGAATTTGAGTTTTTGAGGTGTGAGCAGAGTTTTTCTTGAGCGATGTTTTTGTTGTTGTTCAGAGGAGATCACCTGGGCGTGCTGTGGCCTGTCTAGCCCAGGCTATTATTTTACGTCGACCAAATATCCAGCCCAGATAATAATTTTTTTCAAGCTGAAAATGGCTAGCCCAGCTATACTTTTTTTTGAGGAATACCCAGCCCAGGTCAACTTGTTATTCTCCGCCCCACTGGGCTGCAAATCTTTCCTAGGAGGGATGCATTAGGCTTAACAAGAAAATGGGCTTTAAAAAATAATAAATGGGATGTAATTATAAAAACTGGGCTGTAACTATATAAAAAAGCACCAAACACGTAATTAGTTAAAAAAATATTATTTTTGGATTTTGAAAATTTTAATTTCATTACTTGTTGAGCGCGCAATATTTTGTTGAATTTTAACGTTATAAAAATTTATTTTAAAATTATATTTAATCTGACTTGAAATTTTGGGATAAAAATATTTCGGATCCCATCAAAATGTGGGAAATTTTATTCAATTCTGTTTTGAGCGTTTGGTTGAAATTATTAATCGTTGTCCTAGCTAGAAAATGGGTTGTAATTTTAACAAACTATAAATGGGTTGTATTAAATTCCATTAGAAGTCAAAAATGGGCTGTACATTCTTACAAATCGCAAATGGGCTATATGTTCTCTGCCACACACTTGTGGGCTTACTAGGTTGACGCGTACGCAAGGCTTTGTCAACTTATAGTCAACACACGATTCTAGCAGCAGTGGCCGTTGGATGTCCATCCAACGAATGTCGTGCTTCTTCTTTAATCTCGGATATTCTTGCTTCAGCCGCGCAAACCATCGCCGGCGGTACCGCTTGCTACCGCCTCCCGTGGCCGGCTGTGCTATCGCGCAGGACTCACCGGCCCACCCTCCTCCCATCGCCGTCCAGGCCATTCCTCTACTCACCAACACCTCCTGTTATTCTCCAGCGACGGCATCCTCACACCACAGCCAAACCAGTGAACCCTCTGTAGTAGATATGCCCTAGAGGCAATAATAAATGTTATTATTTATCTCCATGCTCATAATTATGTTTATGTTCCATGCCATAACTGCTATGGTTCTCGAGTCTACAATAACACGAGGCTTGGAGGAAGACTCATATGCACGTGTGGAATAATAAACGACAAAATGTATTCCTAGTCTGGCCTCTAAGACTAGCTCAAGTGTTGCATGATGGTTCTGTTTTCCTGATCATGGGCATGACTGTGCCGGCAACTTTGGGGACACATTGTTAGTAGAACACTTGTGGTTGAATCGACCCGTTTGATGTTATGCTATGAGATACCTTCGTCACAAGTTAATGGTTAATAACACAGAGGAAGTTTACATTTGCATAATTCCTTAGACCATGAGGGTATCATGCTTGCTTCATGAACTTTGGGGTTTGTTAAACGTCATCCGTAAATGGGTGGCTATTACGGCGGCTTACGGGTTCATGGAAAAGTATGTCAAGTAACTTGATAGCTCAAGATTGGGATTTGCTCCTCCGTCGATGGAGAGATATCACTGGGCCCTCTCGGTGTTACGGTATCCATCATCGTCTAGCCAGACACAATGAGATTTGATCACGGGGATGCCGGAACACGAAAACGAGAAAAGAGAACAATACCAGTAACGAGGTAACTGGCATAGTGCATAAAGTTGTTGATCCATGGGGATGCCATTACATCTCACCTCGGGTATTTGTAACATATCGCGAAGCAACAGGAACAGCACACGGCAAGTGGAGGTTCACTCGAATATTCATTCGTGTGGGTATAGGGGTCAATATGGGTGTCCACGGCTCCGATGTTGATCATTGATCGAAAAGTGTTCCGGTCATGTCTATACTTCACCGAACCTATAGGGTCACACACTTAAGGGTCATCTATCTGCTGAATACTAGACAGGGAGTCTGAGAGAAATTTGCCGAAAAAGTTTCGGAGACAACGGAAGAGTTCCGGAGAGAGAACACCGGAATAGTTTCGGTAAAACCGAAAAGTTGTTTCGGGGTATACCATTAAGTCAAATTGGTTTCGGGACATGCCTGATAATTCTTGGAGGGTGCCATAATTATTCTGGAAACTTCTGGGAATTTTCCGGGATAAAAACCGGAAATGTTCCGAAGCTGTCGGAACCGGTTTGGTTGCTTTTCACAGATGAAAATCACTAATCCGGAATTTTTTTGGAACGTGTCAAAAATTATTTTAGTGGGTACTGGAAATGTTCTAAGCCCACAGAAATATTTTCGGTTCGAACGGACGCTGAAAAATGTCGTCATGAATAGTGAAAGTGCTTTTTGGGTGGCTTCTTGGAGAAGCCACCTAGAGGGCCCTTTGGTATTTTTCCCCTTGACTTCTTGTAGAAGCCACCCTTGGGCTTGGCCTATAAATAAGGGTGGAGGGGGCTGCCTAAAGACTCACTCTTTCTAACATACAAGTGCCATGCAATAATCTGGCTTCTCTCTCCCTCCCAGCGAAATAGTTTCGTAGAGCCAAAAGGCTGTCTGGGTTCTGGTGGGAACTAGTTCTGGATGGTGAAGCCCTGCCGGATAGATGACACTGTATGTGTGCAACTCTGTAGAGAGATCGTAGTTTCGGTCTTAGTTCGAGAGTTCCTCCCGAAGGGCTGTCCGTGTGACCGTCCGAGTTTCGAAGGTCCTCCCGAAGGGCTGTCTGAGTAACCGTCCGAGTTTCGAAGGTCCTCCCGAAGGGCTGTCCGCGACACCGTCCGAGGGACTGTCCGACCACCTCCCGGAGGGCTGTCCGAGGGGCAGATGAGGGAATACATCCTCGTGGTTGGGAGGTTGTAAATCCTAGCTGCGGGGATCTGCATCGCAAATCATCATCGACTCTACTTCCGCTGCGCTACAAGTCGGTAACTAAAAGATCAAACCTTGTATGCAGTCTCCATAGTGGTCCTGGGTTGGTGCGTAGGTCGGAAAATTTTTGTTTTCTGCCGCATTACCCTACACCCTCGTACTCCCCTCCGCGTGGGCATCCACCTGCCTCGTCTTCCCTGGCGCCGCGCCGTTCCCTTCCTAGGCCTCGCCGTCGTCCACCGCCCCGGTGCTGTCCGCGCGGCGTGGTCAACAAATGACTACCATCGGAAGAGGACTCTATGCGGTGAGGCTGACAGATGGACCCACCAGCTACATCTTCACGCGCAAGGAAGTGCGTCGATATTACGGGCAAAAAAATGATTCTTCCCCCTGAAAGCCGAGACCCACCAGCTATATCTTCACACGCAAGGAAGTGCGTCCTTGTCCTCCCTGACAGCTGGGACCCACCCAGTCGAGGCGTACATAGTGTTTTCTGTCTGGTCACAAACATGTACATACATGCTGGTCGATCGGTCTCTCTGCAACGATGAACCATGGCCGAGCAAGCAGCGGCACGTGTAGTAGTAGAGCCCCCGACGTAGCAGTTCAGGCAGTCCCTTCTAAACTGTGTACATGTACATACAGCCACATGCCAAAAAATACGGCCACGTACGTACATACGGGCGGGGTCTCGAACGCGTACTCGCGCATACGTATGGCCAGGGCTCGTGTACATGGAGAGGCAACAGACGGCAGCAACGGCGTCCTGTTCATCGGCAGCTAACCGGTTGGGTCGGAATGGAGGAAACAGCATCGTGTTCACCGGGAGCCAAGTGATTGGGTCGGAACAAAGGAAACAGCGTCGTGTTCATCGGGAGCCAAGTGACTGGGTCGGAACACATCCTGTTCATTGGGAGTGAAGCCACTGGGTCGGAATGGGTCGTGTTCAACGGGAGCCAACTGGCTTGGACGGAACAGCCGGAACGGGGTCGAGCGTACCGCAAAAGGGAGGAAAACGGCCTTCTGTTCGACCACATACGGTCGAAACGGGGTCCTATTCATCGGGAAGGGTCTGGCGTACCGCACAACGGAGGAAACGGACTTGTGTTCGAGTGCCTACGGTCGAAATGGGGTGCTGTTGATCGGGAGGGGTATGGCGTACCGCAAAATAGAGGAAATGGACTTGTGTTGGAGCGCCTACGGTCGAAACGGGGGTCCTGTTCATCGGGAGGGGTGTGGCGTACCGCAAAACGGGACTCCATGTGCTACTGTTCATCCACCGTCTACTGCCTCGCTCCAACCTCCACGAGCTACTGTTCATCCACCGTCGACTTCCTCCATCCTCCACCTGCTACTGTTCATCCACCGTCGACTTCCTCCAGCCTCCACCAGCTACTGTTCATCCATGGGGGGTCCTGTTCATCCAGCCTCCACCGGCTACTGTTAAACCAACCCTCCACGGGGGTCTTGTTCATCCAGCCTCCACAGGCTACTGTTCATCTAGCCCTCCACACGGGGTCCTGTTCCACCAGCCCTCCACGGGGTCCCTCTATCGGATACTGTTCATCCACCCCCACCTCCTCGATCGGGGTCCTGTTCATCCAGCGGCAACGGCCTCTACTACCACGGGATCCTGTTCATCCAACCCCCACTAGGAACTGTTCATCCAACCCCCACCGGGGACTGTACATCAAGAGGCAGCTTTGATCGGCTTCAGTTAGTAGCAGTAGCGAAGGAATCACTCGGGTTCAGTTAACAGCAAGGGATCGATCGGGGTTCAGTAACGTAGCTAGTGCAATCGCTCGGGTTCAGTTAGAGCCCAACGCCTCGCTCGGGTTTAGTTAGAGCGCAACGCCTCGCACACACGCGCGTACATGTACGAGAGAAACGCGCAAACCTCCGTGCATCACTCGGCCCCGACCACCCACCGTAACCGGGAACTCCCCGAAATTTTCCTCGCCCTCGCTTCTACCACGATTTTTTCCGTCATGGACGGCCCAAAGAATGTCATGCAGGTGCGTCTCTGGCCTGCCCAGGATGAAAAGCCCATTTTCTGTCAGGATTTTTGGTCATAGAAGTTGGAGCCCACCACATTTATGATGATACCGGATTTTGTCACAATTATCATCATAGAAGTGTCATAAGCATGACAGGAAAAAAATTCGTTCGGCCCAAAATGTCACGGATGTGTCTTTTTTTTGTAGTGGCTATGCATGCACTACACACACGATCTTTCTCAAAAGAGACATTGGTTAGTCCAAGGATGTGATTACCCTTTAAGAGATCTTGAAGATTTCTCATGCCGACATGGGCTAGCCGGCGATGCCATAGCCACCACTTGTCAGCCTTGGCCATTAGCAAGTTGCATGGAATGTGCTCTCTTTCGAGAAATCAACCGTGTAAAGGTCGCCATCCAACTCTCCAACAAAGGCCACTTCGAGAGTATCTCTTTTAAAGACTTTCACATCCGTTAGTCCAAATAGTGTATCATAACCAACGCAAGCCAATTGGCGAACGGAAAGCAAATGGTATTTAAGGGATTGGACAAGCATGACATTTGCAAGAGACATGTCATTTGTGATAGCCACCTTGCCCAACCCAAGTACCTATACTTTTGATCCTCCACCAAACACAATGCTCATAAATGGTTGAATAGCTTCCATGAAATTGAAGAGCAATTTGCTATCTCCGGACATATGATTTGTGCATCCACTATCGATCACCCATTTTACTCGACCGGAGAAGGCAACCTACACAAAATTCACGACTTGGTTAGAGGCACCCATTTTGCAATGGGACCTCTCAAGTTAGTCACAAGGGTCTTAAGAACCCAAATAGCATGAAAACGGAATGCATTACTGATACGTCTTCAACGTACCTATAATTTATGAAGTATTAATGCTGTTATATTATAATTCTTGGATGTTTTACAATCGTTTTATAGCAACTTTATATCATTTTTTGGGACTAACCTATTGACATAGTGCCCAGTGCCAGTTGCTGTTTTTTTGCTTGTTTTTTACATCGCGGAAAATCAATATCAAATGGAGTCCAAACGCAGCGAATTTTTTTGGAGAATTCTTTTGGACCAGAAGACCCAGGATGGGCTAAAAAAGTACCAGAGGGGAGGCCTCAGGTGGGCACAACCCACCTGGGCGCGCCCAGGAGCCCAGGAGCGCACAGCGGGGTTGTGCCCCGCTCGGTGACCTCCCGCAACGCCTCTTCGCCCTATAAATTGCCAAGTATTCCAAAAACCCTCGGGGTAACCCTAGATCAGAAGTTCCACCGCCGCAAGCCTCTGTAGACACAAAAAACCAATCTAGACCCTGTTCCGGCACCCTGCCGGAGGGGGAAATCAACACCGGTGGCCATCTTCATCATCCCGGCGGCCACCATGATGAGGAGGGAGTAGTCCACCCTCGGGGATGAGGGTTTGTACCAGTAGCTATGTGTTTAATCTCTCTCTCTCTCTCTCGTGTTCTTGAGATGGCACGATCTTGATGTATCACGGGCTTTGTTAATATAGTTGGATCATATGGTGTTTTCCCCTCTCTATCTTGTTGTGATGAATTGAGTTTTCCCTTTGAGATTTCGTTTTATCGGAATGAATACTTTTATGGATTTGAGAGCACTTGATCTTTGTCTTGGCACTCAACTCGCGGATTCCCGAGGTGACATTGGGGTAATCTATGCATAGGGGTTGATGCACGTTTTCGTCCTTGTTTCTCCGGTAGAAATCTTGGGGCACTCTTTGAGGTTCTTTGTGTTGGATTAAGTATTATGAATCTGAAATTGTTTGATGCATATCGCATAATCAACTCACGGATACTCGCGGTGACATTGGAGTATCTAGGTGACATTAGAGTTGGTTATGTGTATCATATGGTGTTATTTCAGTACGGACTCTTGGTTAGATCGATCAGAAAGAATAGCTTGGTGTTATTTTAGTACGAACTCTAGGATAGATTGATTGGAAAGAATAGCTTTGAGGTGGTTTTGTACCCTACAAACAATTTCTTCTTATTTTATCCGCTAGATAAGAACTTTGGAGTGATTCTTCGTTGCACGTTGAGGGATGGTTATGTGATCCAATTATATTAGCATTGTTGAGAGATTGCACTAGCGAAAGTACGGACCCTAGGCCTCATTTTCAAGCATTGCAATACCGTTTGTGCCCCATTTTATCAATTGCTACCTTGCTGTTTTTTATTGTTCCTATTACAAAAATCAATATCTACTATCATTACTACACTTGTATCACCATCTCTTCGCCGAACTAGTGCACCTATACAAATTACCATTGTATTTGGTGTGTTGGGGACACAAGAGACTTTTTGTTATTTGGTTGCAGGGTTGTTTGAGAGAGACTATCTTCATCCTAAGCCTCCCATAGACTGATAAACCTTAGGTCATCCACTTGAGGGAAAATTGCTATTGTCCTACAAAACTCTACGCTTGGAGGCCCCACACGAGTCTACAAGAACAAGTTGTGTAGTAGACGTCAAGCTCTTTTCTGGCGCCATTGCCGGGGAGGTGAGTGCTTGAAGGTATATCTTTAGATCTTGTAATTGAATCTTTTAGTTTCTTGTTTTATCACTAGTTTGGTTTATAAAAGAAAACTATAAAAAAATGGAATTGAGGTTGCATCATATTGTTCATCTTTATAATGTCTTTCGTGAAAATGATGGAAAGGAAAATTATGCTCAATTAATAGAAGAAGAATTCAATAAAATGTTTGGCATAAATGATGAGCATGATTGCAATGTTGTTAGTATGAATTCTTTGAATATCCATGCTGCGAATGATATGAAAAGCCATAAGCTTGGGGATGCTATGTTTTATGAAGATGATATTTTTACCCCCCCCCCCCCCCCCCCCCCAAGTTTTGATGAGAAAATTTATTATGATGATTGCATGCCTCCTATTTATGATGATTATATTGATGAAAGTGGATTTGGAGAGGTCATGACTTTATTTAATGATGAATCCACTATTTTGAAAATGGTTGCAATTGATTATGACAACAAAGTTCCTATCTATGATGATTATATTGATGACATGTATGCTATAAAGAATAATGATAACCATGGAACTTGTCATCATGATTTTAATTTTCAATCACATGATAGTTATTTTGTTGAATTTGCTCCCACTACTATTCATAAGAATAAATTTGCTTATGTGGAGAGTAATAAAACTTTTATGTATGTGGATCATGAAAAGAATGCTTTATGTGATAGTTATATTGTTGAATTCATTCATGATGCTACTGAAAATTATTATGAGAGAAGAACACATGCTTCTACATATTTCAATAATATCAAGTTTCCTCTCTTTATGTTGAAAGTTTTGAAGTTGCACTTGTTTTGCCTTCCTATTCTAGTTGATTCTTGTTCCCATAAGTTATTTTCTCACAAAATCCCTATGCATAGGAAGTGGGTTAGACTTAAATGTGCTAGTAATATGCTTCATGATGCTCTCTTTGTGTTTCAATTCTTATCTTTTATGTGAGCATCATTGAAATCATCATGCCTAGCTAAAAGGCAATAAAGAAAAGCGCTTGTTGGGAGACAACCCAACATTTACCCCTACTGTTTTTGTGTGTTCACATGATTAAGCTACTGTAGTAATCATGTTTTATAGCTTTAGTTTCAATAAAGTGCCAAGTAAAGCCTTTGGGATAGTGTGGATGATAGTTGACTTGATTCTGTGCAAAAACAGAAACTTTTGCTTCCGGTAAGAGAATTGTTTAAATTCACTGGAGCGTTGAAATTCACTAGAGCGTTTAAATTCACTGGAGCCTTTGGTATAGAGCACATAAAGAATGCAACTCCCTGCTGTCCTCGATATGTGCCGCATGTGCTTTTCCAAAGTAAAGTAGGAACATTAGCTGACCAATTAAAAATTCTCTGTTTTAGTACATGTCAGCATCATATCAGATTCATATTTGAGCAACTAAGTTTGGAATTATGAGTGGCATGTTGTTTAGCTTGATGGGTTGAGGAGCACTGCCTGCACGTACGTCTTGAAGCACCTACGATGATGGTAGGGGAATTTCTACATGCAAGTCGCTTGACTTTCGTCATTTGGGTCAGTCGACCATTTCAATTGGTTGCAAAAACAGAATTTTTTTTACAGATGATTGATCTACAAATTGCCTACGTTGTCCTAAATTTTCAGAATTTTTGGATTTACAGAAGTATGACCTTAATTCATATAATTACGTACTATTCTGTTTTTGACAGATTCTGTTTTCAATGCATAGCTTACTTGTTTTATGGTTTCTATGGCTTATATTGCTTAATATAAATTGTGGAAATTTTATATTACAGTAGGCATTGTGTGAGAACAATTATGAATCTTGTTTTTGACAGTATCAAAGTGAATGATTTGTCTTTATCATACTAACCCACCTCACGAAGTTCTGTTAAGTTTTGTGTGATTGAAGTTTTCAAGTTTTGGGTGAGATATCGATATGAGGAGAATAAGGAGTGACAAGACCCTAAGCTTGGGGATGCCTTAGGCACCCCAAGGTAATATTAAAGGAATATCCAAGCAACTAAGCTTGGGGATGCCCCGGAAGGTATCCCCTCTTTCGTCTCCGACATTATCGGTAACTTCACTTGGAGCTATATTTTTATTCGTCACATGATATGTGTTTTTATTGGAGAATCATTTTATTTTATTTGTATTTTCTTTCTGCTATTTATAATAATGTTCTGCATCTTTCATTTCAATAAAAATGTCAAGGATAGCCTTTACCAGGCTTATTTTGCAAGTCTATTTGTTGCTGTTTCAAAACAGAAAGTTTAGCGATGTTGTAAAAATTCCCGAGAAAAGTCAGAATGTGATAAAATGTTGAAACTTTTTGCACAATAATCTCTGATAAATTTTATACCGTGTGGTAAATTTTCAGAATTTTTGGAGTTAGATAAGTATGAATACTCTTGCATCCTTTACATACTGTCCTGTTTTGGCAGATTGTTGCTATGTTTGCATATGTTTGCTTGTTGAATGATTCTATTTGAGGATAGGACTATTAAATATGCAGAGGCATTTAGTATGCAATGTTAAATAATAATTTTAGTGATTTGCTACAGTAGGGAATGATAAGGTTTTTGCATTGATTTATACTAACTTATCTCACGAGTTCTTGTTGAGTTTTGTGTGGATGAAGTTTTTAAGAATTAGGGAAACTGTGATATAAAAGGAATTAAGGAGACACAAAATCTCAAGCTTGGGGATTCCCAAGGCATCCCAAGATAATATTTCAAGAAGTCTCAAGCATCTAAGCTTGGGGATGCCCCAGTAGGCATCCCACCTTTGTTCAACAATTACCGGTTAGTATCGGTTGACCTAAGTTTTTGCTTCTTCACATGAGTTGTGCTATTCTTGGAATGTCATTTTATTTTATTTTGCTTGCTGTTTTAATAAGATACTTAGATCTGAAAGTTTTAAATAAGAGAGAGTCCTCAATTAGCTACCCATTTACTTAACTTCTCGCTGGATCTTCACTTATATCTTTTTGGAGTAGTATGTCATTTACTCTTGTGCTTCACTTATATCCTATGAGTAAATTGTTAAATGAATTGAATATCATGAAATTGAATTTATATGTTCATATCATGACTAGTGGTAGCTTCACATTGGGTTTAGAAAGTGAAATCTTTTGAAGCTTGACAATCACAATATTGGTCATACAAGCAATTCCTGAATGATTACTATAAGGAAGAGAACTTTCACACACAAATATATTATCTTGGACACCTTCTATGATTGTGAATACCCATTAATTATTTTCAAACTTTGAGAAAATTAGTTGAAGTTGGACAAGAAAGACAACGTAATGAGTTATAGTTGTGTATATTTGCATAGAAGTTATATTGTTATGGATCCTCCAACATGTGGTGTTTGCCTAGGATCTTTTGCTAGCCAAAAATTCATACTAAGTAGAGATACTACTTGTGCATCCAAAAACCCTTAAACCCAGTTTCCTGCCATGAGTGTCCACCATACCTACCTATGGATTGAATAAGATCCATCAAGTAAGTTGTCATCGGTGCATAAAGCAATAAAAATTGCTCCTAAATATGTTTGATCTTTTATTGTAAGGGAAAATTGAGCGTTGTACGAACTTGTGATGGCAAAGTAATAAAAGCGACAGACTACATAATAAAGGTTGCTATCATAAGGGGCAATATAACATGATGTTCCTTTGCATTAAGAGCTTGGGCATCCAAATAAAAAGCACATGACAACCTCTGCTTCCCTCTGCGAAGAGCCTATCTTTTACTTTTCAGTATTTCAACCTCAACTATTCTCTAGTTGGCAAGCATCATGTGGTGGGGAAAGATCTAGGCACATATGACCAGTCAAATATATTTGATCATGATTTATTATTGTTGACAATTATCTCTATGATAAATGAGTTGGGAGGCGAATATTAAGCCCCTATCTTTCTCTGTGTTCGATGGATGCCATTTGTTCTAAGAATATGCTTTGAGTACTAGCAATCATAGAAGACTATATAATGATTGAGTATGTGGAGCTCTTACTTAGATTTTGTTGAATAAGTTGAATTGCAATTGTTTGGTGAGTGAGAACATAGGTTGTTGAGTTTCAAGAGAATTCACTGTTTGAACCTTAACATGTGAATTGGTTGCTACTTTAACATGAGAAGTTTTACGAGAAAGAATTGCATTTATGATGCTAGGAAAAGTGATTAAAATTATCATTGATCAAACTTATGCACTTTGCTAGCATTCACACTTCATAAATTATTTCTTTTATCATTTACCTACTCGAGGACGAGTAGGAATTAAGCTTGGGGATGCTGATACGTTTCCATCATATCTACAATTTATGAAGTATTCATGCTGTTATATTATCATTCTTGGATGTTTTACAATCATTTTATAGCAACTTTATATCATTTTTTGGGACTAACCTATTGACATAGTGCCCAGTGCCAGTTGTTGTTTTTTTTGCTTGTTTTTTACATCGCAGAAAATCAATATCAAATGGAGTCCAAACGCAGCGAATTTTTTTGGAGAATTCTTTTGGACCAGAAGACCCAGGATGGGCTAAAAAAGTACCAGAGGGGAGGCCCGAGGTGGGCACAACCCACCTGGGCGCGCCCAGGAGCCCAGGAGCGCCCAGGGGGTTGTGCCCCCCTCGGTAACCTCCCGCACCGCCTCTTCGCCCTATAAATTGCCAAATATTCCAAAAACCCTCGGGGTAACCCTAAATCAGAAGTTCCGCCGCCGCAAGCCTCTGTAGCCACAAAAAACCAATCTAGACCCCGTTCCGAAACCATGTCGGAGGGGGAAATCATCACCGGTGGCCATCTTCATCATCTCGGCAGCCACCATGATGAGGAGGGAGTAGTCCACCCTCGGGGCTAAGGGTTTGTACTAGTAGCTATGTGTTTAATCTCTCTCTCTCTCGTGTTCTTGAGATGGCACGATCTTGATGTATCACGGGCTTTGTTAATATAGTTGGATCATATGGTGTTTTCCCCTCTCTATCTTGTTGTGATGAATTGAGTTTTCCCTTTGAGATTTCTTTTTATCGGATTGAATACTTTTATGGATTTGAGAGCACTTGATCTATGTCTAGGCACTCAACTCGCGGATTCCCGAGGTGACATTGGGGTAATCTATGCATAGGGGTTGATGCACGTTTTCGTCCTTGTTTCTCCGGTAGAAATCTTGGGGCACTCTTTGAGGTTATTTGTGTTGGATTGAGTATTATGAATCTGGAATTGTTTGATACATATCGCATAATCAACTCACGGATACTCGCGGTGACATTGGAGTATCTAGGTCACATTAGAGTTGGTTGATGTGTATCATATGGTGTTATTTTAGTACGAACTCTTGGTTAGATCGATCGGAAAGAATAGCTTGGTGTTATTTTAGTACAAACTCTAGGATAGATTGATCGGAAAGAATAGCTTTGAGGTGGTTTCGTACCCTACAAACAATTTCTTCTTATTTTCTCTGCTAGATAAGAACTTTGGAGTGATTCTTCGTTGCACGTTGAGGGATGGTTATGTGATCCAATTATATTAGCATTGTTGAGAGATTGCACTAGCGAAAGTACGGACCCTAGGCCTCATTTTCAAGCATTGCAATACCGTTTGTGCTCCGTTTTATCAATTGCTACCTTGCTGTTTTTTATTGTTCCTATTACAAAAATCAATATCTACTATCATTACTACGCTTGTATCACCATCTCTTCGCCGAACTAGTGCACCTATACAAATTACCATTGTATTTGGTGTGTTGGGGACACAAGAGACTTTTTGTTATTTGGTTGCAGGGTTGTTTGAGAGAGACCATCTTCATCCTATGCCTCCCACGGATTGATAAACCTTAGGTCATCCACTTGAGGGAAAATTGCTACTGTCCTACAAAACTCTGCGCTTGGAGGCCCAACACGAGTCTACAAGAACATGTTGTGTAGTAGACATCAATTACGAGGACCAACAAATTGAGCATAAACTTCTCCATCCTTTGTTTTACGAAGTACATAGGATGGAGGCATGAACTCTTTTGGCTTGTTGAGAGTGGGCATGCCCCTAGTGGCCTTCCCACTCACAACCTTAACTTTCTCCTTGTGCCCTTCACGTACAAATGTCTCCTTGAGAGGTGTGGTGCACTTTTGAGAAGACGTTTTCTTCTTGCTTGTGCTTGGGTCAAACACAAGCCCTTCCTTGGCAACCACCTCATTGTGTTGGCTCAATACCTCATTAAGGTTCTTTTGTCCTTGAGCACATGTCATGAGTCCTCTCTCAAGTTGTGCCTTTAGAAAGCGATTTCCCTCAAGAATAGATGCTAGGTCACCACTAGAGTTAGTAGTACAAGCATCAACATTGATAATAGGTGTTGAGTGAACCTTGGCTAGAGTTTCAAGATAAGTAAGTTTGAGCGTCTCAAAGCTCTTTTTAAGAAGGGTGAGCTCCTCTTCCTTAGTCTTAAGGGACACAGATAGAAGCTCACAATCCTTAGAGAGAGAAGCATGAGATTCCACAAGCTTACTTTTATCATTCATCAACTCCTTGCAAGAATTCTTGGCCTTTTTCAAGGAGGCAAGTTCTTTAGCATGAACATCAATGTTTGCACCAATTTTTAAGCATAGTTCATCATTTCGTGCTTCCTCATATTGGACTTTTCGCTCAAGGATTTCATATTTTTCCTTTTCCTCGGTAACGAGGGTTTCGAGCTCCTTAATGGTGATGGTGTGCTTACTCAACATCTCCATAAGCATACAAAACATAGTGAGCTTCTTTCCTTTAAGGGAGCACATGAACTTGTTTAGTTTAGCAAGCATAGGATCATCTAAATCATCATCATCATAATTATCCTCCACATCAAGATACTCATCACTAGGAGTAGACGGAGTGAAAAGAGGAGGATTTGAACGTGGGGTTACCTTGACCTTGTCAGGAGAGTTTTGGTCCTATCCATTTTCTACCCTGGCCTTTGCCATTAAGCACTTGTGAGCGTTGCCCTTATAATCTTTCATGTAGTTGTAGGTGACAACATCACCACTCTTGTTGACTAGCCTCAAGGTGTTTTGAGAATCTTGAGCTACTCCGGCAACACCACCAACATCATATGGATCGGATTCTTCATGGGAAACCATTGCTTTCCCATCTCTCTTCTTGAGCTTGGAGTTCAAAGGATTTGGCAACTTCTTAGGAAAGGTCTTGGGAAACCTTGGTTTATCTTCTCTCATAAGGGCAATCGTTGGAGAAGTCGTTGGTTTCTTCACAGTTGTAGCATTTTCTCACTTTCTTCTTCTAGAATCTTCCCTTGAATTTTCCCGTGCTAAACTTCTTGACAAAGAGGGAAATGTCTTCATATGAAGGGCTCTCATCGGAGTCAATCTCATCACCATCTTCATCATCTTCTTCTTCTTCTTCTTCTTCTTCTTCTTCTTCTTCTTCTTCTTCTTCACTTTGCTCTTCCTCACATACATGCTTGGCCTTTAAAGCAAGATTGATCTTTGACGTTGAGATACCATGCATGGCAAGATGTTTTGTAGCATTTACCTTGGATTCTTTGAATAGTTAAAAAGTGGATATGATGTCATTGGGAGTCATTTCCTTGAATCCATGATGTTGCCTTATGTCCCACACCATTTGGTGATGATATGGAGCAAGAGCATGAAGTAATTTGTCCACTAGAAATCGCTTAGTCAAGTTGAATCCATCTTGTGTCTTTTCACAATCACAGGACTCGATGTCGGCGGAGAGGGTCATGAGACGCTCAAGGAGCTGCTGATGTTGCTTGAACTACGTCGGTATTTCCCCAAAGAGGAAGGGATGATGCAGCACAGCTACGGTAGGTATTTCCCTTAGTTATGAAACCAAGGTATCAATCCAGTAGGAGAACCAAGCAACACTATGTAAACGGTACCTGCACACAAAGAATAAATACTTGCAACCCGACGTGTAAGAGGGGTTGTCAATCCCTCCACGGTAAAAAGATATATAAATTTGTGGTAGATTAGATAAATAGATCTCGTAATAAAACAAAATAAAATAAATAAAGAAAAAGTGCAGCAGTGTATTTTTGTTTTTTTGGAAATATAGATCTGAAAATAAAAGTGGCAAATAATAGATCGGAAAGCAAATATGATGAAGAATAGACCCGGGGGCCGTAGATTTCACTAGTGGCTTCTCTCGAGAAAAATAGCATACGGTGGGTAAACAAATTATTGTTGGGCAATTGATAGAACTTCAAATAATTATGATGATATCCAGGCAATGATCATTATATAGGCATCACATCCAAGATTAGTAGACCGACTCCTGCCTGCATCTACTACTATTACTCCACACATCGACCGCTATCCAGCATGCATCTAGTGTATTAAGTTCATGGAGAAACGGAGTAATGCAATAAGAACGATGACATGATGTAGACAAGATCTATTCATGTAGGAATAGACCCCATCTTGTTATCCTTAATGGCAACGATCAATACGTGTCTTGCTGCCCCTTCTGTCACTGGGAAAGAATGCCGCACGACCAAACCCATCACAAAGCACCTCTTCCCATGGCAAGAAAAATCGATCTAGTCGGCCTAACTAAACCAAAGATTCGAAGAAGAGATACGAGGCTATAAGTAATCATGCATATAAGAGATCAAAGAAACTCAAATAACTTTCATGGATAAATAGATCTGATTATAAACTCAAAGTTCATCGGATCCCAACAAACACACTGCAAAAAGAGTTACATCAAATAGATCACAAGAGACCATTGTATTGAGAAGCAAAAGAGAGAGAGAGGAACCATCTAGCTACTAACTACGGACCCGTAGGTCTACAATGAACTACTCACGCATCATCGGAGAGGCACCAATGAGGATGATGAACCCCTCCGTGATGGTGTCTAGATTGGATCTGGAGGTTTTGGAACTTGCGGCGGCTGGAATTGTGTTTCTTCGACTCCCCAAGGGTTTTTGGATTTTCGGGGTATTTATAGAGCAAAGAGGCGGTGCGGGAGGCGACCGAAGTGGGCACAACCCACCAGGGCGCGCCTGGCCCCCAGGCGCGCCCAGGTGGGTTGTGCTCCCCTCGGAGCCCCCCTCTGGTACTTCTTTGGCCCAACAGGTGTCTTCTGGTCCAGAAAAAATCTCCAAAAAGTTTCACTCCGTTCGGTATTGATTTTCTGCGAAGTAAAAAACAAGCAAAAAACAACAACTAGCACTGGGAACTATGTCAATAAGTTAGTCCCAAAAAATGATATAAAGTTGCTATAAAATGATTATAAAACATCCAAGAATGATAATATAACAGCATGGAACAAGCAAAAATTATAGATACGTTGGAGACGTATCAGCATCCCCAAGCTTAATTCGTACTCGTCCTCGAATAGGTAAATGATAAAAACAGAATTTTTGATGTGGAATGCTGCCTAACATGTTCATCACATATTGTCTTCTTTTGTAGCATGGACATTTGGACTTTTATATGGTTCAAAGAAATAGTCTAGTTTTGACATGAAGATTTTAATACGCAAGCATATCAACAAGCAACCATGTCTTTCAAAATATCAACACTAAAGCAAGTTATCCCTAGCCCATTATGCTTAATCATTGATCCATTCATGAAACACACTCGCATATTAGCTACACCCAATGCTCAAGTACGATCATAGTGGCACCTAGTTGGTGCTTTGTAAGAGAAGATGGAGACTCAAATAAAAATTAAAATTGCATAAAGTAAATAGAAAGGCCCTTCGCAGAGGGAAGTAGGGATTTGTAGAGGTGCCAGAGCTCAAAGCGAAAAAATAGAGATAAAACATTTTGGGTGGCATGCTTTTCCTGTCAATGAAAACGATCGAGTAGTTCCCAATACTTTAAATTCTAGATATATCATAGGCGGTTCCCAAACAGAAAATAAAGTTTATTCCTTTTTCCACCATACTTTCACATTCCACGGCTAGCCGTATCCACGGGTGCCGTCCATACCAACACTTTCCAAGGAATTTATTATTTGACAACATAAAGTAAATTCATTTTTCATTTCGGGACTGGGCATCCCTAATACCTTTGCCGTACTCTCGTGCAATGACAAGTGAATAAACACTCATCTTGAGAATAACACATCTAGCATGGAAAAATATCATCCACCCCCTACTGTTTCATGAGCGGTACGAGCACGCAAAAAGGAAATTTATTTTGAAAATTAGAGATGGCACATACAAATTTGCTTAGAACAGCACGGAAATACCGCATATAGGTAGGTATAGTGGACTCATATGGCAAAACTGGTTTTAAGGATTTTGGATGCACAAGTAGTATTCCTACTTAGTACAAGTGAAGGCTAGCAAAAAGATTGAGAAGCATCCAACCAAGAAACGAAAAATCTCATAAGCAAGCATTAAGCATAACTAACACCGAATAATGCACAACAAGTAGGATGTAATTTAATTGCATAACTATTGACTTTCATGCTTGCATAGGGAATCACAAACCTTAACACCAATATTCTTACTAAAGCACAATTACTCATCAACAAGACTCACATATCACTATCATCATATCGCAAAACTATTACAAAGAATCAAGTTTAATTTGTCCAATTATCTTCATGAAAGTTTTTATTATATCCCTCTTGAACATCTATCACTTTGGGACTAGTTTCATATGTTGCTTTTGATAGCTCAAACAAATCTAAGTGAAGAACATGAGCATAAAATTTTTTAATCTCTCAAAATAATATAAGTGAAGCATGAGAGAATTTCTTCAAAAATTACTAACTCTCAAATAAATATAAGTGAAGCATGAGAACATTTCTTCAAAAATATTAAAGCACATCGTGCTCAAAAAGATATAAGTGAAGCACTAGAGCAATTCCATAGCTCAATGAATTTAAGTCAAGCACATAGAGCAATTCGAACAAATCATAGCATAATTTTGGCTCTCTCAAATAGGTGTGTTCAGAAAGGATACTTGACACAAAACAAAAATCAAACCAAGCAAGGACTCATATAATACAAGACGCTCCAAGCAAAACTCATGATATGTGACGAATAAAAATATAGCTCCAAGTAAAATACCGATGGTCGTTAGAAGAAAGAGGGGATGCCACTCGGGGCATCCCCAAGCTTAGTTGCTTGTTTCTCCTTGAATATTACCTTGGGGTGCCATGGGCATCCCCAATCTTAGGCTCTTCTTACTCCTTATTCCTTCATCCATCGTGATCTCACCCAAAACTTGAAAACTTCAATCACACAAAACTTAACAAAACCTTCATGAGATCCGTTAGTATAGGAAAACCAATCTTTACTTTAAGTATTGTAGAAAACCCATTCAAATTTTGTTATTGCATTATATCTACTGTATTCTAACTTTGCCATGGCTTATACCCCCCGATATAATCCATAAAATCATCAAAATAAGCACACAATGAAAAGAAAGCAGAATCTGTCAAAAACAGAACAGTCTGTAAAGATGCGAAATGTTCTCATACTTCTATAACTCCAACAATTCTGAAAAATTAGGACAACAGAGGCAATTTGTATATCAATATTTTCTAAAAACTTCAAAAAAATTCATCGCTTTTGTAAATCTAGACAATTATTTTACTGGACGCAAAAGTTTCTGTTTTCCAACAAGATCAATTCAACTATCACCAAAGCTATCCCAAAGGCTTTACTTGGCACAAACACTAACTAAAACATAAAAAACACAATCATAACAGAGGCATAATTGTGCAAACACTCAAGAACAGAAATAAAAAAGCAAAAATAAATTTTATTCATTGGGTTGCCTCCCAACAAGCGCTATCGTTTTACGCCCCTAGCTAGGCATAAAGCATAGATCTAAGTTTTGCCATCTTTAGTTCCCAATTCCTCAATCACACAACCAATGTTCTTTAAAGATTTAGCATAAAGATTTTCAATAACAATACTCCTAGGAATGAGATTGAAAAATTCATTCTTGCAAAAAGGGTTTCTCACAACTTCAACAAAGTCGGGGTGAATACTAATCATCTTAAGATCTTCTTTGTTATTATTAGAAGTTGCACCCTTGTTCTTAGTGATTTGAGTAATCTTGCTAATTTTAATGGGAGTTTTTTCAATAGTTTTAGCAGAAGCAAAAGCCAAGCTTAAATTACTAAAAATTTCTTCCAACTTATCAATCCGAGAAGGACTTTTTCAATTCTTTCGTGAATTATGGTTCCCTTTTCTTTTAGCAACTTGAAAACCTCTCCCGCTTTTGACCCAATTTTACTCGCAAGATTATGCATCTTTTTATCCAAGTTTTCAATATGTTCTTCGGTAAGCATTTTCTTTTCAATAGCATCTAGCCTTTCCATAACATGCTCGAGAGTTAAAGTTGTTTCATTAATCATAAGAGGTGGTGAACCCACTAGATTTCCCATAGCATCAAAAGCATCTACAGAAGGACACGTCAAGAAATACCCACTGGTAATCGTATCAAGGATGAATCTATACCAAGTAGTGATGCCCACATAAAAACAGCGAAGAAGAACAACGGTAGATTGCTTACGAATAGATCTATTATGAGCATTGCAAATCCTATACTAAGCATCTTTTAAATTCTCCCCTCCCCTTTGTTTGAAGTTAAGAACCTCGTTCTCGGGGGTGCATGCAATAGAGGAAGAACTATCCATAACAACAAAAGTGACAAACAAAATTGCACACAAAAATAGATCTGACGAGAAAACGGCAAACGAAAAAGAGGGAGAATAAAACGGCAAATTTTTGTGAAGTGGGGGAGATGAAAATGAGAGGAAAATGGCAAATAATGTAAATTGCAAGGAGATAAGATTTGTGATTAGGAACCTAATAGATGTTGATGATGTCTCCCCGGCAACGGCGCCAGAAATTCCTTTTGATGTCGCTTGAACTATGTCGGTATTTCCCCAAAGAGGAAGGGATGATGCAGCACAGCTACGGTAGGTATTTCCCTCAGTTATGAAACCAAGGTATCAATCCAGTAGGAGAACCAAGCAACACTATGTAAACGGTACCTGCACACAGAGAACAAATACTTGCAACCCGACGCGTAAGAGGGTTTGTCAATGCCTCCACGGTAAAAAGATAGATAAATTTGTGGTAGATTGGATAAATAGATCTCGCAATAAAACAAAATAAAATAAATAAAGAAAAAGTGCAGCAAGGTATATTGTTTTTTTGGAAATATATATCTGAAAATAAAAGTGGCAAATAATAGATCAGAAAGCAAATATGATGAAGAATAGACCCGGGGGCCGTAGATTTCACTAGTGGCTTCTCTCGAGAAAAATAGCATACGGTGGGTAAACAAATTACTGTTGGGCAATTGATAGAACTTCAAATAATTATGACGATATCCAGGCAATGATCATTATATAGGCATCACGTCCAAGATTAGTAGACCGACTCCTGCCTGCATCTACTACTATTACTCCACACATCGACCGCTATCCAGCATGCATCTAGTGTATTAAGTTTATGGAGAAACAGAGTAATGCAATAAGAACGATGACATGATGTAGACAAGATCTATTCATGTAGGAATAGACCCCATCTTGTTATCCTTAATGGAAATGATCAATACGTGTCTTGCTGCCCCTTCTGTGACTGGGAAAGAACACCGCACGACCGAACCCATCACAAAGCACCTCTTCCCATGGCAAGAAAAATCGATCTAGTCGGCCAAACTAAACCAAACATTCGAAGAAGAAATACGAGGATATAAGTAATCATGCATATAAGATATCAAAGAAACTCAAATAACTTTCATGGATAAATTGATCTGATCATAAACTCAAAGTTCATTGGATCCCAACAAACACACCGCAAAAAGAGTTACATCAAATAGATCTCCAAGAGACCATTGTATTGAGAAGCAAAAGAGAGAGAGGAAGCCATCTAGCTACTAACTACGGACCCGTAGGTCTACAATGAACTACTCACGCATCATTGGAGGCGCACCGATGAGGATGATAAACCCCTCCGTGATGGTGTCTAGATTGGATCTGGTCTAGAAGTTGCGGCGGCTAGAATTGTGTTTCGTCGACTCCCCTAGGGTTTCTGCATTTTCAGGGTATTTGTAGAGCAAAGAGGCGGTGCAGGAGGCGGCCGAGGTGGGCACAACCCACCAGGGCGCGCCCGGGCCCCCAGGCGTGCCCAGGTGGGTTGTGCTCCCCTCAGAGCCCTCCTCTGGTACTTCTTTGGCCCAACAGGTGTCTTCTGGTCCAGGAAAAATCTCCAAAAAATTTCGCTGTGTTTAGACTCCGTTTGGTACTGATTTTCTGCGAAGTAAAAAACAACCAAAAACAGTAACTCGCACTGGGCACTATGTCAATATGTTAGTCCAAAAAAATGATATAAAGTTGCTATAAAATGATTGTAAAACATCCAAGAATGATAATATAACAACATGGAACAAGCAAAAATTATAGATACGTTGGAGACGTATCAGCTGCTTGGGGGATTCACCTTTCTCCATACAAAAGTTTTGCAATTGACCTTTGGCAATTTCATACCGAGCAAGCCGGAGAGTGGAGGTACCGGTCTTGGTCCTTACAATGTTGTCCCATAATTCCTTGGCACTTGTGATGTGTATGTAAGGTCTCCTTTGCTTATCATTCATTCCTTTTCTTATGCACATGATTGCGGTGTCGTTGAGATGCTTGTCATACGTTTCTCTTGGAGTGAGATTCTTTGGGTCGACAGAGTTGTAGCCATGTTCCAAGATGTCCAACATTTCATTATTGGCGTACCTAAGATGGTCCTGCATACCAACTCTCCACAAAGCAAAATCGGAACTGTCATCAAGCAAAGGGGGTTTTCCCCCAGGGTTATACTTAGGTTTCTCTACTTGAGGTCTTGCATAAAGCCATGGAACACTAGAGTGATCATTACTAGGCGGTTGTTGGCAAAGTGAAGGAGTAGGCGTAGTTGGCCTCGAGGCCGCACCACCCGGATTAGCAAGTGGTGCGAGCATCGTGGTTACTGCGGCTAATCTCATTTGGACCAAGGCCTCAAGAGAAGCATCATGCTCCTCCTTTTGCTTAGCAAGGGCCCGTTCCAAATCCTCAGAAGTGAACGACTTGGCTTCCGTGGAAGCCACGCCCTTCTCCTTCAAATCTGCAACAAGGGGAGTCCCATCTGGGTTCATCTCGCTCTAGGGCGGTGATGTCTACTATGCAACTTTATTCTTGTAGACTCGTGTTGGGCCTCCAAGCGCAGAGTTTTGTAGGATAGTAGCAATTTTCCCTCAAGTGGATGACCTAAGGTTTATCAATCCGTGGGAGGCGTAGGATGAAGATGGTCTCCCTCAAACAACCCTGCAACCAAATAACAAAAAGTCTCTAGGGTCCCCAACACACCAAATACAATGGTAATTTGTATAGGTGCACTAGTTCGGCGAAGAGATGGTGATACAAGCATAGTAATGATAGTAGATATTGATTTTTGTAATTGGAACAAAAAGAAACAGCAAGGTAGCAATTGATAAAATGGAGCACAAACGGTATTGCAATGCTTGAAAATGAGGCCTAGGGTCCGTACTTTCGCTAGTGCAATCTCTCAACAATGCTAATATAATTGGATCATATAACCTTCCCTCAACATGCGATGAAGAATCACTCCAAAGTTCCTATCTAGCGGAGAACATAAGAAGAAATTGTTTGTAGGGTACTAAACCAACTCAAAGCTATTCTTTTCGATCAATCTATCCTAGAGTTTGTACTAAAATAACACCAAGCTATTCTTTCCGATCGATCTAACCAAGAGTTCTTACTAAAATAACACCGTATGATACACATGAACCAACTCTAATGTCACCTACATACTCCAATGTCACAGCGAGTATCCGTGAGTCAATTATACGATATGCATCAAACAATTTCAGATTCATAATACTCAATCCAGCACAAAGAACCTCAAAGAGTGCCCCAAGATTCTACTGGAGATACAAGGACGAAAACGTGCATCAACCCCTATGCATAGATTACCCCAATGTCACCTCGGGAATCCGCGAGTTGAGTGCCAAGACATAGATCAAGTGCCCTCAAATCCAAAAAATTATTCAATCCGATAAAAACAAAATCTCAAAGGGAAAACAGCAGGCAGAGCCATTGCGGCACCCACGAACAGCAACAGCAGCCCGGGCTGATGGCCGTGTCGAGGAGGCCACACCAATGGTGCAGTCTCCTCCGCGACAGCAGACCCACAGAAGACAGCAGCAAGAATAGCATGTCCGTGAACCCGACGAAGCATCGATGGCCTCTTCTGATCCACGAGCCCACCGGGATCAGCGGCAAGTCCTGGAGGATTGGCAGAGGGAAGATGCACGCATCACTATAGAGCAACGCCGGGAGACCTGCCGTCAATCTGACAGGCGAAATGGCCCAGACGTTGATGAACCCGCGCCCAATGATGGCGGGTACTTGCCTTACGAGGTTGGGTGCCCCGCCTTCACTCGTGAGTTGCGGCAAGTCCGCTGGCCGTCTGCCCGCGTCTTCAAGCCTGATTTACCAGAAAAATATGATGGAAAGTTAAACCCGGCAGAGTTCTTGAGCATTTACACAATTGTCGTTCAAGCCGCCGGGGCAGGGATGAGAAGGTGTTCGCCAACTACTTCCCTTTGGCACTCAAGCCAAACATGAGGTCGTGACTGATGCACCTGCCCGAGAATTACATTTCGTCATGGGCTGACTTGTGCAATGAATTTGTTGGCGCCTTCACGGGTGGCCACCAAGAGCCCAGGCGGCCCAGTCACCTGCAAGTCCTTCCACAGAAGGAAGGGGAGAGCTTGCGGAAGTATATGCAGAGGTTCAGTCGAGTGCATCAAAACATTCCAGAGATACATCCAGCAGTTGTGATTGCCGCGTTCCATTCGAACGTGCGCAACAGAAGGATACGGTCCAAAATGAATGTCCGGCTTCCCAAGACTGTCAATGAGTTGTACACATTGGCGGATAAATGTGCTCGGGCTGAAGAAGGAAGGCGACTCCCTGGGAGGAGGATGGCCTCGAAGTCGATTCAGAGGACGACGACGAGACCACCAACCCGAAGAGGAGGAGACAGAGACGCAACAAGAAGCGCAAAGATAAGTCAGTATTGGCCATTGAGAGCCCTGGCGATCTCAGCACCGGCAAGAAGGCCAAAACCGAAGCCCCCGGCAAGGAAGCTGCCGCGTGCACTGATTGCCGGGAGGCTGCGGTGGCAAAGAAAGCTGGGAAGTCCGATGGGCCATACTGCAAGATCCACCGCACTAAAGGTCACGATCTCCAAGAATGCCACCAAGTCGAGCAGCTTGTCAAGAAGAAGAAGGCAGAATATGAGAAGCGAGACAGGGAGAAAGTCCAAGAGGGTGCTGGCGAAAAAGGCCGTGGCAGTAGAGGGGGCCACTGCGGCAAGGCCCCACAGCCAAAGGAGAAACCTGCTAGAGGCCATGAGAAGAAAGAAGGAGATGGTGAGAGTGATGAAGGGGATGCAGAAGAAACTAGCGAGCAAGAATTCCAAAATGCAACTGAAGCCATGTGTATTGATGGAGGTGCATCTTTACACTCCTCTCACTGCCAGCTCAAGCAGTGGGCATGAGAGGTCAATGTCGTGGAGCCAGCTGCAGACTCTCAGAAGCTGCTCAAGTGGTCCCGCATGCCTATCATCTTTGATGAAGAGGATCACGCCGACCGGACTACCGCGGTAAGGTGTTTGTCGTTGTTGGTCTCACCAACAATCCGCAACCTTAAAGTCACAAAGATGCTAGTTGACGGTGGAGCTGGGTTGAATCTGATCTCCCCCAAAGTGGTCAGCAAGCTACAGGTCCCTGATGAAGAGCTCAAGGTTACTGGCACGTTGATGTCTACTACACAACCTATTCTTGTAGACTCGTATTGGGCCTCCAAGCGCAGAGTTTTGTAGGACAGTAGAAAAATTCCCTCAAGTGGATGACCTAAGGTTTATCAATCTGTGGGAGGTGTAGGATGAAGATGGTCTCTCTCAAACAACCCTGCAACCAAATAACAAAGAGTCTCTTGTGTCCCCAACACACCAAGTACAATGGTAAATTGTATAGGTGCACTAGTTCGGTGAAGCGATGGTGATAAAAGTGTAGTAATGATAGTAGATATTGATTTTTGTGATAGGAACAATAAAAAACAGCAAGGTAGCAATTGATAAAACGGAGCACAAACGGTATTGCAATGCTTGAAAATGAGGCCTAGGGTCTGTACTTTCGCTAGTGCAATCTCTCAACAATGCTAATCTAATTGGATCATATAACCATCCCTCAACGTGTGATGAAGAATCACTCCGAAGTTCTTATCTAGCGGAGAACATAAGAAGAAATTATTTGTAGGGTACGAAACCACCTTAAAGTAAATCTTTTCGTTCAATCTATTCAAGAGTTCATACTAAAATAACGCAAAGTTATTCTTTTCGTTCAGTCTATCCAAGAGTTCGTACTAAAATAACACCATATGATACGCATCAACCAACTCTAATGTCACCTAGACACTCCAATGTCACCACAAGTATCCATGAGTTAATTATGCAATACGCATCAACCAATTTCAGATTCATAATACTCGATCCAACACAAAGAACCTCAAAGAGTGCCCCAAGATTTCTACAAGAGAAACAAGGACGAAAACGTGCATCAACCCCTATGCATAGATTACCCCAATGTCACCTCGGGAATCCGCGAGTTGAGTGCCAAAACATATATCAAGTGAATCAATATAATACCCCATTGTCACCACGGGTATTCATACGCAAGACATCTATGAAGTGCTCTCAAATCCATACAAGTATTCAATCCGATAAAACGAAATCTCAAAGGGAAAACTCAATTCATCACAACAAGATAGAGAGGGGAAAACACCATATGATCCAACTATATTAACAAAGCCCGCGATACATCAAGATTGTGACATCTCAAGAACATGAGAGAGAGAGAGATTAAACACATAGCTACTGGTACAAACCCTCAGCCCCGAGGGTGGACTACTCCCTCCTCACCATGGTGGCCGCCGAGATGATGAAGATGGCCACCGGTGATGATTTCCACCTCCGGCGGGGTGCCGGAAAGGGGTCTAGATTGGTTTTTCGTGGCTAAAGAGTCTTGCGGCGGCGAAACTTCTGATCTAGGGTTGCCCCGAGGGTTTTTGGAATATTTGGCAATTTATAGGGTGAAGAGGCGGTGCGGGAGGCCACCGAGGTGGGCACAACCCACCAGGGCGCGCCTGGGCCCCCAGGCGCGCCCAGGTGGATTGTGCCCCCCTCGGGGCACCCCTCTGGTAATTCTTTGGCCCAAGTTGTGTCTTCTGGTCCATAAAAATTCTCCAAAAAGTTTTGCTGTGTTTGGACTCCGTTTGGTATTGGTTTTATGCGATGTAAAAAACAAGCAAAAAACAGCAACTGGCACTGGGCACTATGTCAATAGGTTAGTCCCAAAAAATGATATAAAGTTGCTATAAAATGATTGTAAAACATCCAAGAATGATAATAAAACAGCATGAATACTTCATAAATTATAGATACGTTGGAGACGTATCAGCATCCCCAAGCTTAGTTCCTACTCATCCTCGGGTAGTTAAATGATAAAAGAAATAATTTATGAAGTGTGAATGCTAGCAAAGTGCATAAGTTTGATCAATGATAATTTCAATCACTTTTCTAGCATCATAACAGCAATTCTTTCTCATAGAACTTCTCATGTTAAAGTAGGAACCAATGCACATGTTAAGGTTCAAACAATGAATTCTCTTGAAACTCAACAACATATATTCTCAGTCACCAAACAATTGCAATTCAACTTATTCACCAGACTCTAAGTAAGAGCTCCACATACTCAATCATTATATAGTGTTCTATGATTGCTAGTACTCAAAGCATATTCTTAGAACAAATGGCATCCATCGAACACAGAGAAAGATAGGGGCTTAATATTTCGCCTCCCAACTCATTTATCATAGAGATAATTGTCAACAATAATAAATCATGATCAAATATATTTGACTGGTCATATGTGCTTAGATCTTTCCCGACCACATGATGCTTGCCAACTAGAGAATAGTTGAGGTTGAAATGAGATTTCATACTATTAACTCTTTGCATAAAAGTAAATACTGAAAAGTAAAAGATAGGCCCTTCGCAGAGGGAAGCAGAGGTTGTCATGCGCTTTTTATTTGGATGCCCAAGCTCTTAATGCAAAGGAATGTCACATTATATTGCCCCTTATGATAGCAATCTTTATTATGCAGTCCGTCGCTTTTATTACTTTGCCATCACAAGTTCGTACAACGCTCAATTTTCCCTTACACTAAAAGATCAAACATATTTAGGAGCAATTTTTATTGCTTTATGCACCGATGACAACTTACTTGATGGATCTTATTCAATCCATAGGTAGGTATGGTGGACACTCATGGCAAGAAACTGGGTTTTAGGGTTTTTGGATGCACAAGTAGTATCTCTACTTAGTACGAATATTTGGCTAGCAAAAGATCCTAGGCAAACACCACATGTTGGAGGATCCATAACAATATAACTTCTATGCAAATATACACAACCATAACTCATTACGTTGTCTTCCTTGTCCAACTTCAACTAATTTGCTCAAGTTTGAAAATAACTTGATCATCGATGACGCGCGTTGCTGCGCCTGTCTATTTATATAATAAGATGGTAGTCTTGATAAATATAGAGGCACAGAACATATAACTTAAGTTTGCATGAATTGAACAAAATTTGAAGGAAATCCACATGATTGGAACTACAGTGTCTCAATATAACTGAATTCCGCCATTGGAAGGTAAAATGTTTAAGACTAAATAGCAAATAATATCCAAGCAAAAGAAAAGTGCAAGTAATAGAGTATATGCAAAGAGGGAGAAAAACTGGCTAGCAAACATGGTCTCTTTCTTATGGTCTATAAATTAAATGTGAAGAACAAAACAATGGTTTAAGTGTAAGATACAATATTATGTTATACTCACATCTGCAATTGTCTAAATATGGTACGACCATACTGATCTTTCGAAAAAGGATTTCTATTTTGTATCACCAATCAGGCGAGGCTCCAAGCATACATAATTGTTTAAATGTGGTACCACCATACTGATCTTTCAAGCCGCGGACCTGCCAAAATGATATTTAGAGCATGGAACAAGGAAATAGAAAAATCAACCACCAAAGAATGAGATGACACTGAAGCAGAATATCATCTCGATAGATAAAGACATCAGGGAAATTCATTCCATGATAAATGTAAAGTTTTCATGCCTCATTGGCATGCAAGATATACCTTGTGTAGCCTCACGATGCAAAATTACAAAAGTTGCACTGATACATAGACAACTTCCCCTTGAACTGAATAAAATAATACAATATACCAGACCACTAAATCCATGACAATCACTTATCAGTATGATTATTTATTACTCTGTTAACTAAAATGACTTCATTACTTGTGAGATAATATGCAATGGGTTACAAAACAGATACATACCTTCGCTAGAAATTTCTCACGCCCAAGATAATATGCCTTCACTGCATTCTCCAAAGCATGAGCTTCTTTTCCATTACTACCTGGTAAGGAGATAAGTAATACTGTTAGATGCAATTTTCTATGGTAAAAATAGCAACACAATCAGTCAGATAACAATTCATAGTCAAACGTAATGTTTGCGTACGTGTCAACTTGTTCTCACCCTAATAATACCAGGCTACTAGCAAAACAAAACATATAACTATAAAGGTAGATTTTGGAGCCTTGGTACCAAGTGAAAATGACACCCACAATTTCACCAACATATTTACTGATCTTTTGCTTTTTTTTTCATTATAGAAAATAACATGCATAAAGATCAACTACTTGGTTCTTCTCAGTTTTTATTATGAAATCACTAAGGTAGTACCTTGTTACATGGAACCAGATCCGAGAAGTTTCAAACTTCAAGCTCCGCTTGATCTATTCTCACCTATCCATGTGGAGGCACAATTCAACGCAAGCATTAATAAATTCAACAAGCTGAACCAGAAAAAGGAAAAAAATTCATAGACAATAATGTAACCTCTCTGCAAGGTTGCGCTAATACCTTCGCTCTCCCTACCCGGACATGGAAAGAGTCCTTGGGTGGCTAACCCCATCGGCTTGGCACTCTTCTCCTTGCCCTTCTTGTACTAACCATCCTCGATGGAGCGGTCACCCTTCTTGCACCTATTGGGATTCCATTGATTTTGCTCCTCTGCCTGAAAGACATAATTCATGCAGCCTAGTCGTTAATGGCATGCAACAAGGGATCGTCCCAATTAGTGAAAAAACTGAGGCTCGCCTGTCTTCAGTGTGTCTGGCTGGCCTTCCAAACCTGAGTCCTAGAACAACCAGAGGAAGGTGTAAAGTGTCAGCTTGAATGAAAATCACTACAAAAGTTCAAATAAATCATTTCTTCTTTCTGCAGGGACACAGGTAAAACATTTCCATGGTGCAAGGGATTAGCTACGAGTAGCAATAGTCCACCAAGACAAAAATGGTGCATCCAACCATGAAGCAACATCTATCACAGAAGATGCTCAAGTCTCTTACAAATTTTGATAACCTCTTCTATCTTGCTTAATAGGAAGAATTGTGGCAGTAGCAGCCTCATTATGCTATATCAGTATCACTGATCTATGGAACTATGTATAGATTAACGTTTTATAATTATAATTGTAAACTACTTAAAAAATTAAGTATTCTACAGGATATGGTAAATAATACAATTAGTTCAGTTCTATAAGACCATCGTACTGTAGCTCCATGTCATAAGCTAGCATGAATTAACGCTATATCTTGGTTGGACACAGCTGCATTGAGGAAAAGGAATGTAGCATGTTAACCTCCAACTCTAATAGTGAATATGGGTGAAGAGAAGAAATAACAGATAAAGTATAATCATTAGCAAATCATTTCCCGTTCGAACCACTATAGCTACATGCAAAAATATCCTTGAAGCAAAAATTACTACATGTTCTTTCACTCAAAGAAGACTTACTCGCCCCCTCCACCACCAACCTCACCAACAAAATGGAATCTCAATGACGCATCATCCTCAAGTTTCAGGTGCACTGTGCAAACATCTTGCTTGCAAATGCAGGTTCTTGTTAGAAATGCCAAGGATAAGATTCAGTTGAAGAGCAAAACTCACAAGTCACATAGTAGCAGAATTATAAGTAAACATGCATCCACCTTCCTTGACAACCATGGTACCAGATTATTTATTTCCCTTCAGGTTTCAACCTAACCATGGTCCTGTTATTTGATTATAGAAATTATACAAATAAAGTTGGACGTTCACAAACATACCCATATAAATGCTACCAAGAATGAAAACGTATCAATCATCCGGCAGATGCCTAGTGACTTGTCAACTGAAATAGAAATAAGTCGCATACATGACAGATTGAAACCAAGAAGCAGGCACAAAAATCTGTAACACCAGGAGAAAATCCAGGAAGGGAAAAGGTAGATCATGATTGAAACCTATCCATGATTATTTTTCTCTCCTTGGTTGTCCACAATCATCAAAGGAATTGGTATGTACTCGTACCTTGTCTACTTGAGCCGTCATGTGACCACTCTATTCCCAGATCGAGCGCCACCTCGCGTGCTCGCCATTGAGAATTCGGGTTAAAACCCGCCACTGCCATGAATCAACCCCGCTGCTCTCTCTCTTTCTCCCTCTCCCTATCTGACCAGGGCGAGACTGGGAGGATGCATTCACGGGAGTAGGGAGTGGGGGGTACGTCGAGCGCACGACGGGTACCTGTCTTCGCAGGCAGACGAGGGTGGAAACGGGAGCCAATGCGCGGCACACCGGGAACCTTCTTCCGCCACCATGCCATCACCATGCGGACGGGCGCCAGTATCCTCTCAGCGTCGACCAGCCTCGACGCCCCCTCTTGCTCTTCCTTTCACCGTCATTAGGGCTCCCTTCTTCGGTAGCTCTTCTGTGCAACATCGTGACCACAAGGGCTAAACGGGGCCTGGCACCAGCTCGCCGCCGCCGCCGCCGTCACCGCTCGCCTTGGTAAGGACTTAGGGTTAGCGAGCACACCAATCGCTCCCTTGCTTTGCTTCGGCCGGCGGCTATGCTAGGTGGGCTGTTTGGCCCAACTAACCACGTTACTCCAAATATGTTACGGGAATAGCTGCCCTCATGAAGCTGCGGGAACGGAACCATTCAGAAAAATTCACTACGCATCCAACAGCCAGAGACGATCATTACGTGAAATCGAACAGCTCCGAAGGCTGATGGCCTGAGGGAGCTCCTAGGGTGCCCAGTTATAATGTTTTAAAATTAATGGGTATTCACAATCATAGAACATGTCCAAGATAATATATTTGTATGTGAAAGTTCTCTTCCTTATACTAATCATTCATGAATTGCTTGTATGACCAATATTGTGATTGTCAAGCTTGAAAAGATTTCACTTCCTAAACCCAATGTGAAGCTACCACTAGGCCTGATATGAACATATAATTTCAACTTCATGAAATTCAATTCATTCAACAATTTACTCATAGGATATAAGTGAAGCACAAGAGTAAATGACAAGCTACTCCAAAAAGATAAAAGTGAAGATCAAGCGAGTAGTTAAGTAAATGGGTAGCTATTTGAAGACTCTCTCTTATTTAAAAACTTTCAGATCTAAGTATTTTATTAAAACAGAAGAAAAAAAATGACATTCTAAGAATAGCATACATCATGTGAAGAAGCAAAAACTTAGGCTCAACCGATACTAACCGATAATTGTTGATGAAGAAAGGTGGGATGCCTACCGGGGCATCTCCAAGCTTAGATGCTTGATACTTCTTGAAATATTATCTTGGGATGCCTTGGGCATCCCCAATCTTGAGCTTTTGTGTCTCCTTAATTCCTTTTATATCACGGTTTTCCTAAATCTTAAAAACTTCATCCACACAAAACTCAACAAGAACTCGTGAGATAAGTTAGTATAAATCAATGCAACACCTTATCATTCTCTACTGTAGAAAATCACTAAAATTATTATTTAACATTGCATAATAAATGCCTCTGCATATTTAATAGTCCTATCCTCAAATAGAATAACTAAACAAGCAAACATATGCAAACATAATAGCAATCTGTCTAAACAGGGCAGACTGTAAAGAGTGCAATATTATTCATACTTCCCTAAATCCAAAAATTCTGAAAATTTACCACACTGTAGATAATTTATCATATATTATTTTACAAAAAATTTCAACATTTTATCACATTCTGACTTTTCTCGGGAATTTTTGCAACAGTGACAAACTTTCTGTTTTGAAACAGCAACTCATATACTTGCAAAATAAGCATGGTAAAGGCCATCCTTGACATTTTTATTGAAATGAAAGATGCAAAACATTATTATAAATAGCAGAAAGCAAATACAAATAAAATAAAATGATGCTCCAAGCAAAACACATATCATGTGACGAATAAAAATATAGCTCCAAGTGAGGTTACCAATAATGTCGGAGACGAAAGACGGGATGCCTTCCGGGGCATCCCCAAGCTTAGTTGCTTGGATATTCCTTGAATATTACCTTGGGGTGCCTTGGGCATCCCCAAGCTTAGGGTCTTGTCACTACCTATTCTCGTCATATCGACATCTCACCCAAAACTTGAAAACTTCAATCACACAAAACTTAACGGAACTTCGTGAGATGGGTTAGTATGATAAAGATAAATCATTCACTTTGGTACTGTCAAGATAAGATTCATAATTGTTATCACACAATGCCTACTTTACCCTACAATTTCTACAACTTATATTAAGCAATATAAGCCATGGAAACCATAAAACAAGTAAACTATGCATTGAAAACAGAATTTGTCAAAAACAGAACAGTAGGTAAATATCTGAATTAAGGTCATACTTATGTAACTCCAAAAATTCGGAAAAAGTATAAAATTTGTATACAAAACAACTGTAAAAAATTAAGAGTTTTTAGACGCTTCAGTGAATTTAAAAAATTCTCTTACTGGGCGCAAAAGTTTCTGTTTTTGCACAGAATCAAGTCAACTATCATCCACACTATCCCAAAGGCTTTACTTGGCACTTTATTGAAATAAAAGCTATAAACATGATTAATACAGTGTCCTAATCATGTGAACACGCAAAAATAGTAGGGGTAAATGTTGGGTTGTCTCCCAACAAGCGCTTTTCTTTGATGCCTTTTTAGATAGGCATGATGATTTCAATGATGCTCACATAAAAGATAAGAATTGAAACACAAAGAGAACATCATGAAGCATATGGCTAGCACATTTAAGTCTAACCCACTTCCTATGCATAGGGATTTTGTGGGCAAATAACTTATGGGAACAAGAATCAACTAGCATAGGAAGGCAAAACAAGCAAAACTTTAAGATTTTCAGTACATGGAGAGGAAACTTGATATTATTGCAATACCTACAAGCATATGTTCCTCTATCATAATAATTTTCAGTAGCATCATGAATGAATTCAACAATATAACTATCACATAAAGCACTCTTTTCATGATCCATAAGCATAGAAATTTTACTACTCTCCACATAAGCAAATTTATTCTCATCAATGATTGTGGGAGCAAACTCAACAAAATAACTATCATGTGATTGGAAATTAAAATCATGATGACAAGTTTCATGGTTATCATTATTCAATATAGCATACATGTCATCACCATAATCATCATAAATAGGAGGCATGCTTTCATCATAGTAAATATTCTCATCAAAACTTGGGGGACTAAATATATCATCTTCATCAAACATAGAATCGCCAAGCTTGTAGCTTTGCATATCATTAGCATCATGGATATTCATAGAATTCACACTAACAACATTGCAATCATGTTCATCATTCATGCCAAACATTTTATTGAATTCTTCTTCTATCAACTGAGCACAATTTTCCTTTCCATCATTTTCACAAAAGACGTTATAAAGATGAACAATATGATGCAACCTCAATTCCATTTTTTTTAGTTTTCTTTTATAAACCAAACTAGTGTTAAAACAAGAAACTAAAAGATTCGACTGCAAGATCTAAAGATATACCTTCAAGCACTCACCTCCCTGGCAACGACGCCAGAAAAGAGGTTGATGTCTAATACACAACTTGTTCTTGTAGACTCGTGTTGGGCCTCCAAGCGCAGAGTTTTGTAGGACAATAGCAAATTTCACTCAAGTGGATGACCTAAGGTTTATCAATCCGTGGGAGGTGTAGGATGAAGATGGTCTCTCTCAAACAACCCTGCAACCAAATAACAAAGAGTCTCTTGTGTCCCCAACACACCAAGTACAATGGTAAATTGTATAGGTGCACTAGTTCGGCGAAGAGATGGTGATAAAAGTGTAGTAATGATAGTAGATATTGATTTTTGTGATAGGAACAATAAAAAACAGCAAGGTAGCAAATTGATAAAACGGAGCACAAACGGTATTGCAATGCATGAAAATGAGGCCTAGGGTCCGTACTTTCGCTAGTGCAATCTCTCAACAATGCTAATCTAATTGGATCATATAACCATCCCTCAACGTGTGATGAAGAATCACTCCAAAGTTCTTATCTAGCGGAGAACATAAGAAGAAATTGTTTGTAGGGTATGAAACCACCTTAAAGTTATTCTTTCCGTTCAATCTATTCAAGAGTTCGCACTAAAATAATGCAAAGTTATTCTTTCTGTTCAGTCTATCCAAGAGTTCGTACTAAAATAACACCATATGATACGCATCAACCAACTCTAATGTCACCTAGATACTCCAATGTCACCACAAGTATCCATTAGTTAATTATACAATACCCATCAACCAATTTCAGATTCATAATACTCGATCCAACACAAAGAACCTCAAAGAGTGCCCCAAGATTTCTACCGGAGAAACAAGGACGAAAACGTGCATCAACCCCTATGCATAGATTACCCCAATGTCACCTCAGGAATCCGCGAGTTGAGTGCCAAAACATATATCAAGTGAATCAATATAATACCCCATTGTCACCACGGGTATTCATACGCAAGACATCTATCAAGTGCTCTCAAATCCATAAAAGTATTCAATCCGATAAAACGAAATCTCAAAGGGAAAACTCAATTCATCACAACAAGATAGAGAGGGGAAAACACCATATGATCCAACTATATTAACAAAGCCCACGATACATCAAGATTGTGACATCTCAAGAACACGAGAGAGAGAGATTAAACACATAGCTACTGGTACAAACCCTCAGCCCCGAGGGTGGACTACTCCCTCCTCATCATGGTGGCCACCGGGATGATGAAGATGGCCACCGGTGATGATTTCCCCCTCCAGCGGGGTGCCGGAACGGGGTCTAGATTGGTTTTTTGTGGCTACAGAGGCTTGCGGCGGCGAAACTTCTGATCTAGGGTTGCCTCGAGGGTTTTTGGAATATTTGGCAATTTATAGGGTGAAGAGGCGGTGCGGGAGGCCACCAAGGTGGGCACAACCCACCAGGGCGCACCTGGGCCCCCAGGCGCACCCAGGTGGTTTGTGCCCCCCTCTGGTACTTCTTTGGCCCAAATTGTGTCTTCTGGTCCATAAAAATTCTCCAAAAAGTTTTGCTGTGTTTGGACTCCGTTTGGTATTGATTTTCGGCGATGTAAAAAACAAGCAAAAAACAGCAACTGACACTGGGCACTATGTCAATAGGTTAGTCCCAAAAAATGATATAAAGTTGCTATAAAATGATTGTAAAACATCCAAGAATGATAATAAAACAGCATGAATACTTCATAAATTATAGATACGTTGGAGACGTATCACATGTTCCAAGGAATCAACCCCGCCAGGAGCCGTCCTAAGGGAAAGATTACGCTGCCAGTAACATTTGGCGGGGAACTGAACTACCAGACCAAGAGGGTCGTGTTTGACGTTGTTGAACTTCCCTTGCCGTACAATGGAATTCTTGGTCGTCCAGCTCTGGCAAAATTCATGGCAGCATCCCACTAGGCTTACAACACCTTGAAGATGCCAGGGCCGTTGGGTGTCATTTCCATCCCATCAGATAAAAGAGATGCAATTATATGTGTGGATCAGATGTACCGGGACGCGGTAGTAGCTGAAGCTGCAGAAGCCACGGCTCCCACCAAGGAGGCGAAGAAGGGAAAGAAAGCCAGCAGAGATGCCGGCAAGGACTCCGGGAAGCGTGCCTCTTGGGACTGCGCCGCACCTGTTGAGGATCTGCCGGAGAGTTCCACTAGCAAGAGGCCCAAAGCTACTCCACCTGCTGTGAAAAAGGTCCCGGCGAGGCAGGATGGCGCTGATGGTACGTTCACCATCGGTGCCACCCTTGATGGCAAATAGGAAAGCACGCTCGTCGCCTTCCTGTGGGCGAATGTCGATGTGTTTGCTTGGCAACCATCTGACATCCCTGGTGTTCCCAGGGAGGTAATCGAGCATCACCTTGATGTCTGCCCTCACGCTCGGCCCGTCAAGCAGAAGGTTAGGAAGCAAGCTTTAGAGCGGCAACAGTTCATTGCCGAGGGAATCAAGAAACTTGAAGCAGCTGGTTTGGTAAGAGGGGTGCTGCATCCAACATGGTTAGCGAACCCAGTGGTAGTGCGCAAGGCAAATGGGAAATGGAGGCTCTGCATTGATTTCACAAACTTGAACAAAGCATGCCCGAAGGACCCTTTCCCCCTACCGCGCATCGATCAGATTGTGGACTCCACTTACGGGTGTGATCTGCTTTCCTTTTTGGATGCGTACTCTGGGTACCATCAAATATTCATGTCCAAGGAAGATGAAGAGAAAACCGCGTTCATAACTCCATGTGGCACGTACTACTTTGTACGCATGCCTTTCAGGTTAAAGAGCGCTGGATCCACTTTTGTGAGAGCAGTACAGATTGGTTTTGAACCAAAGCTGCACAGAAACATAGAAGCTTACATCAATGATATAGTGGTCAAAACCAAGGACAAATCAACACTCATTCAAGATTTGGAAGAGACCTTTGCAAACTTGCGCAAGATCAATTTGAAGTTAAACCCTGAGAAGTGTGTGTTTGGTGTTCCCTCCGGTAAGGTACTTGGTTTCTTTGCGTCTCATCGAGGGATAGAGGCCAACCCCGACAAGATCCGAGTGATCGAGCAGATACAAGCACCCAAGACTGTCAAGGATGTGAGGCGCTTAACTGGATGCGTTGCCAGGCTGAGTAGGTTCATTTCCATGTCTGCCGAGCGTGCCTTGCCTTTCTTCTAAATTTTGAAGAAGGCAGGTCCGATGAAGTGGACCCCGGAGGCAAAAGCGGCACTGCAAAGCCTGAAAGCCTACCTTTCCTCCGCTCCTACATTAGTTGCTCCTAAACCACAAGAGCCGTTGCTGCTATACTTAGCAGTAACGAACCAAGTGGTTAGTGCAGCGCTGGTGGCACAGCGGGAAGTAGATGAGGAAGCAGCTATCGCGACTATCCCCTCCAGAGACAAAACTGAACTAGTCACGATAGGGTTAGACACAAATCAAAGGGAAGCAGAGCAAGTTAGCGAAGGCAATCCCAAGACCGCGGCAAAGAAGAAAGTGGTGCAGCGGCCAGTGTACTTTGTCAGCTCCATGTTATAGGGGCTAGGTCAAGGTACTCTGGCATGCAAAAGCTGATCTTCGGCCTCATCATGGCCTCGAGGAAACTACACCACTACTTCCAAGCCCACGAGATCACGGTTGTCACTCGTTTCCCACAGCAACGCATACTATGGAACCCCGAGGCTACCGGCAGGATAGTTGAATGGGCACTAGAGCTCTCAAGCTTTGGCCTAAAGTACGAAAGTACCTCAACTATTCAGAGCAGAGCGTTAGCAGAGTTCATTGCAGAATGGACGCCCACTCCAGATGAAGAAATACCACAGACAGTTATCCCCAGCAAGGAGGCGCCTCAGGAGTGGATCATGTACTTTGATGGTGCTTTCTCGTTGCAGGGCGACGGAGCTGGCGTGCTTCTTGTTGCGCCCACCGGAGAGCATCTCGAGTATGTAGTTCAAATGCACTTTTCCCGGGAGAAAGCCACCAACAACACTGCTGAGTATGAGGGGCTCCTTGCCGGGCTGAGAATTGCGATAGAGTTGGGAATCAAGAAACTGATCATCTGTGGAGACTAGCAGCTTGTGGTGAGACAAGTTAATAAGGATTACCAGAGTACGTTGATGGATGCATATGTAGAGGAAGTGAGAAAGTTGAAGGAGCACTTTGATGGATTACAAACAGAGCACGTGCCATATGCGGAGAACAGCATTGCTGATCATTTATCAAAGTGCACTGCGCAAAAGCTCCCTGTGGAACCAGGAACTTTTGTCCTCCACCTAACTCAACCATCAGTGTTCCCTTCAATGATGGCCAGAAAAAGGAGGAAGTTGGACTCCGGCAAGTATCTCCCGGCAAGGCTTCCCGAAGCCGCTGGTAGAGAGGCCGCCGGAACACCTCTGCTTCGGTTGGTGAGCAGCACCCTCCCGTGGAATCCCAAGTTCTTGCGGTCGAGGTGAGCACTCCCACGAATGAGGAGGTACCATTAGTCCTTGTTGTTGAGCCTCAGGCTCCAACTTGGGCGCAGCACATAGTCCATTTCCTTCAAACAGGAGAACTTCCCAAAGAGCAAGAAGAAGCTGAAAGAGTAGCCCGAAGGTCAAATATGTACCAGTTTATCGATGATACACTATACAGGAAAAGGCCGAACGGTGTGAAATTGAAGTGCATTTGCCGGGAAGATTGGTAGAAGCTGCTAGCAGAAATACATAGGGGTATGTATGGCTCTCATATTGGATCGGGAGCCCTGGTTGGAAAAGCCTTCCGGCAAGGTTTCTACTGGCCCACAGCCCTCCAGGATGCAACTAAGCTAGTCACCTAATGTGAAGCCTGCCAGTTCCACTCCAAGAACATCCATCAACCAGCTCAAGCTCTCGAGACGATCCCTTTATCCTGGCCATTTTCGGTTTAGCGGCTCGACATCTTAGGCCCCTTCCCCCGTGCTACCGGGGGCTTTGAATTCTTGTACGTTGCAATCGACAAATTTACAAAGTGGCGGAAGTGGAGCCAGTGAGGAAGGTGACAACGCAGTTAGCTATCAAGTTCTTGAAAGGGTTGGTGTGCCATTTTGGAGTACCCGCCAGAGTGATCACCGATAATGGCACCCAATTCACGAGTCGCGCCTTCATGCAGTACATACAAAACCTTGGGAGCAAGGTCTCTTTTGCCTCTGTTGCTCATCCCGGAGCAATGGACAAGCTGAAAGGATGAACGCTGAAGTGCTGCGTTGGCTCAAGACAAGAACTTTTGATAAGTTGCAAAAGTGCGGTAGATGTTGGATCGATGAGCTATGATGGCTCGTGTCCGCATCAGAACACCGCACGACCGAACCCATCACAAAGCACCTCTTCCCATGGCAAGAAAAATCAATCTAGTTGGCCTAACTAAACCAAATATTCGAAGAAGAAATACGAGGCTATAAGTAATCATGCATATAAGAGATCAAAGAAACTCAAATAACTTTCATGGATAAATAGATCTGATCATAAACTCAAAGTTCATCGGATCCCAAAAAACACACCGCAAAAAGAGTTACATCAAATAGATCTCCAAGAGACCATTGTATTGAGAATCAAAAGAGAGAGAGGAAGCCATCTAGTTACTAACTACGAACCCGTAGGTCTACAATGAACTACTCACATATCATCGGAGAGGCACCAATGAGGATGATGAGCCCCTCCGTGATGGTGTCTAGATTGGATCTGGTGGTTCTGGAACTTGCGGCGGCTGGAATTGTGTTTCATCGACTCCCCTAGGGTTTTTGGATTTTCGGGGTATTTATAGAGCAAAGAGGCGGTGCGGGAGGCGGCCGAGGTGGGCACAACCCACCAGGGCGCGCCTGGGCTCCCTGGTGTGATGTGGACATGGCCTCTATAGATATGATCAATTATATTACGCTAATACATATTTTTCAGGTGATTTCTAGTAACAGTAATAAATTATTATTTTATATTTTCTAGAATAAAAATACGACACATTGTTTTATATTATGCAGAAGTGCAAAGGAGTTATACAAGCCACGTGTTAAAATGAGATGACCAAGACATATGTGTGCATATACATATATGAGGGCATCTGTCAAGCAGCAGCATGTGCAACTATTTGCATGTTTTGGTCAAAGTACAACCCCATGCGTGTGTTGTTGTGCATGTGTACTCACCGTCCATCCAAATGCTACAAACATGCATGCAAGAGGTGGGCCCAAGATCAATTTGCAAAGTTCAGGCCGGTTACATTCTTTTGGACAATCTCTTTTACTGTTCTGAACTTTTAGTTTGTTCATATAAGTAATAGTTGTTGGACATTTTCTGTTCTTCTTTCCACCTACATTGTGTTTATACCTCTCTTATCTCTAGCAATTTAGAGCTATCATATTTTCATCGGTTTCCACTCACTTGATTCAGTATCTGGGCTTAGATTGTTTTCTCTCTTACTAGCCGACTGCCAGCACTAGTTAGGAGTTTGAACAATTATTCAGCTTGCATTACTTTTTGCTTAATTGTGCCACATATTGTGAGTTGAGGAAACCTTCACCAAGCTCCACTTCCTATACTATACCTTGTTCGGTCGACTTGGCAATCGCTATATCTGACGTTTGATAACTTTTGACAGCGCCAAAGGCCGACAACCACTGCAGCACGGTAAGAACCAGTAAGAGCTTGGTAATTGCTAGAGTGTTGAGAGAATTTTTCCGACCACCTCCGAGTAGTATTATAGGAACATTATACTTGTCATTTTGTTTTTGTGTGGTGCTAACCATGGCAGATTCTAGAACGGCCAACGGTTGGGTTGCGTCTATCGTGGGAGATGCCTTGCCACATATTAATACAGATCACTCTTACCCACCACAGAAGGTACGACGACCGTCACATGATCTACATCATGGTAGAAACACACATCATTAGGTTACCTCTTTGCCAAATTTTGAGGGTAAATATGACCTTGATTCATATATTGATTGGGAAACTGAGGTAGAAGAAATATTTGGTAGCCATGATTTTTCCAAGCATAAGAAAATAAATGATGTCACTAAAAACTTTTTCGGTTTTGCTTCAGTTTGGTGGAGAAATTATTGTAGGGAAAATATTTCTAATAGACCTACTACTTGGAAAGCTTTAAAACTTGTTATGCGAAACCGATTTGTTCCTTCATACCATGCTAGTGATTTGCTTAGAAAATTGGAACATTTAGTTCAAGGCAATAACACCATTCAAGAGTATTACGATAATTTGTGTATTGCTTTATTTCGTTGTGGCTTAGAAGAATGTGAAGAAGATTTTCTGAATAGATTTTGGAGAGGTTTAAACCATGATATACAAGACATAATAATGCATGAAGAACTATATTCTGTCGACCATTTGTTTTGTCTTGCCTATAAAGCTGAACAGAAAATGAGAGGATATGTATACACGACGAACAAGCGTGTGGTGGAATCCCCGTCAAAGAAGGTTACTTCCACCATTGCACCGCCAACTATAATTCCGCCTCTTAGAGATTATGAGGCGTCGCCACCGACCGTACCTAGTACATATCATCTAGAACTACAAGGTAATAATAAATGTATCAATTTTGTTACTCCACATAAAATTGATGAATGGCTTGTTGGTTTAAATACGCCATGTGTCGAGATAAATGCAATGGCCAAAGATTTGACCACATCCCCTGTTTTAGATGATTATCTTGCTGATTTAAGTTTATCATGTGATCAAACAACCAGACTATTTACTATTTTCAGTGCACCTATTGTTGAATCTGATTCCCTGATTAATATGGGTGCACCCACTGAATTAAAGGCAATTGAGATTGACCCATGTGACTTGATTGTTAAATCTGATTTGGGTCACATACAATTGGTTAAACATGAGGAAGTATTAGCTAGAATTTCTCATGCTAATTCTTTGTATTCTATTTTGATGGATCCACCTATGAGTTTGTCACATGCAAGAACTAAAATAGCTGAAATCACATGTTTGCTTTCTCTGAAAAGTGTTAATGCGCCTAAACTTATTTTTAATTTGATTGGTGAGGAATGCATAGACAATGAATTTTTGGTGCATACAATTTGTATCACATGTGATGATCTTACTAGCTTGAAATAGAATATTAACAAGTCAATGCTTGATCATTTTAATATGACCTCCAACATCGTTGTTGATTGCATGTCGAATAGTATGTTGCACGATTGCTTATCAAGGATTTCGAGTCGCGAATCACATGAGTCGCTCAGGGGTAGCGACTCAGAAAGAGTCGAGCCTGGAGCTGCGACTAGTCACGACTCGATTTTTGAGTCGACACTAGGTTGAATCGACCCTGCCGCAGCGACTCGTCGACTAGTCGACGACTAGTCGCGACTAGTCAAGCGACTCGAAATCCATGTTGCTTATATACACCTGCTAATTTGGATATTCCTAATAGTTATCTACCTATGTTGGGATGGTTTAATGATGGGCATTACAAAATGCATGACATAAATATGAGCTTCACTTTTATGTGCAAACTAAGTTGTAACATTACATGTTGGTATATTTCCAGTGATAATTCTTTGGACCTTTATCTCATGCGATATGCTAATTACTCATGTATGAAGACATTAATGGTACACCAATGGAGAGAAGTTAAAACGGATGACTTATATATATACCACGTATACATCTTGTCTTTTTGGTAGTCCATTTTCAGATTATCCAAAGCCGAGGACGGCTTTGTTTTCAAGAAAGGGAGGATGATGTGGACATGGCCTCTATAGATATGATCAATTATATTGCGCTAATACATATTTTTCAAGTGATTTCTAGTAACAGTAATAAATTATTATTTTATATTTTCGGGAATAAAAATACGACACATTGTTTTATATTATGCAGAAGTGCAAAGGACTTATACAAGCCACGTGTTAAAATGAGACGACCAAGACATATGTGTGCATATACATATATGAGGGCATCTGTCAAGCAGCAGCATGTGCAACTATTTGCATGTTTTGGTCAAAGTACAACCCCATGCGTGTGTTGTTGTGCATGTGTACTCACCGTCCATCCAAATGCTACAAACGTGCATGCAAGAGGTGGGCCCAAGATCAATTTGGATAAAAGGCATCTATGCATGCATGCTTGCATGCATGAAGCGAAGAGAGAAGTGGCGTGCGTGGCCAGTTTGGTCTGCGCTGACTGCCAGTGCACCAGCCATCTGTGCACATGGGCCCCAGCCCAGTACAAGGCACAAGACACAAGAGCGCCACGAAGGCAAGGCCCAGAAACATTTATTCGCAAGCAGGAGGAGTTCTTCTTGGCCACGACTTGACTGCGCCCTCACCTTAATAAATAGCAGTTAAATTTAGGGTTTAGACTTGGGTTTTATTGTATTGTCTAGCCATCGCTACAATTCGCATCTACGAGACGTGTAGGACTACTGTCTTGTCAGATTCAAAGTGGAACCCCAACTTTTCATCTAGTTCGTATACTCAATTTTTCATCCGCAATTTCAGTTGCAATTCACCTTTGTTCTTGCTGGTTCTTCGGTTGCTTGCAGGAACTCGAACCTCGTTGTTCAGGTTGATCGTGCCTACGGTAAGGTCAATAACCATCGGAGATTGGTTTAGCGATTGTCGAGGCGTATCATCGGGTATGGTATAGCCGGATCGTCAAGGTTAAAATCCACCAAATCGATAGTTATCCCCACTCTCATCAAAAGATCGGGCCGCCGACACATCAAGGTGCGCCCAGGTGGGTTGTGCTCCCCTCGAAGCCCCCTCTGGTACTTCTTTGGCCCAACAGGTGTTTTCTGGTCCAGAAAAATTCTTCAAAAAGTTTCGCTGTGTTTGGACTCCGTTTGGTACTGATATTCCGCGAAGTAAAAAACAAGCAAAAAACATCAACTGGCACTGGGCACTATGTCAATAGGTTAGTCCAAAAAAGGATATAAAGTTGCTATAAAATGATTGTAAAACATCCAAGAATGATAATATAACAACATGGAACAAGCAAAAATTATAGATACGTTGGAGACGTATCAGCATCCCCAAGCTTAATTCCTAGTCGTCCTCGAGTAGGTAAATGATAAAAAGCGAATTTTTGATGTGGAATGCTGCCTAACATGTTCATCACATATTTTTTTTCTTTTGTAGCATGGACATTTGGACTTTTATATGATTCAAAGCAATAGTCTAGTTTTGACATGAAGATTTCAATACTCAAGCATATCAACAAGCAACCACGTCTTTCAAAATATCAACACTAAAGAAAGTTATCCCTAGCCCATCATGCTCAATCATTGATCCATTCATGAAACACACTCGCATATTAGCTATACCCAATGCTCAAGTACGATCATAGTGCCCCTTAGTTGGTACTTTATAAGAGAAGATGGAGACTCAAATAAAAAATAAAAAATGCATAAAGTAAATAGAAAGGCCCTTCGCAGAGGGAAGTAGGCATTTGTAGAGGTGCGAGAGCTCAAAGCGAAAAAATAGAGATAAAACATTTTGGGTGGCATGCTTTTCCTGTCAACGAAAACGATTGAGTAGTTCCCAATACTTTCCATGCTAGATATATCATAGGCGGTTCACAAACAGAAAATAAAGTTTATTCCCTTTTCCATCATACTTTCACTTTCCACGGCTAGCCGTATCCACGGATGCCATCCATACCAACACTTTCCAAGGAATTTATTATTTGATAACATAAAGTAAATTCATTTTTCATTTCGAGACTGGGCATCCCTAATACCTTTGCCGTACTCTCATGCAATGACAAGTGAATAAACACATCTAGCATGGAAAAATATCAGCCACCCCCTACCGTTTCATGAGCGGTACGAGCACACAAAAAAGAAAATTATTTTGAAAATTAGAGATGGCACATACAAATTTGCTTAGAACGGCATGGGAATACCGCATATAGGTAGGTATGGTGGACTCATATGGCAAAACTGGGTTTAAGGATTTTGGATGCACAAGTAGTATTCCTACTTAGTACAAGTGAAGGCTAGCAAAAAGATTGAGAAGCATCCAACCAAGAAACGAAAAATCACATAAGCGAGCATTGAGCATAACTAACACCGAATAATGCACCACAAGTAGGATATAATTTCATTGCATAACTATTGACTTTCGTGCTTGCATAGGGAATCACAAACCTTAACACCAATATTCTTACTAAAGCACAATTACTCACCAACATGACTCACATATCACTATCATCATATCTCAAAACTATTACAAAGAATCAAGTTTATTTTGTCCAATGATCTTCATGAAAGTTTTTATTATATTCCTCTTGAATATCTATCACTTTGGGACTAATTTCATATATTGCAATTTCTTTTGGCATGCTCAAACAAATTTAAGTGAAGAACATGAGCTTAAAAGTTTTCATCTCTCAAAATAATATAAGTGAAGCATGAGAGGATTTCTTCAAAATTACTAACTCTCAAATAAATCTAAGTGAAGCATGAGAGCATTTCTTCAAAAATATTAAAGCACACCGTGCTCAAAAAGATATAAGTGAAGCACTAGAGCAATTCCATAGCTCATAAAATTTAAGTGAAGCATATAGAGCAATTCTAACAAATCATAGCATAATTTTGGCTCTCTCAAATAGGTGTGTCCAGCAAAGATACTTGTGACAAACTAAAAAGCAAAAAAAGCAAAGACTCATATAATACAAGATGCTCCAAGCAAAAATCATGATATGTGACGAATAAAAATATAGCTCCAAGTAAAATACCGATGGTCGTTAGAAGAAAGAGGGGATGCCACTCGAGGCATCCCCAAGCTTAGTTGCTTGTTTCTCCTTGAATATTTCCTTGGGGTTCCATGGGGCATCCCCAAGCTTAGGCTCTTCTTACTCCTTATTCCTTCATCCATCGTGATCTCACCCAAAACTTGAAAACTTCAATCACACAAAACTTAACAAAACCTTCATGAGATCCGTTAGTATAAGAAAACCAATCTTTACTTTAAGTACTGTAGAAAACCCATTCAAATTTTGTTATTGCATTATATTTACTGTATTATAACTTCTACATGGCTTATACCCCCCGATACAATCCATAGAATCATCAAAATAAGCACACAATGCAAAGAAAACAGAATCTGTCAAAAACAGAACAGTGTGTAAAGATGTGAATTCTTCTCATACTTCCGTAATGCCAAAAATTCTGAAAATATGGGACAACTGAGGAAATTTGTATGTCAATCTTTTGTAACAAATTCAGAATTTTTCGTTGCTTCTGTGAATCTAGACAATTATTTTACTAGACACAAAATTTTCTGTTTTTCAACAAGATCAAATCAACTATCACCAAAGCTATCCCAAATGCTTTACTTGGCACAAACACTAATTAAAACATAAAAAACACAATCATAACATAGGCATAATTTTGAAAACACTCAAGAACAGAAATAAAAAGGCAAAAATAAATTTTACTCATTGGGTTGCCTCCCAATAAGCGCTATCGTTTTATGCCCCTAGCTAGGCATAATAATTTTGATGATGCTCGCATGAAAGACAAGAATTGAAACACAAAGAGAGCATCATAATACATGTGACAAACACATTTACGTCTAACATACTTTTGATGCATAGGGATTTTATAAGCAAACAAATTATCAAGACAAGAAATATATAGCATATGCAAGGAAGAAGAAAGAAACAATAGCAATCTCAACATTACCAGATGTAAATTAGTAACATGAAAATTTCTACTACTATATTTTCCTCTCTCATCATAATTACACGTAAGATCATAATAAAATTCAACAATATAGCTATCATATAAAAAAATTCTCTTCATGATCCACATGCATAAAAGTTTTATAATCTTTCAAGATAGTGGGATTAACATCAACTAAAGTCATGACCTCTCCAAACTCACTTTCAATATTATTGCAAACATTATTATCAATATCATATTCATCATGAGGCTTAAATAAATTTTCAAGATCATAAGAAGAATCACCTCAATCATGATCATAGCAATAAGTAGTGGACATAGCAAAATTAGCATCCCCAAGCTTGGGGTTTTGCATATTATTAGCACAATTGACATTAATAGAATTTATAGTAAAATCATTGCAATCGTGCTTTTCATTCAAGGAGCTATCATGAATCACTTCATAAATTTCTTCATCATGATTTTCAGATTCACGAATCTTAATCAAAACTTCATAAAGATAATCTAGTGCACTCAACTCACTAGCAATTGGTTCATCATGATTGGATCTTTTAAAAAGATTAGCAAGTGGATGGGGATCCATATCAATAGATTTTTAGCAAGCGAAGATGCAAGCATATAGAAGGCACATGGCAACACAAGCAAGCAAAAGATCGAACGAGAAAAAGGCAAACGAAAGAGAGAAGGAAAATAAAAGGCAAATTTTTGTGAAGTGTGGGAGATGAAAACGAGAGGCAAATGGCAAATAATATAAATTGCAAGGAGATGAGGTTTGTGATTAGGAACCTGATAGATGTTGATGATGTCTCCCAGGCAACGGCGCCAGAAATCCTTTCTTGATGGCTCGTGTCCGCGTCAGTATTTCCCCGAAGAGGAAGGGATGATGCGGCACAGCTACGGTAGATATTTCCCTTAGTATGAAACCAAGGTTATCGAACCAGTAGGAGAACCAAGCAACACTATGTAAATGGTACCTGCACACAAAGAACAAATACTTGCAACCCAACGCGTAAGAGGGGTTGTCAATCCCTGTCGGGTAAAAGATAGATTGGTTTGTATGATTTTGGATAAATAGATCTCGCGATAAAACAAAATAAAATAAATAAAGAAAAAGTGCAGCAAGGTATTTTTGGGTTTTTAGAATAATAGATCTGAAAACAAAAGCAAATAAAAATAGATCTCAAAGCAAATATGATAAAGAATAGACCCGGGGGCCGTAGATTTCACTAGTGGCTTCTCTCGAGAAAATAGCATACGGCGGGTAAACAAATTACAGTTGGGCAATTGATGGAACTTCAAATAATTATGATGATATCCAGGCAATGATCATTATATAGGCATCACATCCAAGATTAGTAGACCGACTCCTGCCTGCATCTACTACTATTACTCCACACATCGACCGCTATCCAGCATGCATCTAGTGTATTAAGTTCATGGAAAAACGGAGTAATGCAATAAGAACGATGACATGATGTAGACAAGATCTATTCATATAGGAATAGACCCCATCTTGTTATCCTTAATGGATAAAATAGATCTGATCATAAACTCAAAGTTCATCAGATCCCAACAAACACACCGCAAAAAGAGTTACATCAAATAGATCTCCAAGAGACCATTGTATTGAGAATCAATAGAGAGAGAGGAAGCCATCTAGCTACTAACTACGGACTAGTAGGTCTACAATGAACTACTGACGCATCATCGGAGAGGCACCAATGAGGATGATGAACCCCTCCGTGGTGGTGTCTAGATTGGATCTGGTGGTTTTGGAACTTGCGGCGGTCGGAATTGTGTTTCGTCGACTCCCCTAGGGTTTTTGGATTTTCGGGGTATTTATAGAGCAAAGAGGCGGTGCGGGAGGTGGCCGAGGTGGGCACAACCCACCAGGGCGTGCATGGGCCCCTAGGCGCGCCTAGGTGGGTTATGCTCCCCTCGGAGCCCCCCTCTGGTACTTCTTTGGCCCAACAGGTGTCTTCTGGTCCAGAAAAATTCTCCAAAAAGTTTCGCTGCGTTTGGACTCCGTTTGGTACTGATATTCTGCGAAGTAAAAAACAAGCAAAAAACAGCAACTAGCACTGGGCACTATGTCAATAGGTTAGTCCGAAAAAATGATAGAAAGTTGCTATAAAATGATTGTAAAACATCCAAGAATGATAATATAACAGCATGGAACAAGCAAAAATTATAGATACGTTGGAGACGTATCAAGCTACCGGTGGTTCTTTGGTCCCTCCGTACGACACCGAATCGAGCCACCGGCCAGACTCCCTTCTCCCTAGTCTATGGGGCAGAAGCAGTGCTCCCCACGAAACTCATATACGGGTCACCTCAAGTACTTGCCTACGATGAAGTAGAGCAAGAGCAGCTTCGGCATGACGATGCCATCACTACTGCAGGATACTGCTAACATGACACTACGATCAGAGACCCTTCGACGAAACTGTGTGCGATGCATTAATCACAAACGGTGACGTAAAAACCCATCAAAAAAGATGCAAAACATTTGCGATGGCAGATACATCAAACACGGTTTTGATTTTAGTTGCGTGTGCGATGCGTGGCAAATGGTTAATCCAGAAGAACTATTTGCGATTAGGCAGAACAACAAAAACGGGCAGCCAGATGATGGTGTGTGCGATATACGGCATACAGTTCACTAGGATGAACTGTGTGTGATTAGGCAACACAATAGAAACGGTCATCCAGATCAAGGTGTGTGCGCTAGAGGGCATACAGTTCACTCGGATGAACTGTTTGCGATGAGCCAAGACAACAGAAACAGTTCAACTGAACAAGATGTGTGTGATACGCGGCAAACAGGTCCGTAATCAGAAATGTGTGCGAAGACCAATAATAACACAGACGATTGCTACTAATAAGCCGTGTGATTTGCTCTGTCTACAGAAGAATAACATATATATATATATATATATATATATATAAAACTGAAATAAACATCCAATTACATAAGTGACTATACAGATTATTCGCACACACCTCAATAAACAATTGCATGCATTCTAAACTAGGAGAAATGATCGTCTAGTCATCTACTTCTTGTGACGCTCCCGCCACTGCTCTGTGGCTTGATCCCTTGTCTGGGGCAGGAAGAAGACACTCCCTCATGTCAACGATCTGCATGTACATCTCGTAGCTTGTGTACGTGTCCTTGGCCGGGTACTTGACGTGTTGTTCATCCAGTCTCTGATGCCAGACACTGTGTCAGGCGTTCTTGTCCTTCTTGCTCTCATCCTTCATCTTCATGTAGTAGGGGTCGATGATGGCTGAGGCGAGGTCAACTAGGGAGTTCTGTTTGTTGTTGTCGCTGCCCCAGACCTTGTAGTGGTCCTGGATGTTGATAAAATTCTGGCATTTCAAGCCCAAAACCTTGAGCGCTTTTAGATCATTGCTGGTGTCCACCGTAGCGAAACTATAGTCGGAGATGTTGATAAACCTGGAGAAACGCTCGTAAGGCCTTGTGTCTAGGTGGTAGTGGTAGACGAGGATGTCATGTCGCACGCACAACTGGGCGACGGCAACCTTCTGATCGTGCCCAGCATGACCGATGGTGTACTCGAGGTCAAAGCCGACCACTTGGTATTTGTCCTCAGCAAGCAACTGCTCCATCGTTTGGATGGAGCTCTTCACCGAGACCGGCTTGTTCGTGTACACCACCGAGAGGGCCTTCCCCCTCACGTGGGTGTCCACTACGTGATGCGTGGTGAACTGCCCACCGTTGTCGTCGTCAGCCGGTGGGAGCGCCATTGGAGCCACGGGGAGCGCCATTTGAACCGCTGGATGTCCTCTCTGTATGTGTCGTCGTGGTTGTGCTTATTTTGCCGTGTGGCGTGAGAGATGAAGGTAAATGGTCGCAGGAATAAATGGGGGCTGGACGACCTGGATTCTCGGCGCATCCGCATGGCAGTTTTTGCAGCGGGTAACTGCATCGTGGCGCCACGCCCGGCGCAACCGCATGCACACGAACGTACATGATCGTGCACCAGCCCCAAACACTGGCATCGCGCGTGGAGGGAGAAGGGCCTAGCGCGCGGCAAGACGCGAGTAGAGCGCGCTGCGGCCGCCTCAACCGCGAGCAACCACACGCATAGAGCAGTTGAACACGCAGGGAATGATCGCCTACAAGCCGGCCGGCAGTTGCGTCGCTGCGTAGAGAGCGGCCATGTGCTACTACCTACGTCTTGGTCTATTAGTCCCCTTTATATTCTGTGCCATACTTTGACCTTAAATTTAACCAACAAAATATTAATGCATGTTATAAAAATTATATAATTGGAAACTATGTTCAAATACGAATCCAACGATATAATCTTTGGCGACATGCATTCGTATTTTACTAGTTAAATCCTACTTATAAACCAGGACGGGGGTATAGTAGGTAATTAAATCGCAAATGTTTTTTTATTAACCGTATGTGTACGTGTCCTTTCGTCCTCCTCTCACACGTCTTGTCACCCCGCTGCCGCAGACGGCTTCGAGCGCAAGCTTGAGCAGCACGCGGGGGCGTTCTTTTGGCCAAACAGTGGTGAGCCCATTCCCGCGCAACCGCGCAGGTTCCCGCGCAAGCTTCCCGCCCGACTCGGTGAAATCCCCCAAAATCCCAATGCTTACCGGCCTGCTATATAAACCCTCACGGCCGGCGAGTCCTGCGTGGCATTTTCCCCTCCCTCCCTGTAGCTTATCTCGTCTGCTTCTCCCACAATCGCCAATAGCACCGGTCTGTCGTCATCGCTCAGCCACTCCGCTGTCATCAGAGGACAGCTCCAGCTGGGAGGCCACACCGCGGCGGCAGCGCAGTCCCCGGTGTAGTGTAATGCGCCTGGCGTCCCTGTTGGGTGTGCGCGGAACACCCACCACACGCTCCGTCGTCGCTGCCCGTCGGCAGCTGTTGCCGGCCGCATGTGCCGCCACACCACCATCTGCTGCCGTGGCCGCCACACCACCGTTGATATCCAGGGCCATCGCCCGCTCCGCCACCGCGGCATGAAGGTGGGAGGTGGCCGTCGTGGCCGCCACCCCACTGCCGGCCACCATGGCCATCACCCGCTCCGCCATCGCGGCCCGAAGGCGGGAGGTGGTGGTCGTGGCCGCCACCCCATCGTCGGCCGCCGTGGCCGCCAGCCCACCATCGACCACCGGGGTCATCACCCGCTCCGCCACCATCACCCGAAGGCACGAGGTAGAGGTGGAGGCCCGCACGTGCGTCAACGACCTTGCGCGCTAGATCAAGTTCCTGCGGGAGGAGGAGGAGTGCCTCGTTGAGAACGCAAAGAGCCTTACCGCCGCCGTGGCCGCAGCACACTCCGACGCAGAGGCAAGGAATTAGGAGATCTACGAGCAGTCCCGCTGCTTTGAGAGGGGTCGTCTGGAGCGGCAGAGGGAATTCGAGGTGAGCGTCGCTGAAGGTGCAGCAGCGGCAGGCACCGTATTGCAGTTGTCTAGCTCGTCGGTAGGCTCCTCCTCTGCCTCTTACTGAGCGCGCTCGGCAAAGGAGAGGCTGCCGGAAGTAGTACAAAGCCCCTCTGTAGTAGTAGTATTTAGGGGCTATTTTGTTCAGTTCATCCGACTATAGATGTGGTGGATTTGTACAACGTACTTAAAACTAGCTAGTATATATAGTTGAACTAGCTATTTCAGTACGAGGTTGGCAACAATTGGGGAAAGGTTTGGTCGGTTCAACTGTCGAGTTGAACTGTTTGTATAAAGAACGACTGCTTAATCTATGAATGAAATCTATGCTTAATTACTGAATTTTTGTTGCAAAAATTAGATAGTGCTAGTGATTTTCAGCTGCATATTTTAACAAATGGCAGTGTTACAAGGTTGACAAATGGCAATGTTACTAGATCAACAAATGTCAATCTTTCCAGTTTGACAAATGGCAATATACCCAATATGACAGATGCAAATCTTACCAAATTGTCTATACGTGGTTGCACACGGGTCATCCGAAAAAACCGTTTGCATTGAAGGGAGGTACAAATCCTGCTCGGCACATTTTCTCTTGGCTTAGCACCGAAGTCTCGCTTTGCATACCTTATTCAATCTGAACTATTTGCGTTGAAGAGATGCACAAATCCTGCGCGGCGAATTTCCCTTGGCTAGTTGGCTTACTGCGGAAGACCATAGCTCTCACTTTGCATATGGGTGTCCTATCTAAAACGTTTGCGATGAAGAGCTGCACAAATCCTGCTCGGCACATTTCCCTTGGCTTACTGGGGAAGTTGTCAGTTTACATACGGGTGTTCTATCTAAAACGTTTGCGATTAAGAGCTGCACAAATCCTGCTCGGCACATTTTCCCTTGGCTTCCTGGGGAAGCTGTCGGTTTGCATACGGGTGTTCTAAATAAAACGTTTGCGATGAGTGTTTTATATTAAAAACCGTATTAAACTATGGCTTGGGCGCCATTAATGGAGAGGATGTGAGCAAGGCGGGCAGCCATGGAAGTCAAAGGGCTCGCTTCCCAGTGAGCCTGCACGGCGTACAGCTCGCATGCTTCCCGGTGAGCTTGCGCATTGGAGTACAGCTCGCACGTCTCCCGTTCAGTCAAGCACCTGTCTGCACGGCACCTCCTATCCATTAAAAAAGTGAGGCGTTGCGTCACGTGAATGGTTAACAGAACGCACATGATTTAAATTATACAAAATGTTTGAGATGTTACAGTGGCAGCTATTTGTTTCAAAATGCCTTTGTTGGCTGTTATTCGAGTGCGCCTTCTCTCAAAATGGACACGAAAAATAGCACAGCATGCCGGGTGCCATTCCATGATAGCATGCCAAGTTTCATGAATTTTAGACGAGTTTTGGATTTACTAGAATTTAAAAACAAAGTATCTCAACGTTTTGCCGGCAATCAACAGTGCACTGGTGTTTGACATTCATTCCCATTTCTTGCATGGGACCTAAGCATGCACCCAAGGACACACATTTAATTTTTCAACCTATTTATATGCACTGGAGCATGTGCATGTAGTTCAAATTTGAATTATGCACATAAAATGCCTAGAAAACCCAGTTAATGTATAAAAATGTCGTAGCGAACCCCAAAAAATCCCAAAAATTGACACAACACTCCTGTTGTTCTGTTCTATGTTGACACTAGAAAAATTTTGAAAGCAAGAAGAGGCAATAGATATCGTTTCGTCCCCAAAGGTGGCACGTTCCCTACCGAAACCATCAGGCTTGTTGTGAGAAGCTCTGGTTTGCAAGAAGCTTAATTATACCCAAACCTGCCCCAAATGGGACAAAAAATTTACCACACCATGTTGATGCTGCTCCATGATAGCATGCCAAGTTTCTTGAATTTCAGATGAGTTTTGGATTTACAAGAATTTCAAAACAAAGTATCTCAACATTTGCGGCCGAGCGACGGTGGCAAGGTGCTTGACATTCATTCCCATTTCTTGCATGGGACCTAAGCATGCACCCAAGGATACAGATTTGATTTTTCAACCAATTTATATGCACTGGAGCATGTGCATATAGTTCAAATTTGAATTATGCACATAAGCCTAGAAAACCCAGTTAATGTATCAAAATGTCCAAACGAACCCCAAAAAAATCCAAAATTTAACACAACACTCCTGTTGTTCTATGTTGACACTAGAAAATTTTTGAAAGCAATAAGAGGCAACGGATATCGTTTCGTCCACAAAGGTGGCACGTTCCCTACCGAATACATCAGGCTTGTTGTGAGAAGCTATGGTTTGTGAGAAGCTTATACCCAATCCTGCCCCAAATGGGACAAATTTTTTACCACGGCATGTTGATGCTGCTCCATGATAGGATGCCAAGTTTTATGAATTTCAGACGAGTTTTGGATTTACTAGAATTTAAAAACCATGTATCTCAATGTTTGCGGCCGAGCGACGGTGGCAGGGTGTTTGGCATTCATTCCCATTTCTTGCATGGGACCTAAGCATGCAACCAAGGACACAGATTTGATTTTTCAACCAATTTATATGCATTAGAGCATGTGCCTGTAGTTCAAATTTGAATTATGCACGTAAATGCATTGAAAACTCAATTAATGTATAAAAATGTCCAAACGAACCCTAAAAAATTCCAAAATTTAACACAACACTCCTGTTGTTCTATGTTGACACTAGAGAAAAAATTGAAATCAAGAAGAGGCAATGGATATCGTTTTGTCCAGAAAGGTGAAACGTTCCCTACCGTAACCATGAGGCTTGTTGCGAGAAGCTCTGGTTTGTGAGAAGCTTATACCCCAACCTGCCCCAAATGGGACAAAATTTTTACCATGGCATGTTGATGCCATTCCATGATAGCATGTCAAGTTTCATGAATTTCAGATGAGTTTTCGATTTACTAGAATTTTAAAACCATGTATCTCAATGTTAGCGGCCGAGCGACGGTGGCAAAGGTGTTTGACATCCATTCCCATTTCTTGCATGGGACCTAAGGTTGCAACCAAGGATGCACATTTGATTTTTCAACCCGTTTATATGCACTGGAGCATGTGCATGTAGTTCAAATTTGAATTATGCACATAAATGCATAGAAAACTCAGTTAATGTATAAAAATGTCCAAGCGAACCACGAAAAATCCCAAAAAATGACACAAACTCCTGTTGTTCTACGTTGACACTAGAAATGTTTTGAAAGCAAGAAGAGGCAACAGATATCGTTTCGTCCACAAAGGTGACACGTTTCCCTACCGAAACCATGAGGCTTCTTGTGAGAAGCTCTGGTTTGTGAGAAGCTTATACCATAAGCTACCCCAAATGGGACAATATTTTTTACCCCAGCATGTTGAGGCCATTCCATGATAGCATGCCAAGGTTCATGAATTTCAGACGAGTTTTGGATTTACTAGAATTACAAAAGCAAGCACCTCAACGTTTGCCGGAGAGCCACGGTGCCGTGGTGTTTGAAATTCATCCCCATTTCTTGCATGGGACATAAGCATCAACCCATGGACACATATATCATTTTACAACCCATTTTGGTGCACCGGAGCATGTGCATGTTGTTTAATTTTGAATTGTGCACCTGAAATGCCTAGAAAACCAAGTTAATGTATAAAAATGTCCAAACAAACCCTGGATAATTCCATTTTTTTGATGACACACCTATAGTTGCATGTTCATTGTAGATAAAAGTTCTAGCAATTCAAACACCATCCTTTGCAGCTGTGACCCCATTATGTAATTCAAATCAAGACGAAAAATCAAGTAGATCGCACACAGTTTATTATCACCAACCGTGTGAGATGCAGCACAAAATATCTTGGAGCACCATCGGAGTATAGTACCCATACAGCTTACGCGAGAAGGTGCGTCGGCTACAGTCCACAGCCGGCGTGTCAAGCACACTAGCTCGCTCCCCAAATATCATTTCACTGTTCAATCGTCGTCTGTGAAAGATGGGGACGTGGACCCGCTTCATGAGGGCAACTTCGGCGGCCCACTCCGACAAGAGCGCGGCCACAGCCGCCAGGCGTGTGCTAACAAGCTTCATGAGCGTGGCCACAATCTGCGACCGGGCGGCCAAGGCAGCCCAAACGGCCGCTGTTGCTTCTCAGGTGGCGACAGCAACATCTGCCTCGGGGATAGCAACTGGCGAGAGCGTCACATCAGTTGTCCGTTCTGCAACGGCGGCCTTAGACCTGATGGAGGCCGCCCACGACCATGTCGAGGCTGCCCACGCCCAGCTCATGGCAGTCACCGCACAAATTGAACGAAGCTTCTCCGACAATGGTCGGCAACCCACGGCCGAACAATTGGCAATCGCCGAGAGCGTTTGAGCAGCCGTCCGTTCCTGCGCGGCATACCTTGCCACGACGGAGCCCTCCCAAGCCCATATCGCGGCCGCCCACGCCCAGCTCGTGGCGGCCTATTCCAAAGATATGGCGGATGCGGATGGCGAGATGCTTGCCGAGTATGGTGCGATTGATGCCATGGAGCCCCTTCCCCAGGAGATCGTCCGGCGCGAGCTGGACATGGAGGAGGCGGCAGAGATCGACGAGCACCAGCCGTAGTAGTACTCTTTCTTTTGTTTAATTAAGAGCACCGGTCTTTAATTTGTTAGAGTAATGTTTAGGTCAGCTAGCTCTGTTTAATTGCTGAACTTGCTCGATTAAGAAGTGTGGGTGTGCTGTAGTCTCCTTTGTGTACCCAAATTATGCAATGACGTGGATGACCACTGTAACCAGGGAAATTCGAACCAAAATTTGCACGTTCAAACTCATCACACACGGGTTAAGCTATATGAATCATTTGTGATGTTCACATACCATACACAGTGCTAAATAAGGGACCGTGTCTGATGACACTTTGCGCGCCAGTTTTTTCGCTGCACCGATCCAAAAATTTTGGCTTCCGTGGAAATATCTACCTCCCTGCCCCCTTCCCTTACCAAAAGCCACATTTCCCCTATTTCCGCCTTTCTTTTCAAGTTGAAACCTTCACTCCTTACTTGCAGCGCCGCCTCCTCGCCGGCGACCCTCCTTCACGCTGCTCGGCCTCGTCGATCCGGGCAGGTAATCCACACCCGACCCCCATCCTCCTCCTCCTTCCACATCCCACATGCCCCGACCGCCGGCATGACACCTTCCACCCAAATCACCGACCCCTCCCCCAAATAAGCGCCACCCTAAGCCATGGTGCACGCAGTATAGCCAGGAGCTCAAGGAGCATTTGGCAGTGGAGAAGCAAATTGCGGCCGCACGTGCGGATGAGGTCGCGGTGGCTGCCATTCGTGCCGACCCCTAGATCTTGGAGGAGCACCTCGCTGTCGACGCCTCGCGCGCCGACGCCGCGACACAGTTGGCTGCTTTAAACGATAGTTCATGGCGTTTTCTCGAGGCCACCGTCGGTGCCTTCGACGAAGACTACGAGGTGTTTTCTCAGCGTGCCCGTGCTTACCTCAACTCGAGAGCCGGCAAGTTGGTGCCCAGAGCGTCTCAAGCAACTCACCACTACGACGAGGGCACCCACGTTGTGGAGGCCTCGCCCTCTTCCATGTCCAAGGAGCCAATCATCATCGATATCTCCGACGATGAGGAGTAGCTTGTCTTATTAGCTCACTATAAGAACCTATGTTCAGTTTGCTAGCTACGCCGATTAAGCATGCTCGGTTTACCCGTTGCATGTGCTGCTCCTGCCTTTCCTTAACAAATTCTAGTGAATTATCCTATCTACTTTTACTATGAAATCTGTTGCTCTAGTGTATATGTTCTATATGTCGTGCAATGTGGTGCTCACTTATTAACTATTTGGTTAATTAGTTGTCGTGTTCAGTTAACTGTTTGGTTCAATTCTGCAAATGTGATGTTCAATTCTTCAGGGTGCAATTTTGTATTGTCTTCCATGTGAGAAATAAATCAAATTTATCTTTACAAAATACATGAGAAACAAATACAATTCCTATATTTCCAAGTTGTCAAGCATGCTTGGTTTGGTTAACTGTCTGATCTTCTAGTATGTTATACATTGTGCAATGTGGTGCTCAGTTAACATTTGGTTCATTTGTTGTGGTGTTTAGTTAACTGTTTGGTTCAATTCTGCAATGCGATGTTCAATTGTTGTGGGTGCATTCTGTTATTCTATACCATGTGAGAAATAAATCGAATTTTGCTGTACTAAATACATGAGAAACAAATACAATTGCTATATTTCCAAGTTGTTAAGCATGCTTGGTTTGGTTAACTGTCTGATCTTCTATTAGGAGTATGTTATATCGTGCAATGTGGTGCTCAGTTAATGTTTGGTTCATTTGTTGTGGTGTTTAGTTAACTACTTGGTTCAATTCTGCAATGCGATGTCCAATTGTCGTGGGTAGAATTTTGTATTGTTGTGCATGTGAGGAATAAATCGAATTTGGCTGCACTTAATACATGAGAAACATATACAATTGCTATATTTCCTAGTTCTTAATCATGCTTGGTTTGGATAAATGGGTTTTCCATGTGGCTTGAATTAATCCGATGAATCTACAATGTGCTTATTTTTCATCAACATATTTTACTGATAGCATGCGAACCCTCACTTAACCTGATCACTAACTACCTTATATGTGTTGCAGGGAAACAATGGGAAGCACTGAGGTTTACAATCGAGGTTTGCACATGCATGGTCCTTTGTCCAATAGCACATTATTGTGCAATTGCAGGAAATATTCTAATATTTAGGTTTTTAACAATTTGGTCTTGCACATGTAGGTCCTGCTGTCAGAGGTTTTGACCCACTGTTCAACCCTTTTTGCATATGGGGAAATGAGTTGTCCATGAATATCAGTCAAGTCAAGAAACTCAGAAAGATTGTTAGGACAAAGAAATTAGCGACAAAAAACAACAAGATCCTTCTCTACACAATGAAGAAGACATCAGTTCACTATAGGATGGTACTAACTATTATACCTTGCCTTTTTTATTCCTTTGCCCCATTTCCAATATAGATATGATATTTATGCACATCCTTGTTTTCAGGCCTTTCCAAAGTAGTTCACTGATGATTACCTCTCAAACCACCTGTATGGTCAGGAGGCGAGGAAGGTATTCATACAACACCCACGGTTCAATATTGAAGTGTTCCTGAAGAGGACAAAGGATGGACGGTCAATCATCCACAGGCACTGGCATAAAGTTGCAAAGACCTTCAACATCAATGAAGGCTCAATATTCGCCTTCCGCTTCAGCAGTTTTCCAGATGAGATTCATCTGTCTATGTACCGTCTATGATGCTAATTTCGAAAGGTTATAGATGTTGCATGTGAAACTTGGTGCTCGTGCAGTTGTGTAATGGGGTAGCTGAGTGCTGAAGCTATATGATGTTGTACTCTAATGTATTTCAATTATGAAATCCTGCTTCCTTAATATGAAAATGAAATATATTGTGTGCTTAATATGAAATGTCAATTAGATTAATAAATGGATTATTAATAATAGGACAATTAGCCTGCTAATGGCCAACTAGCATGCTAATTGGGTTTTTCTATTGCAAACGGTTATTGAGAAAACACCATGGGCGATGACCTCAGGCAACGCACACAGTTTCTAGGAATAAACCGTGTTGGATCAATGAACAATCACACACGACATCCTCTTGAAAACTGTTTGCGTTAGGCCACCTTGCGCAAACGTTTACCACATAAAAAGTGTGTGTGATGGATAGCCTTTGCCACACAGTTTCTTCTATGCACCATGTGTGATGCATTCAATAACGCAAACGATAAAATTGTTAATATCATGTGCAATGGCAATGCTATCACAAACGATTTAGTGGGGAAAATTGTGTGTGATGCACCTGCGAACGGAAACATTTTCCTTGGAGTGACTGTGTGGCATGTATATACGAACAGAAACATACTTCTTGGATTAACTGTGTGGGATGTACATACTAACGAAAACATATTCCTTGGATTGACTGTGTGGAATGTACATACGAACGGAAATGTTTAGCCGGGACTGACTATGTGGGATGTACTTACGACCGGAAATGATTTGGCCTGTATAATTGTATTTTTTAGCACAACTGTACGTATAACCGTATTTGATCGCTCGCCCGTCGCACACGACCTCACTTTGCTGAGCGTGTGTGACCGGAGGGCCTATCCCCGACGATTTCTGGGTCGTGTGGGAAGGACCCCCCTATCGCAGTCACTCACTTGGCGACGGTTCAAAACGCCATCGCGAAAAGGGGTTAAAAATCGTTTGTATAGCACCTCGCTGTACCAGTGCATGCTCCTCGAGTAAGATCGTCTCCGGGCCGCTGTGCGTGTTACACGCTACCAGCAAGCCTTGCGCCGCTATCATAGCCGCAGGATTCATGCCCAGAGCCTTGAGGAAGGCGACCTTGTCCTTAGGCGTGTTCAATCCGCCAAGGGTTCCAACAAGTTGACACCGAAGTGGGAAGGCCCTTACCGGGTAGTACGAGTCACCAGACCTGGTGCAGTCTGTCTGGAGACCGAAGATGGCATTAAGGTGCAAAACTCATGGAATATTGAGCATCTTCGCAAGTTCTACCCGTAAGGCGCGGTTGCCGGGCTCAGCCCCGGCAACCACCTTTTGTACAAGCCTTGCCGATGTGCATGTAACCCTTTGTACAAAACTAGGCGGAGGCCCTGTGCAAAGATAATAAAATGAAGCACTGGTGCCTAAAACTTGCATGCATGTTTATTTTAGCATGATTCTGCCATGGTCATTTAGAAGGGGTCATATGATGTTGTTTTTCCCCTGCACTAACTACAGGGCCCCTTGCCGTGGATAAAATCCCAAGGAGGAGAAGAGAGAACAAGCTCGCATATCGGCCCCCGGCAACCCAAGGCAGATAAGTTCCCTTTAAGACATCCATAGTGTACCTCTGTGAGGAAAACTTGTGCATAGAAAAACCTTGTCACCTTTAAACATTTGTGCTCCCATCTTTTGATTTGAATATTACTTCAGTCAGACTGGTTGCAGTAGCATTTGAGAAAGAAGGTTGACAAGGGGCCAGTTCTCTTCCACGCTCCTAAAACCCGCCAGGCCGAGCCTCGCAGCAGCAATGGAAGGGACCGACAAGATGTCTTGCCGGAAAGCCTTGTTTACTTGGAAGTATAGAGGAGTCATTCCTCTGCATGGGTATGATACATGCACAAGTGCCCGGCAAGCATATCTTTTTTTCATTAATACGCGGATAAACAAGTACAAAACCTTACAGGGTACAAATGTGGCTGAAAAGATTACATAATTTAAGATAAAGTTTGGCAAGTGCCTACATGTTTTAGATTGAAAAAAGATAAGTGCCCCGTAATGCCTTTCTTGTCCCTCTCCTCCTAGGAGCTACAGTAGGAGGAGTAGAGGGCAAAAGGAGTGCCTGGGCAGAAGCCCAGCCTGACCCTGTCAGGGCCTGTGGGATGCAGTCTGACAAGATCGGGAGGGGCGGGGGCTAAGACGACGGACAGAGAGAGCGGTTAGGCGATGCCCTGGTCACCACCGCCAGAACCAGCGAAACACGGTAGGAGGGTCACCGGCAGGGAAGATGAAGCCGGAGCCTATGAGGAAGCCTGTCGGGTCCAGCTGGAGGAGGCGGAGACATCCACACCCAACATCTCGGCAAATCGCTCTGCCGGGGAGGGGAGAAGACCCAGGTGCACATGATGGTGCTGTCGGTGCCTTGCTAACGGTGACAGTGTGTCTAGCGCTCAGCTGGAGTCCGAGCTGCCGTCCTCCCGCTCGGTGCCATCGTCATCACCGTCACTGTCCTCTTCGTCGCTGTCGCTCGAGAAGGAGATTTCATCGTCAGTCGAGCTCTCCGCGCAGCACCCTAAGCGAGCACCCAAACGCCCGAAGACCTTGATGGAGAGCAGGTTGGCCTCCATTAATTTTAAATGGAGAACGTGCCCCGCTGCCAAGCTATGGGCGTGAGCAAAAGTTTTCCAGCCACGCCGAAGAATCATGGCATGAGGTACGGGGAACTCTACGTCCGCCCGCATGCTGCCGTTACAGCAGCCCCTCATGTGCAACTTCAATCCTGGCAGTTGTTCTACCTCCATCACCCTTGCGAAAGGGGTAGGAAGCCGAAGATGGCTACGCGGTGGCCCGTGCAGTTTGACGATGAACTCCAACGGTTGGTCCCCGACGTGGCCTTCCATTGGGGCCAAGGCGGTTGGGGGAGGAGTGACCAGGGCACCACCATGTCCTCCTCGGCTCTGAGTGCCACGATGGCCACGCCCACGCCCTGCAGCACCACCTTGTGCGCTGGATTCTTCCCATGCATCCCCAGCAGGGGGAGGGAGGCACTGCCGAGAAGAGACCCTCATCGCCACCGCTGGAGCACGACCACATCCTCTTCCCCTCACCATAGTGGAAGAAAGATACAAGAAGAAGAAGAAGAAGAAGGAGGGGATGTGTGTGGGTGAGCCCCTCGCCCACATCCCCTTTTATAGGGGAGCATGGCCGGGGGTTGGCTCCTCACCACCCGGAAGGCAACCATCCCACTCCACCAATCCTGTCCCTCTGCGTCACTGACGACATCCAGGATCAATGACCGCCCTCCTGCAACTATCCATGGTGCCAAGCTTTCTGCCATGGCAGTCATTCCCGCACCCTACGCATCCGCCACCAACCCTGCGCAATGCATGCAGTGTACGTGGTGGAAACGGCAGGCGTAGTGGGATGAGTAAAATGGCAGTTACCTCCCCGTGAACGTGGGCAGCCCGCGAGCCATTACGTGGGTAACCCCACATCGTCCCGCATGACTCGTGGGAAAACCGGAAACTGATTCGATCATAGGTTAATGAAGAAGCAAGGAAGATATCAAGAAAGACATGAATCCCGTTGCGGTTTGGCCAAAGTGTGCGCTTGTGTATTTGTTGGGGCCTACCCTAACGATGCCAGGTGACACATATGGGCCAGGCCTGGGGGCTCCTGTCGGTGCAACAAACATTCACATTTGATTGCCCGGACTTATACACAGGCGTGCTGGCATCGCATGTCCGACACCAAGCTACAAAAGCAAAACCAAGCCAGAGGAACCGCTCTTCGTGAGATCAAGGAGCGGATCAAGACCAAGATAGCAGAGCATCACCTTGGGGAGGCCTCCCTTGCCAGGCAGGAGAGCTTGGCCGGGTTGAGGCCGCCCCAGGGACGAGTCTAAGATTTCCCCGGCAAGCTTGCCGGGTCCGCCAAGGGCGAGGACTCCCGCCAAGGCACCACCGCTCCACTGCACCACAACGCAAATCACCTATCAGTGCGGTGTCAAGCCTCCAAGGGATTAAGTGGCTACCACCAAGCACATGGCAGCCCATTAGAAGACAGATTACTCTCATGTGACACCCGTCCAGAGGCGTGTCGAACAGATAAGCAGAAGATGGTTAAGCGGCACGGCAGGCTTTCCGGGCTTCACCCTCAACACGACACCTAGCTGTGCATTTAATGCACTTTGTCCTAATTGCCAGAATTAGGTATGATAGCACTGTTAGCTATCTAATCACTAGATAAAGACTGTTTTGCCACTATGGTTACCCCTTGAGCTATAAAAGGAGGCCCAAGGTAAACTAGCAAAGGATTCAGACCCTTGCACACTTGTACGCGCATAGCTGCTCTCCCCGAGGCCACCTTGCCGGGCTTGAGTGCTACATGTTCACCGTGTGCTCCCATCTAATCCACCAAAGCAGGAGTAGGGTTTTATGCTTCCCAGCGGCCCGAACTTGGGTAAAAACCACCAGTGTCACCACCGTCGTGTTGTTTCATGGCCTCCGCTCTTTGTGCAATGTGATCTTCCCCCTTGCCGAACCACAAGGGGCCGACGGCCCCATAGGTGATCGTGTCCACCCACGACACACCTCCTAAACCCACTCCGAAGAACAGGGGTATATTATTTCTCAGTCCTAAAGATATGAAGAGGCAAAGAAGTGTATGAAGGAAAAAGGTATTAAAGCTGAGGATGTTAAGAATTTACCACCTATTGAAGAGATACATGGTCTTGACACACCACCACCACCACAGGTGGTAGAGGTAAATTCTTTATTAAAGTTTGATGAAGGTGACATCCCTTACAATAAACATCCTAGTCAATGCTTGCATGAATTTGACAACTACATTAGGGAACAAGATCACTTCAATGCAAATGTTATGAAACAATTGAAACAAAATTCTGATATGATTGCTCGCTTGAGTGACTTGTTGTTTAGAATTAACACTGATGTAAGAGGTGTAGGAAAACATGTCTTTATGGTTCGAACTCAGTTAGAACAAGTTGCTAAATCTCAAAGCGAGCTGCTTAATGAAATGAACAACAACATAAATGATTATGATGTTAGAGTAGCAACTAGAGGAGGCAAAATGACTCAGGAGCCACTTTATCCTAAAGGTCACCCTAAAAGAATTGAACAAGACTCCCAAAGAATTAATACTGATGCATCTAGTCCTTCTAAAAAGAAAAAGAAGAATAAAAATGATAGGACTTTGCATACCTCTAGTGAACCTGAGATAGAAAAACCTTCTCAAGATAACAATGATGTTTCTATTTCTGATGCTGAAACTCAATCTGGTAATGAACATTCACCTAGTGATAATGAAAATGATAATGATGATGTTCATGAAGACACCCAACTAGATAATGATAAGGAACTGGATAATGATGTTGAAATAGAACCTGCTGTTGATCTTGATAACACACAACCTAAAAGTAAATGTTATGATAAGAGAGATTTTGTTGCTAGAAAACATGGTAAAGAAAGAGAACCATGGGTTCAGAAACCCATGCCCTTTCCACCTAAACCATCTAAGAAAAAGGATGATGAGGAATTTGAACGCTATGCTGAAATGCTTAGGCCAGTCTTTTTGCGTACTTGTTTGACTGATATTTTAAAGATGGTCCCTTATGCTAAATACATGAAAGACATTATTACCAATAAAAGAAAAATACCTAAAGCTGAAATCTCCACCATGCTTGCTAATTATTCTTTTAAGGATGGAGTACCTAAAAAACTAGGAGATCCAGGAATACCAACTATACCATGCTCTATCAAAAGAAACTATGTCAAAACTGCTCTATGTGATTTATGAGCTAGTGTTAGTGTTATGCCTTTCTCTTTATATAAAAGACTTGATTTGAATAAACTCACACCCACTAAAATATCATTGCAAATGGCTGACAAATCAACTGCCATACCTATCAGTATTTGTGAGGATGTGCCCGTTGTTGTTGCAAATGTTACTATCTTAACAGACTTTGTTATACTTGAGATGCCCGAGGACGACAACATGTCGATTATCCTTGGTAGACCCTTTTTGAATACTGCAGGGGTTGTTATTGATTGCAATAAAAGCAAAGTCACTTTTCATATCAATGGTAATGAGCATACGGTGCACTTTTCGAAGAAACAGTTTCAAGTGAATGGTATTAATGTTATTGAAAAATCTCTGACAATTACTATTGGGAGTTTTCAACTCCCTCTACCTACTGTCAAAAAGAAATATGAAATACTTATTGTTGGGGATATGCATATCCCCGTTAAGGTAACTTACTGTTTTACGACGGTTCTTTGGGTGCATGTTAATCGAAAGTGATTATTAATAAGACTTGATCAACCTTATTAATGGATTATTTTCGAGAGGCATGTGGTCGATGAATTTAGTAAGCACAACCTTCTGTCCCTACTTTTAGTTTTCTATTTTTCTTAGTTAAATAAAATAAAATGCCATGTTTATCCTGTTTTCTGAATTTTCCGTGCTATAAAAAATGACCCAAAAATAAAAGTGCTCAGAATGCCTTGAAATTTTAACATGATTTTTTCTGAATATTTAAGAATTTCTGATACAAATAACACCAGAGGGGGGTGCCCCTGGTGCCCACAAGGCACTAGGGCGCGCCAGCTACCCCAGGCGCGCCCTGGTGGGTAGTGGGCCCCATGTGGCCCCCTCACTTATCTCTTTAGCCCATGTCATCACCTACCTCCAGAAAAAAATTCATTCCAGCTCTCTCTCATGTTCTTGCTCTCAAACCCGTGGATTTCGATCTCTTTTCTCAAAGCTCCATTTCTGAAACTGTTTTGGGGGATTGCTGCTTGAATTTTATTCATAGGAAAAGATGAGTATCTTCCGGAAGTTTTCCTCCAAAAAGAATGCCAAGGGAGTCATTGGGGAATCATCGAACAATGACCTTAATACTCCGAGAACGGCGGAGGTGTGGACGTGCGGATGGCCACATAATGCTTTCATGAATGAGGCTAGGTTCCAACAAGAGTTTGCCAAATTCATTACAAATGTCGGGCTGAATACCTTCATCGCAGATGAGTGTGACAAACACCACCTCCTCACAAATTCCTTTGTGCAAAAAATTTATTTTCTGAATCGGCATGATCCTCCTGAGGTGTTGTTTAATTTATATTCTGAAACCCGTTAGATACCGCTTACTGAGTTTTGTGATATATGTTTAATTCCCTCTGACGGGGAGTTGAGAGAGCCAAGACCGGCAGAGTTTGAGGACTTCCACCTCACTTTGGCAGTGGGTGAGGAAAGAGGCGTGTCGAAAGCCACCGCCACTAGTTTGCAGTTTCCTTCTGTGCATTACTTTGCTTTATTCAACACGAAGTGTTTAACTGCTAGGGAGAACAGCGGTATACTTAGTGCCCCTGACCTCACCATTTTACGTCATGCACTACACAATGATCACACCTTTAGCCTAGGGGATATTCTTGCACGTCATCTGCACCTTAACAGAGCTAAGGGCACAATCCATGGTGGTATTTTTGCCACTCACTTAGCGAGTCACTTTAATGTTCAGATACGCCACCATGACTATCGTTTGCCCCAAGTTTATCTAGATCACCAGGCGATGGTGGATCACTAGTTTACTGATGCTGCCGGTTCTTTTAACAACATTCAATACAACTTGGTTTTCAGTGAGAAAACCCGTGATATTATCCCATTCCTGCACCTGCTTTGTTTGATTCTATTGCCAAGAATGGATACAGGATCATGCCAATGGACATTATTGCCTACCAGAACACCCGGGCAGCGGCAGAGCAGGAGCCCCAAGAGTGGGATGCTCAGGTGCCACCGCCACAGCATTTCCACATGGGACCGGATGGCTACTACGGGTGGTGATTACCAAGCTAGGCCAAAAGCCTAAGCTTGGGGGACTACATATTTCCACCGGCATTACATTCATGTTCACACATTTCACTTCAGTTGTCGGTGTCCACACCTTTTTATTGTATTATCCATGCTAGTTTCATTTTTTCTTGCTTTTCTTCTTGTGTGTTTGAAAAACCTTGACAAAATCCAAAAATATTTTTGCTTCTTTTCGGTTTTTCTTTCTAGTTTAAATTAGTTGTAGTATTAAAATAAAAACCAAAAGGATTTCTCGATTCTTCTTTTGCTTGTTGGGAGCTTTCCCGTGTGAATAGTTTTTCTCATTTTTTATTTTCCTTCTTTAATCTGCTTTCTTCAAGAAAAACCAAAAACTCCAAAAATATTTCAGTGTGTTTCTTTGAAATTCTTTTCTTTTTATTGAGTCATACCCAGGGGAAGACCACGATGAAAATGTTGAGTGGCTTTCAGATGCATTATTGTTGATCTAACAGAGAGCCCATATTATTTTGTCTTCCCCTCTGAATAAAATATTGCATATTCCAGCTTAGTCCACGGCACTCTTGCACTATTATTATTTTCATATCATTCGGTCGTGCAAGTGAAAAGCAATACTGACGATATTTGATGAAGTGACCATGGCAGAGAAAAGCAGGTATGAAGTCAACTTGTTTTTGTTTTTGTAAATATGTTTAACTCAGTATCCATGGTTTAGCATATTATGATCAAACATGTTTGCAATGACAATTAGAGATTGTAGTTGCTCATGCCATGCTTAAGTAGCTAGGAGTGGATAATGATCTTAGGTATCAACATGCATCAAAATGATTGTGATGTAGTATGATGATATGGTATCCTCCTCTGAATGTTTCAAGTGGCTTGACTTGGCACATGTTCACGCATGTAGTTGAATCAAAACCAACATAGCCTCCATAATACTTATGTTCATGGTGTTTATATCCTATTCATGCTAGTATTCAATGCTAATTATTCATAATGCATGTTCATGACCGTTTTCGCTCTCTAGCTGGTCGCGTCTCAACCTATTTGCTAGCCTTCGCGTGTACTAAGCGGGAATACTGCTTGTGCATCAAAATCCTTAAACCAATGTTATTCCAGATGAGTCCACTATATCTACCTATATGCGGTACTACCCTGCCGTTCCAAGTAAATTTGCATGTGCCACCTCTAAATATTCAAATGAACATCTGTTTTGTGTGCCTGGACCACTCATGGAGCGACAGGGGGTGGTCAGTATCTTCCATGCTAAGTGGGTTATTCTCATGATGAGTGTTAATTCACTCGTCCTTGCACAAGAGGGGCTGGTAATAGGGATGCCCAGTCCCGAAATCAAAAATTACAAATAATTAAACAAAACTCCCCCAGGACTGTTGTTAGTATGGAAGGCATCCTTGGATTCGGTTAGCCATGGCTTGTGTTTGTTGGTGGAGGGGGAGTAAACTTTTACTTTTACCGCTTGGGAACCACCGCTAATTTGTTTAGCATGGAAGATATTGAAAACTCTTGGTCGTAACATTGACAGGAAGGGTATACCTCCCAAAATTATATTTATCTCTGATTTAAACATTGAGCTCTGGCACCTCTGCAAATCCCCGCTTCCCTCTGCGAAGGTCCAATCTATTTACTTTTATGTTGAGTCATCACCTTCTCAAATAAGCACTAGTCCTGAGAGGACTATTGTCATCCTCATGCATTGTGTATAGTTAATGTTGAATGCGTCATGACTGGATCTCTTCTACCATGAATTACAATGTTTAGTCACTGCTTGAACTTTGGAGGTGCTCTACATTTATGTTTTGCGGTCTTAGAAAGGGCTAGCGAGATACCACTGTTATCATATTATATCATGATTGTTTTAACAAAGTGTTGGCATTTGAGATATCTTATTATTGCTCACTAGTTGATTATGCCATTGATATGAGTTAATATAATCTTTAAGAGTTATTGTTGGCATGGTTAGTCATGATCTTTGCTGAAAACCTGGGTGCTATTTAAGCATGTATACGTAAACAAGAACAAAAGAGTTCGTAAAAGTTTTTCTTTATCACTTTCAGTTTGTCAACTGAATTGCTTGAGGACAATCAATGGGTTAATCTTGGGGGAGTTGATACGTCTCCATCGTATCTACTTTTCCTAATGCTTTTGCTCTAGTTTTGGACTATAATTTGCATGATTTGAATGCAACTAACCCGGACTGACGTTGTTTTCAGCAGAACTACCATGGTGTTGTTTTTGTGCAGAAATAAAAGTTCTCGGAATTGGACAAAACTTTTTGGAGAATTATTTTGGAATAAATAAGATTTATGGAACCAAGACCCACTGGAGGGGGGCCAGCTGCCCACAAGGCACCAGGGTGCACCACCCCCCTCTGGCGCGCCCTGGTGGGTAGTGGGGCCCTCGAGGCTCCGCTGACACTAATTCCAACTCTATAAAATCCTATTTTTGGAGAAAAAATAGGGGAGGAAGTTTCATCGCATTTCACAATACGGAGCCGCCACCACCTCCTGTTCTTCATCGGGAGGCCAGATCTGGAGCCCGTTTGGGGCTCAGGAGAGGGGAATCTTGGGTCTTCGTCATCATCAACCCTCCTTCATCACCAATTCCATGATGCTCCCCACCGGGAGTGAGTAATTCCTTCGTAGGCTTGCTGGACGGTGAGGGGTTGGATGGGATTCATCATGTAACCGAGTTAGTTTTGTTAGGGCTTGATCCCTAGTATCCACTATGTTTTGAGATTGATGTTGCTATGACTTTGCTATGCTTAATGCTTGTCACTAGGGCCCGAGTGCCATGATTTCAGATCTGAACCGTTTATGTTTTCACCATTATATCTATGTTCGTGATCCAAACTTGCAAGTCATATGCACCTGCTACATGTTATGATCCGTAAACCCCAAGGTGACAGTAATTGGGATACTTTCCGGTGATGACCGTAGTTTGAGGAGTTCATGTATTCACTATGTGTTAATGCTTTGTTCCGGTTCTCTATTAAAAGGAGGCCTTAATATTCCTTAGTTTCCTTATGGACCCTGCTACCACAGGAGGGTAGGACAAAAGATGGCATGCAAGTTCTTTTCCATAAGCACGTATGACTATTTACGGAATACATGCCTACATTATATTTATGAACTAGAGCTAATTCGGTGTCGCCCTAGGTTATGACTATTATATGTTGAATATCATCCAACGTAATCACCGATCCAATGCCTACGAGTTTTCCACATATTATTCTTGCTAAGTTACTACTGTTGATGTTACTGTTACAACGGCTATAAAACCATTGCTATCACTGTTACCGTTACTATTACTGTTACCACTGCTATCAAAACTATCATATTACTGTGCTACTGATCACTTTGCTACAGATATTTAATCTCCAGATGTGGTTGAATTGACAATTCAACTGCTAATACTTACAAATATTCTTTGGATCCCCTCGTGTCGAATCAATAAATTTGGGTTGAATACTCTACCCTCGAAAACTGTTGCGATCACCTATACTTGTGGGTTATCACCCAGCGACACTGAGACAGCAGCTGCGCATGATGATGCTATATCTGATCTATCTAGAATGAAAGACAGACTGAGGGGCGTGCTTACACATTATGAAGGTACATTAAAATGTGCAACAGCCTAGGTTTGCCCCCCTCTTGGAAGGGGGCCTCTTCTTGTACAATGTGCTATTGAAGTCGCGCTGTGTGAAGTGTTATGTGACTGAGGTAAAGCCTGGATTCAATGAATTTTCCTTCAAGAATGTCCTATGGGACTATGATGAGTAGAGGACCTTGGGAGAAACACTGTTACATCACATCCAGTGGCCACGAAAGGAAATAGACTTCATGGATGAGATCCCTGAAGCCCAGCCAAGAGCAACCAATGTCACCCTTCAACCGGTGACTCTCTCCTTGCCACAGCAGCTGCCTCCTACTTCCCCTAAGGAACCTAATACTCGTAATACGACGGCTGATGCATCAACCTGTGATCAGCCCGCCCGACTTTGTGTTGTACAAACCATGTCATCGTCTGCCCCAGAGCAGCTAGTGGCAAGGCCTACAACTGCTGAAGACGCACCACCGGTTCAGATGCCGGCCACTCAATCAGCGGGGGGGTGGGGGGGACTCTTCTGCGGCACCACATGCTCAGCATAACAACCTGGTGGAACAGACTCAGCCTGACGCTTCAGAACCGCCTTCTAAGCAATCCGAAGGTCCAAAACCGACCGCTCATCAGTCCGTCGGTCCATTGTCACGTGATCAGCAAACTAATGCGTCGGCACTGCCTGCTCAGCAAACCAACGCGTTGGCACAGAATCCTCAGCACACCGACAAGTTGGCACCACCTGCGTAGAAACTCGACATAGCTTCAACGCATGGTCAGCAGTCCGATGCCTCTGCTCCTACAGCCCAGTAGTCCGTCACAGCAGCACCGCCAGCTCAGCAGTCCCGCGTAGCTAAACCGTCTGCTCAGCAACCCGTCTTAGCTTCACCGTCTGCTCGGTAGTCCGCCTTTCAACCATGCAGACCTGGCACCAGAAGTGCTTCAAGTACCAAAAAGGAAGCAGGCAAAAAGGCTACAGCCCCGAGGAAGCGGGCCCCAAGACCGAGGAGGAATGAGAACGATAGCCTCTTACTTAAGGCACTCATCGCCCAGAACCAAATTACCAGCAAGTTGTTTGAATCGGAGAGTAATATTGTTTATGACAACATGGACGATGAAGAACTCAATGCGATGCTTGCTAAAAAAAGTAGGTGTACTTGAAGCACGCAATTACGTCTATGGATAGCCATTTCTTGTTGGTGAATACTTTGATGAGTGCAGTTCCAGTTGCCACTTGTTACATAAATATTGCATGGATCAAATGTCAGCAGGTCATCATGTTTTGCTAGTCCACTACAACAGAGATCATTTCGTCATGATCCGGGTTCCATCAGTGTGGGTTTCGAGGACTTACATCTCTTCTTCAACTTCAACATGCTCGATGCCACTCTTGTTAGATGCCTGATTTTGTAAGTACTTAACAAACTCTGATCAACTTCTCCATACAAGGCTGTAAATGATAAATAGCTAACTGTATTTTTTTCCTCTCAGGGGATTGATCGCGTATAGAAGAAAAAGGCAGAGTGTGTATTTCATAGATCCTGCAATAGGAAATGGCACAGTATACGTGATAAGGATGAACGGGAGTGGGTCGTTAACAAGGTCAATCGTATATTCGAAAACACATCCCATGCAGAATCATTTCTTTGGCCATATCATGAACGGTAAGTCAAATAAATAACCACGCATATACTGATTGTCTTTCAGATTTCGACATAGTTCGTAAGTTCATGGTTTTCTTAATTTGTAGCAATCACTGGATCTTGGTATTCATTGTTCCAAACAAGAACATAGTTTACTACCTAGATTCTCTCAGAGAGTCGATAAAGCCTCAGGATCTGACACATCTTCAGTAATTCATGGATAGGTATTGAATTCTATGATGTTGAAATTAATTTGCATTCATATCTGGTTCAAGAATTAAGTATGTGAGAATTCATCTTCATTTGCACTGTGTTGGTATTGTGGAACATGTTCAAGAGGGAACTACCTCTGCAGCACGAGATCGTTTCTCCGGTAAGACACCGAAATCCCTTATTTTCAGAAAATGCATCCAATAGTTTGCAAATACCTTTTCTTACGCTAGTCAAATGTTCAAGTTTCTAAATAAACCTCTTTCTATTTCTGTCCAAAGAAAAAAATACATCTAACACCGGTTAGGTTGTTCCTAACAGGGCAAATACATGAATAATTCTGTACAAAAAATTGCAGTGTCCTCAGCAACAAGCAGGAACCAACCTTTATGGATACTATGTTCGCAGGAACATGATCTTCATCTGCAAATCTGCTCATTGTTGTGAAGATGCTTGCGAATTAGTACCAGTAAGTCTATCTTAATTAATATCTGCTACTGCACTCATATGGCACATTCTGATCTTAAAAATCCTCCAGCTCATCTTTGAACCGAGGACCCCTGAACCGCTCCCCGCGGGTGAATTGATGATGGTTAGGAGATTTGTCAGCAACTTCTTCCTGAATCACTACATCAAGCCCACTGGTCATAATGAAGATTTCAGCATGGCTTCTCCTGAAACAATGAGTAAGAGTTAGCCGCTAAACATATACGCATGGATCCATTGTTTTCCATGTGATGAGGTCTTCGTATATTGTACACTATGATTAATTATGTAATGCATATGTCGACTAATCATTGGAATTTAGCTACCATTTGTTCAATTGCAATTGTTGCAAATTCTGATGAATATTTTTCCTGTGGACATTATTTATTCAATTGCATATTGCTGCAAATTTGCCTTTTGCATGCCGATTCAAATGTGATATTTTTGCTTTAACCTGGCCATTGATGCGGACACGGGTCAACTAAATGAGTGTGTGCGATCCAGAATAGAAAGCACACGCCAATCGTAGCAGAACCGTCGGTGATACACAGCAAATCGCAGATGATTTGCAGTACTTCTACGTGTGCGTAGGGGCTCCCGAGCCATTTATGATAGCACATTAAAGCACAGGAGAGCTTATAGTAAACCGTGCCCAATGCAAAATGCAATCCCACTCGTAAATTGTTCAGGAAACATGTGTGATCCCGAATGAAAAGCACACGTCACTCATACCGCAACCGTCGGTGATACATGACAAATTGCAGACGATTTGCAACATTTGTATGTGTGCGAAGGGGCTCTTGAACCGTTTGTGATAACACATTATCGCACATGGTAATTGTTCGTGAAACATGTGCGATGGTGTTATGCATGGCAGACGATCTCTGCAGAATACTCGTGTGCGATGGGGCCCATGTGCCTTAGATACTGTTTCGCAAACGGTCCAATATGAATCACCTTTTTCTTTCACTGCATCATTAGAAACATTTGATCACCAATTCCACACGTGTGCCAGAATGTGGTGTGTGTGATATGTTGCTGCATTGCACATGATTGCATTTGGCAACGCGTCTGCATCATGGCTCCCTATCCCCGATGGTTTTTGGGTCGTGTGGGAAGGACCCCCCCTATCGCACACACTGGCAAGGCGACGGTTTAAAACTCCATCGCGGAAAGGGGTTAAAAACTATTTGTATAGTAGCTCGCTGTACCAGTGCCTTGTCATACTGGATGGGTGGAATGATTTACTTTGCTTGTATGAAATGGCAGTTGGAGGCAGGTTGCTCTTCGTGATCCACCACAGAGGTGATGGGGTTCTTCTCTTTGTCACACCCATGCCTAGGCAATTTGTTTAATAAGAAAGATCTGATGAAGAGTAGTTCTATGTTGTTGTTGTACTTCGTGTTTATGCTCGGACACTCCTACTTATGATGTGCGATACTTTTGGGAATGATGTTGCCAATGTACCAAATGTTTGTTCTATGTCTGAACTTTTAATTCTATATTATTCATTGTGATCATATTTTCTTGTTCATGCTTTATTTCAGAATTAATATATCATTTCGTAGTTTAGTAAAATGATAGCATGAACAATTTTTTAATGGATTTCATTACGAGCATCTCAACTCATATCCATTAGAAAGACCCAAAACTTTGTTTTCAAGCCCACCACACCATTTTTATCATTTACCCAACCCGTGAAACATTTTCGATGATGCTATAAATCATCGCAGAATATGGCCATACATAGTGACGGCCAAATTCGTTGCCTAAAACAAGGCGAGAACATCACCAATGCACCCAAGGGGGCTGATCTGGGAGGAAAACAGCTTGTGATGGAAAACCGTCATGGAAAAGGTTCTTAGGTGACTGTTTGTTGTTCTTCACCAGGGTAGCGCGTATATTTTAGTGAATGTCTGCGGGGCCTCAACTCTCACTAATGTTTTGCTATATATTCTTGATGGATTTATACTTTTTCTTATAGTTTGTACTCTACTATTGTTTTCTTATCAGGAACTAATTGGACTTTTCTTTACAACTAGCACTTCCTATACAACTGTGACCTCTCTCTTTTTGTTTGGTGTAGCTTATCATCCTTCTCCTATGATGTTACACATTATACTATTTGAGCATTGTTGCCTTTGGTTACATTGGTCCAGTTTTCACGGCCCCAGCGACAAAGCCAAGTAACAAAGGACTCTCAACCTCAATTCAAACCGAACTTTGATGACATAGTAGATACAAATTGCATTATCTTTTAGATCTACTAGTCTGGGTCACCAGTTGAGTTCAACTATTTGTCATGCCTCTCATCCTTGATAATTCTAATGAACTGAACTAAAATCATGTTTATTTATCACAAGGATGTATGAGTGCCATGTCTTTCATGCATTATCCAGATGTAAAATTGACGATGAATGAATGAAGCTGCTTCACTTGAAAATATCAAACATGAGCACAGTTCTGGTTACATCTTTTTTGGTGTTGGTCAACCACTTTTTGTTTGCCACCCATCATTGCATCGTTTTTGTTTATACATAATCTATGTTTGCAGATGTTCTTTACATACAAGCTTGGTTTCTTCTTGGTTGGCTTGGGCTCATGCTGCTGCAACTACGACGAATGCTCAGTATCATTGTCATCGTCGCCGTCAAGTCCAAGTTAAGTCTACTGACCGTCGTTGCTTCCATGACCCCACATGAGAATAAAGGTGGTGTTTTCTAGTACTGTCTTCCATCTCTTTATGTGATAAATGTGATGCAGGTACTGGATTTGACTAATTTAAGTCCAATGGAATTTATGCATCTGCATGTATTCATTGGTCCATGTTTGATCTTAACAAGAACCAGGCTGTTCCCATGTACGAATCCAACGATATAATTTTTGTTGACATGCATTAATATTTTGTTAGTTAAATCTTTGGTCAAACTTTGGCACAAATTACAAAAGGGACTAATAAACCAAGACGGAGGTAGTACACATGAGTTTAGATGGAGATTACTACACATAGTCATGACACAGGGATAGTTTTGTGATGATATCTTTGTTGTAGCTTGAAAATTTTCTTCTCTTGCTAGATAAGCGGAGATGGTAGCCTATATTGGAGCTTTAAATAGTTGGTTCCATGTGTAAATGACCATACATGCATTCCTATATGTTGATTTGGTTTGTTGTCCAAAATTTGAATGATTTCAACGGGAGGATCGATCTTACTTACCTATGTACAATTATAGCCATGTACCTGATGGAAATATGCCCTAGAGGCAATAATAAAATGGTTATTATTACATTTCCTTAATCATGATAAAGGTTTATTATTCATGCTAGAATTGTATTGACCGGAAACTTAAATACATGTGTGGATACATAAACAAATACCGTGTCCCTAGTGAGCCTCTACTAGACTAGCTCGTTGATCAAAGATGGTTAAGGTTTCCTAAACATAGACATGAGTTGTCATTTGATAATAGGATCACATCATTAGGAGAATGATGTGATGGAAAAAACCCATCCGTTAGCTTAGCATATTGATCGTTCAGTTTATTGCTACTGTTTTCTTCACGTCAAATACATATTCCTTTGACTATGAGATTATGCAACTCCCGGATATAGGAGAAATACCATGTGTGCTATCAAATGTCACAACGTAACTGGGTGATCATAAATATGCTCTACAGGTATCTCCAAAGGTGTTTGTTGAGTTGGCATAGATCGAGATTAGGATTTGTCACTCCGAGTATCGGAGAGGTATCTCTGGGCCCTCTCGGTAATACACATCATAAGAATCCTTGCAAGCAAAGTGAGTAATGAATTAGTTGCAAGATGATGTATTATGGAATAAGTAAAGAGACTTGCCGGTAACGAGATTGAACTAGGTATGAAGATACCGACGATCGAATCTCGGGCAAGTAACATACCGATGGACAAAGGGAATTACGTATGTTGTCATAAGGTTCGACCGATAAAGATCTTCATAGAATATGTAGGAGCCAATATGGGCATCCAGGTTCCACTATTGGTTATTGACCGGAGAGGTGTCTTGGTCATGTCTACATAGTTCTCGAACCCGTAGGGTCCGCACGCTTAACGTTCGTTGATGATATAGTGTTATATGAGTTATATGATTTGGTGACCGAAAGTTGTTTGGAGTCCCGGATGAGATCACGGACATGACGAGGAGTCTCTAAATGGTCGATAGGTAAAGATTGATATATAGGACGTTGGTATTCGGAGACCAGAAGAGTTTCGGAGTGCACCGGGTAGTCATCGGGTCACCGGAAGGGGTTCCAGACACCCCCGGTAAGTGTATGGGCCTAATGGGCCAAAGGGGGGGGACAGTCCAGCCCACTAGGGGGCTGGTGCGCCCCTTCCTTGGCCGGCCAGCCCTAGAGGAAGGAAAGGGGAGGGGTGGCCCCTCCTGCCTTTCCCTCCTCAGGTGATAAAGGAAAGGGGGGCGCCACCCTCGCCTGCCTTCCTCCCGCACTCATACATGGCAGGGGGCGCGGCTTGGGGCAGGACTCCAAGTTGGATTCGGCCCCACTTGGGATGCCTCTAGGCTGCCTCCTCCCTCCCCCCACCTATATATATGTGGGAGGGGGGCGCCTAGCACAACCACGACAATTGCTTAGCCGTGTGCGGCGCCCCCCTCCACCGTTTACACCCTCGATCATATTTTTGTAGTGCATAGGTGAAGCCCGATGGAGATCACTTCACCATCACCGTCACCATGCCATCGTGCTACCGGGACTCATCCACTACCTCGCCATCTTCCTGGATCAAGAAGGCGGAGGACATCATCGAGCTGAACGTGTGCTGAATGCGGAGGTGTCGTACGTTCGGTACTTGATCGGTTGGAACGCAGAGAAGTTCGACTACATCAACCGCATTACTAAACGCTTTCACTTATAGTCTACGAGGGTACGTAGACACACTCTCCCCTCTCGTTGCTATGCATCTCCATGGATAGATCTTGCGTGTGCGTAGATTTTTTTTTTCCATGCAACGTTTCCCAATAGTGGCATCCGAGCCAGGTCTATGCGTAGATGATATGCATGAGTAGAACACAAAGAGTTGTGGGTGGTGATAGTCATACTGCTTACCACCAACGTCTTATTTTGATTCGGCGGTATTGTGGAATGAAGCGGCCCGGACCAACCTTACATGTCCACGCACATGAGACCGGTTCCACCGACAGACATGCAACTAGTTTTGCATAAAGGTGGCTGGCGGGTGTCTGTTTCTCCTACTTTACTTGAATCGAATTTGACTACGGCCGGTCCTTGAAGTAGGTTAAAACAGCAAACTTGATGAATCACCATTGTGGTTTTTGCGTAGGGAAAAACTGTTCTTGCTAGAAGCCTGTAGCAGCCACGTAAAACTTGCAACAACAAAGTAGAGGACGTCTAACTTGTTTTTGCAGGGCATGTTGTGATGTGATATGGTCAAGATATGATGTGATATATGTTGATGTATGAGATGATCATGTTTTGTAATATCGACAACCGGCAGGAGCCTTAGGGTTGTCTCTTTATTGTATGAAGTGCAAGCGCCATGTAATTGCTTTACTTTATCACTATGCGTTAGCGATAGTTGTAGAAGCAATAGTTGGCAAGACGACCCCGATGCAACGATGGAGATCAAGGTGTCGAGCCAATGACGATGGAGATCATGATGATGCTTTGGAGATGGAGATCAAAAGCACAAGATGATGATGGCCATATCATGTCACATATTTTGATTGCATGTGATGTTTATCCTTTATGCATCTTATTTTGCTTAGAACGGCGGTAGCATTATAAGATGATCCCTTCACTAAATTTCAAGATAAAAGTGTTCTCCCCGAGTATGCACCGTTGCCAAAGTTCATCGTTTCGAAGCACCTCGTGATGATCGGGTGTGACAGACTCTACGTTCACATACAACGGGTGTAAGACAGTTTTGCACATGCAGAATACTTGGGTTAAACTTGACGAGCCTAGCATGTACAGACATGGTCTCGGAACACTGGAGACCGAAAGGTCGAACGTGAGTCATATAGTAGATATGATCAACATAGAGATGTTCACCATTGATGACTACCCCATCTCACGTGATGATCGGACATGGGTTAGTTGATTTGGATCACGTATCACTTAGATAACTTGAGGGATGTTTATTTAAGTGGGAGTTCATTAGTAATTTGATTAATTGAACTTAATTTATCATGAACTTAGTCTTATTAGTTTTGCATATCTATGTTGTAGATCAATAGCTCGCAATATACCTCCCCTATTTTGATATGTTCCTAGAGAAAACTAAGTTGAAAGATGATAGTAGCAATGATGCGGACTGGGTCCGTGATCTGAGGATTATCCTCATTGCTGCACAGAAGAATTATGTCCTTGATGCACCGCTAGGTGACAAACCCATTGCAGGAGCAGATGCAGACGTTATGAACATTTGGCAAGCTCGATATGATGACTACTTAATAGTTTAGTGCGCCATGCTTTACGGCTTAGAACCGGGACTTCAAAAAGTTTTGAACGCCACGGAGCATATGAGATGTTCCAAGGGCCACTACAAAAAAAAGACACATCCGTGACATTTTGGCCCGAACGAAATTTTTTCTGTCAAGCTTATGACACTTCTATGACGATAATTGTGACAAAACCCGGTATCATCATAGATGTGGTGGGCTCCTACTTCTATGACAAAAAATCATGACAGAAAATGGGCTTTTCGTCCTGGGCAGGCCGGGGACGCACCTGCATGACATTCTTTGGGCCGTCCATGACGGAAAAAATCATGGTAGAAGCGAGGGCGAGGAAAATTTTGGGGAGTCCCCGGTTACGGTGGATGGTCGGGGTTGAGCGATGCACGGAGGTTTGCGCGTTTCTCTCGTACACGTACGCGCGTGTGTGCGAGGCGTTGCGCTCTAACTGAACCCGAGCGAGGCGTTGGGCTCTAACTGAACCCGAGCGATTGCACTAGCTACGTTACTGAACCCCGATCGATCCCTTGCTGTTAACTGAACCGGATGATTCCTTCACTACTACTGCTAACTGAAGCCGATCGAAGCTGCCTCTTGATGAATAGTCCCCGGTGGGGGTTGAATGAACAGTTCCCGGTGGGGGTTGGATGAACAGGATCCCGTGGTAGTAGAGGCCGTTGCCGCTGGATGAATAGGACCCCGACCGAGGAGGCCCGGTGGAGGGTGGATGAACAGGACCCCGTGGAGGCTCCATGAACAGTAGCCGGTGGAGGGCTGGTTGAACAGGAGCAGGTGGAGGCTGGATGAATAGGACCCCGTGGAGGGCTGGTTGAACAGTAGCCGGTGGAGGCTGGATGAACAGGCCCCCGTGGATGAACAATAGCTGCTGGAGGCTGGAGGAAGTCGATGGTGGATGAACAGTAGCAGGTGGAGGCTGGAGGAAGTCGACGGTGGATGAACAGTAGCAGGTGGAGGCTGGAGCGAGGTAGTAGATGGTGGATGAACAGTATCCCGTGGAGTCCCATTTTGCGGTACGCCACACCCCTCCCGATGAAAAGGACCCCATTTCGACCGTAGGCACTCCAACAAAAGTCCGTTTCCTCCGTTTTGCGGTACGCCACACCCCTCTCGATCAACAACACCCCGTTTCGACCGTAGGCACTCGAGCAGAAGGCCGTTTCCTCCGTTCTGGGGTATGCCAGGCCCTTCCCGATGAACAGGACCCCATTTCGACCATACGCGGTCGAACAGAAGGCCGTTTTCCTCCGTTCTGTGGTACGCCAGACCCCGTTCCGGCTGTTCCGTCCAAGCCGGTTGGCTCCCAATGAACAGGACGTGTTCCGACCCAGTGGCTTGGCTCCCGATGAACAGGACGCATTTCGACCCAGTGGCTTCGCTCCCGATGAACAGGACGATGTTTCCTTCGTTCCGACCCAGGCGGTTAGCTGCCGATGAACAGGACAACGTCTCCGTTGCCTCTCCATGTACACGAGCCCTGGTCGGACAAATGCATGAGTAGGCATTCGAGACCCCGCCCGTATGTACGTACGTGGCCGTATTTTTTGGCATTTGGCTGTACATACATGTACACGGTTTTGACTGGACTGCCTGAACTGCTACGTCGGGGGCTCTACTACTACACGTGTCGTTGCTTGCTCGGCCACGGTTCATCATTGCAGAGAGACCGATCGACCAGTATGTACGTACACGTTCGCGACCAGAATGACAACGCTACGTACGCTTCGACCAGGTGGGTCCCGACTGTCAGGGAGGATAAGGAGGCACTTCCTTGCGTGCGAAGTAATTGATGGTGGGTCCCAGCGGTCAGGGGGGAGAATCATTTTTTTCCCGTAATATGGACGCACTTCCTTGCGTGCGAAGATGTAGCTGATAGGTCCCATCTGTCAGGGGGAAACATTTTTTTTTGCAAAATACAGAGTCCCTTCCGGTGGGTCCCCGCTGTCAGGTGGAGGAATAATTATTTTACGCGTAATAAGGAGGCACTTCCTTGCTGCGGCCGCGGACCCAGCTGTCAGCCTCTCCACATACAGTCCTCTTCTGATGGAAGTCGTTCCTTGACCATGTTGACCACGCCACGCCGAGAGCACCAAGGCGGTGGATGACGGCGAGGCCTGGAAGGGGACGACACGGAGCCGGGGAAGACGCGGCAGTGGATGCCCACGCGGAGAGGAGTATGAGGGTTGACTGGTTTGGCTGCGGTGTGAGGCTGTCGTCGCCGCAGAATAACACGGGTTGTGGGTGAGTAGAGGGATGGCCTGGCCAGCGGTGGGAGTAGGGTGGGCGGTGAGGCCTGCGCGGCAGCACAGCCGGCCACTGGAGGCAGGAGCAGGCAGTCTCGCTGGCGCTGGTTTGGGCGGCTGGTACAAGAAGAGCAGCGATTGAAGAAGCAGCAGGACCATTCGATTAAAATCCAACGGTCACTGCTGCTAGAATCGTTTGTTGACTAAGTTAACAAAGCCCTGCGTACGCGTCAACTTAATAGGCCCACAGGTCAGCATCCGAACCAGTGCGCCCCAGATGTCAGTGGGAGGAATCATTTTTTTTGCGTAATAAGGAGGCAGTTGCTTGCGTGCGGCCATGGACCATGGGGGTCCCTACTGTTAGCCTCTCCATGTACATCCCTATTCGGATGGTTGTCGTTTGTTGAATGTTGAGCACGCCGCGCCTAGAGCACCAACGTGGTGGATGACGGTGAGGCCTAGGAATGGAATGACCCAGAGCCGGCGAAGACACAGCAGTGGATGCCCACGCTGAGGAGAGTATGACGGTTGACTGGTTCGGTTGCGGCGTGAGGCTGTCGTCACCGCAGAATAACAGGAGGTGCGGGTGGGTAGAGGGATGGCCAGGCCAGCGGAGGGAGTAGGGTGGGCCGGTGAAGCCTGCGTGGCATCATAGCCGGCCACAAGAGGAGGGAGCAGGTAGTCCCGCCGGCGCTGGTTTAGGCGGCTGGAGCAGAAAGATCAGAGATTGAAGAAGCACGTCAGCCGTTGGATGCACATCCAACAGTCACTGCTGCTAGAATCATTTGTTGACTGACAAAGCCTTGCGTAAACAAGTCAGCCTCGAAATCTGTGGCGTGTACAACCCATTTGCTATTATTTTTATAATTTACAGCCCATTTGCTAATTCATATGGAATTTATTGCAGCCCATTTTCCAATTTTAGAATTGCTGCCCATTTTCTGGTCAGTGCTAGGGTTAAAAATTTGAACTAAAAAATATGTGAAATTTTAAAAATTCGCATATTTTTGCTGGGGAACAAAATATTCTTTAATCCAAAAATTAGTAGCCATACTAAAACAAATTTAAAAATAAAGTAGTACTATGTCATGTTAAAATCCAATGAAATATAAAATATCAGTGAAGAACAAAAACAAAAAACAAAACTAATTGCCCATTTGCTATATTTTTTTTGGAATTTGCAACCCCTTTCATATTACTTTTAAGATATACTGCCCATACTCTTTGGCCAGGCCGGAATGCATCCCTCCTTGTCTTGAAAGATTTGCAGCCCAGTAAGTCGGAGAAAACAAATAGGCCTAGCTTGGGTATTCTTCAAAAAGAAATAGTGGTATACCTATTTTCCCAAAGAAAAAACTGTTGGGCTTGTCATGTTGTTAGACGGGCCACAGAGACCACACAACCCAGTTTATAGCCTGCTCCTCTGAACAAATCCTCAAAAAAAAGTTGTGCAATTCTGTCGTTAATTGACTATACGTTGACAATGATGTGGGTCCCAGATATCAGCAGGGTGGATTAGAGTAAAAATGAGGGGTGCATCTGAGTAGTAAAAGAGGCACTTGCTTGTGTTCGGGAGTGGACCTGGTGGGTCCGTACTATCGTACTCACAACTACAGTCCTCTCCCGATTCACTATGTTGATAGTGCCGGACGGCGGCGCCGCGGCGAGCGCACCAAGGCAGAGGACGACGACGAGGCCTCATACGGGAATGAACAGGAGCCAGGGAACATGCGGCAGTATGGCCGTAGGCGGAGGGGAGTACGAGGGTTCACTGGTTCTGGTGCGGTGTAGGCTGTCGTCGCCGAAGAAGAATAGGATGTCGGGGGGAGTAAAGGGATGGCCTGGCCAGCATTTCAGGGTACGACAGGGCGGCGATGCGTGCACGGCAGTGCAACCAGCCGTAGAAGGCGGGAACAGGCGCTCCCGCCGACGCAGGTTTGGTTTTGGTGGCTGGACCGGTCAGACCCAAAAACTCATTATGCTGGATTATAAGAATTAATTTTATATGGCTAAAACTTATTGTAAAATGCTGCGGAGCACCTTTTTCTTCTTGAGGTTTTTTTAGACAATTTTCTTCTTGAGGTGTGAAGCCGAGCACATTCAGAAGCCCTGGGATAAAGTGGTGTCGCCAATGTGTTGGGCTGGGTTGGGCATTCTTATCGAAAAATAATAATGGACCAGAACTATTTATGACGTTGACTACGATTTGCATGGGTCCGCTGGTTGCAGGAAGAAAATGGTGGGAGAAAAAAGACTGGTCGCTATCTTTGCCTAAGAATAATATCGACTTATGTAATGACACTCTCATAGGAAATAATATCCTCCTGTTAAAATTTGACTTTTCAAATCGTAAATTTAAAGAACTGGTGCATGAGCATTTAGCTTTATTTATTTATTTATTTATTTACTTATTTATGTTTAGGGGACCATGAGCATGTACCTGAGCCGGATTCATGTGAGAGCCTCCCTTCCAGTTAATTATGGGCTCCTCTATTGGGCCTTCATCAGTGGGCTGCATGTTATCGACAAGTGGAAAATGTGTTCCGTACCAAAAATAGTATGCGCTACGTACGGGGCACTATAGGATCGGACCATGCAACGACTTCCAAAACATTGTGTTTGTCATTCTAACAACACATTTATTCAACCAACAGACGAAATATACTACTGATTGTACATTGAAAACAACAGCAGCAGCAACCAGGGCTGGGGGTGCAACAGAAGCAGTAAGCAGGCCAGAAGAGTAAAGACGCAGCTCTCTCTTCCAAACCAAACATCAGCCATCATTACAAAAGGGCTACCAAAAAAGAACAAGTGTATGCATCAAACTAAATAAAGATCCTACTACACCAAGTGTACGCATCTAACTAACTGGCTCAGTTAGATGTTACTATTTATTAAGCTGTGGAGATTGGCTGACGGCTTGAACCAGATGGGTGCCTGACGGGGGAAACTCCAGCCAGCAGGTCAAAGTCTGATACTTGCGACCCTCTCTCCTACTTTGGGCTGCAGAGCATGGCGACACATATTAGGGTATGGTGCATAGAGAGACGAATGGTACGCTGTGTACACACAGTTTTGCCTGATGAACGAAACCACGCTGCCATCATGATCCTTGCCATCGGTTATCTCCTGGTTAATCGGATAATTCAGTCCAAGAAACAGAGAGCGTGTACCAAGGCTACTTACCAGCCTCCAGTCAAAAATTCCTGAAGGCCCAGAGAAGCTGGGATCCTGCTCAAAGACCTTGCAGTGACTGTGACTGTATTCCGCGAAACAACACGTCCGGTACGTGCGAACGATCATCAATCGTTCACCGTCATTTGATTGAGCTAGGAACCACCTGCAACTGCCATGCCGCTTTTCTTTGAAAGGTTCTGGGATTAGGAAGGGTAGGGACACCAGGCGGCCTACAACATCATATCAAGTTGGAGTCAAATAAAAAAGGGCTCGTACTGTAGTCAATCTTAAGAACAGCATGTTATGAGCATGAATATTTTTTCAGTAAATGTTGACAGTAATATAAGCAAGCCATCATGATATCATAGGAAAGTAACATACTGCTGTAACAGCCGTTTGTAGCGATGACTGGAGTAGGCCAGCAATACGTCCAGCCATAGAAGGAGTCCACAGCGTAAATGAAGCCCTTGTGTTCAATGTCATCAGAGAACCACGGAGGATGTATGATCCTGCGATGGACGTGCAGATTTATCCACTTACCACAGTGACCTGTCAGATAGGTGAGACCGCGGTTGAAGAACGCAATTAGCCTGAAGTCTTTATAATTCACAGATCTTGTGGGCACTTGGCAGATTACAACCTTGAGCAAACCAAACTTGGTATCATGTTTGCTACTGTAAGATTCTGAGTATTCTGGGCCGCGGTGCCAAAGTAGTGCAGTGTTAATCGAAGGAAGGGGGATCAATCACCGGGTGTAGACATCCAAGAGCATCCAGCTGTCGTGACCGTCGACGAGCACCATCCAAGACGTGTTCATGCCGACCCAGTACATACCGTTAATGTAGTTGAGGGTGACGGGGATCGGATCGCAGTCGAGGGGGTTGATGCTCGCCATCCTACGATCATTATGCTACGTGACACGCCGTTTCTGAAGATCAGGCGGCATCAACAAGCAGGGAGCTGGCTTAAAAAGCTCCGGCCTGAGGGCTTTGAGTAAACGGTACAGCCCCGACGAGCACGCGGCGAGAGGCATGGTACTGAGATTGTCCACACGCGAAACAATGAGCTTGATTACCTCTGTGGGGAGCGAATTCTAGCCACTCTTTCGGTGGACGCTGCTCGGTTCTGCCATTGTTAGTGCTTGGGTTCCGGAAGAGGGGGGAGGCACCTTAGCGGGGATGGAAGATTAGACGATTATGTGCGGACGAGGATGAAGAAGCGAATATGTGCTGCGGGAAGTGGACAGGTGATGATGACAACAACACGCCGCTTGACTTACGAGACACATCCCAGCAGCGTAGGGTCATATCGATGCCAGACAACTTGCTTGAGTGATCACAGTACTAGTACAATAAACTACAGTACCTACTACTATGCGCTAGTTTGCATATAGTGGAGTAGGACTCTGCTCTACTACTAGCACCGGAGGAGTAGTATATTCTAAAATAGTTCCAAACTTCAATGCCCGAGCGTGGAAAGACTACGAACCGCCATCGGTGCTAACTCCAATCCCCAGCAAACGTTCGCTGGGAGACATGGCAGTTGCAAATGCCCGTGACGCAGTTATAGTACGTGTGTAAGGGTGGCGGTTTTGTCAAATATTATGGCTTAAAAACAGGCCACCATCGGATGGAAATCTGACGGTTATGTGGGATTTGCCAGGATTGGGCTCATGGCAAACAATCGCCAGATATCATTACTTAAAAAAAGGTTAAAACACCCGACGCTATAACTTGCATCGGCTGACCACTAACAATGATACTAACATAGTTGTAAAATGGTCAAAGAATGTGTCTACGTGGTGTTTGGAATTATATGCAAACTAGCAAGATGCCCGTGCATTGCATGGAACATCAAGATGCATTTTTTTTACAAAACACCTGTTGTGATTGACCCATGCAGGAGTAATCCCATGTGTAAAAACTAATGATATCTCGAGAATTTCATCCAAAAAATGGTATCTCAAGAATTTCATCGAAAAAATGATATCTCGAGAAAGATGAGAGATAAGGTGAGCAGGAGTGGGGCGTGGTGGTGACTGGTGATCAGACTGGGCGGAGGCATGGGGATGGACGGCGCCGGCAGCGGCCACCATGCCAGATTGTTCCAGAGACTTCCTTTTTTAATTGCTCAGCAATGAGGTTGTGGGAGATAAGGATGAATGAGGCAAGGCCTTATTTGCAAATGTGGAGAGGAGTGTGGGTATCGTTTTGCAAAATTGCCATAGTTTCCTTCCTATCCGTCAGATATAGATCGGACGGCCTATATTGCAGGATGGGAGGCACACCATCATCACCAACTCTGTTTTTTATCTAGGGAGTACTAGTAAGGACACCATCTACTGCTTCGTGTGCTACTCCTGCGCTCCATTCGGCGGGCGCAACATCCCCTACAGCCACTCCCTCCTGCGCTCCATTCGGCGGGCGCAACGTCCCCTACAGCCACTCCCATTTCATGGACGGCCTGGTCGATGCCTGCAAGGTGCCCTACGTCTACAAGAGTTTTGGCTGCGAGAGGTACGTCGACCAGCACTCGCTGGCAGAGCATAGTTCCAGATGCGCGCATGCGCCCTGCTACTGCTATGAGTGCACGCCGCCGTCTGAGGGCTCGCCGGCGAGCCTCATGCATCACCTCACGGCACCGTCCGTCAATCACTACTGGCCCGCGGCGGTGAACATCAAGTACGAGACATGCTACCTGTTTGCCATGCTGGAGTCGCTGGAGGGTCACCGCCGCCTGCTAGTCGCGGAGGAGGATGGCAGCGTCTTCCTCTTGGGCGTGGGCACCGGCAAGGCCCGCGCAGGCCGCCACCCCATCTCTGTAGTGTGCGTCAGGGGCAACGCCGCTGACGCTGACACGAGGCCGGTGTACGGGTGCGTGCTCACTGTTACTGCCCCTCCGAAGTACGAGGGCGCCCACGCCGCCTCCAACACGCTGACTGGGACTGTGCCGAGCTGCTCCGTTCCCGGCAATGTGGACATGGAAGACGCCTGGTATGATTTTCACCCCAAGATGGTGCACGGGGACTCCAAGGAGGTTCACCTGGTCATATGCATTACCAAGTCAACTGTTCATCATTAGTCTTCGCTCAATGTAATCCGCTGTCTAAGCATGTGGAGACTTCTTATTTATATAGTATAGAACCTTCCATGCATGATCTTGCTCTATTAGAGTATCGCGCTTGAATAAAAGTGTATCCATTTATGGTTTAGTCTAGAATCTTCCATGTATGATTTTGCTCCATTAGAGTTCTCGCTTGCCATTTATGAGATTAATTGAGAATTTTTACTACAGTAATGGTGAAAGACTTATGATGAACCATTTCTTACATCTCCTCTGCCCCCTTCCAAGTCATCCTGATTTACTCCCTCCATCTAGGTGTATAAGAGCATGGTTAATAGTATAGCCAACTGTTGACTATAAGAAAGTGCCATGTCATCTATAGCCAACTTATAGCCAACATGTATAACAATTAGCTATAAGTATGTGCTACTTTATTAATACATGGCCCACTTTCCACTCTCACATACTCTCTCCTCCAACTAAGCATTAGAAATATTACTTTACTTCTTACAGCCTGCTGACTGTACCTTATTGTACTCGCTCTAAGTCACCTTACAAAAACAAAATAATCCCAAAACACTTAGGCGCGGTGCATTAACTCCCACCTCATTTCTTGTTTCTTGACATATCAACCAATAAGAGATGTGGGGCGTGCATGTTTTCAATGACTCAAGACTACCAAACACGACATGCAGTGGTTAGTTCATTGCTTGCAATGCTATTAATTAGCAAATAAACATTAAGTTCTCTCGTTTTCCCCTCCTTCTTGGTCACGGTGCACAACCTAAGATGACTTATTCACCTAGACGGAGGGAGTAGTCGGGATTCACCAAGGAGCAAAACCAAGTGGTAGGCTGCTCCTGTCGTGTTGGCGTAGCAACTCAGCAGAGTCACGGTGCACAACCTAAGATGACTTATTCACCTAGACGGAGGGAGTACATTCATGGTGGTCTAGAAAAAATAAACAAAATCGATACTCAAAAACTAATTCTTAAAGATCATTTCTTGCAAAGCACAATAAGTGTTATTTCTTCACAAGTTTTGGGTGCAGGTTGAATAGTTGAACGCTTTTGTTTGCAAAAGATACTTTTTTATCTATTTAGCCTACATTTACTATTCACCCGGATGTTTGTGAGCTCTAGATAAGAAATAATATCTGAAGAAACCTATCAATACTCGTTTCACATGAGATGACCCCCACATACTTTGTCAAAATAAACAACTCCCCGATCAATGCATTTCACTGTTCCGTGCAACACACGGCCACCTTACTATATATAGTATGACCATAAATTTAACTAACATTATATATAGTACGATAAATGCTCATGCATGTCACCAAAAATTATATCATTGAAAACTATGTTCAAATATGAATCCAACGATATAGTTTTTGTTGACATGCACTAACATTTTATCAGTTAAATCTTCGGTCAAATTAAATGGGGGACTAATAAACCACGACGAAGGTAGTAGTACTAGTGTAGAGGGCGGCGCTGCATGGGAGTCTCACCCTGCTCGTGGTGCGGCAGTAAAGCCGTCATATCACAAAACCCCACCACTCCCAGTAATAAGTGGCCTGGTAAAATAAACGGACAAGCAACCATCACATCCCTCTGTCGCTACTACTCCTAGTATCCCTAGCTATTACTCCTAGGGCCAGTTCTTTTGGCGGCTTAAAAAATAAGCTCTCTCTTCCCCAGCTTTTCCCATAAGACTATAGTCACAGTGGAGAGTAACATAAGGCGCCTCACTCATTCATTTGGGCTTCTAAACTACTACCTCCGTCCTGGTTTATTAGTCACCATTGTAATTTGTTCTAAATTTTGACCAAAGATTTACTCCCTCCATCTGGGTTTATTAGGCCTAAAGACAACTTCTCTTAGACCAAGACACATAGTAATTTGCTCACATTAATTCTTCCATTCCACTCCCAATGCACTCTTTCACATGCATGCAGCCAATGAAAAAGCATGCATGAAGTGTATTAATTTTCCAGCCATGGCACCAACAACAATGGCTTTCAATGCAACCAATGAAATGGTTGCATGCATGCACCTTCCTAAAGCGAGGCCTTATGAAAAGGGACATGCTTGTGATGCTAAAAGGCCTAATAAACCCGGACATAGGGAGTAACAGATAAATGGTTAGTGCATGTCAACAAAAGTTATATAATATTTGGTGACATGCATAAACATTTCATTAGTTAAATTTATGGTCAAAATTTGACACAGATTACAATGGGGACCAATAAACCAGGACGGAGGTAGTAGTTATGGGATTACTAATCTAGAAGCCTAAAAGAACTGGCCCCTGGTACTCCTAGTAGTAGTACTCAAGTTGGAATTCCAATTGCACGGCACAACTTGTTAGGCAAAAAATTCGATACAGGGTGTACAAAGCGGTTTGGGAATTTGCATGCCTTCCCGACCAGTGAGATACTCCGTATAAAGTATGATAGAGAAATAACCACAGAGAAGGAAGCTAAAAGTAAACAATCAAACGAGCATTTTTGCATTTCTTTTGCATTGAATCGTTTCACAAGCTTGACTAGTGCTATTTTTCTACTTTTACAAAAACCGCATCGTAATGTTAAAACGTGCATTTGCACGTACATAAGTAATAGTAGTAGCACAGTCTGCAAGCATATATAGAGAGAGACGTGTAGTGCGATATATAGTTAAGTTTGTGCTATATGCACGTACTTACAAAATGCATACGGATACAAGGTTTCCAAACTTTTCCTTTTACATACTTAATTAAGGACGCTAATAATGCCTGAACGTTTGGGATTTATCATTTGCGTCCCAAAACTAATGAGATCGCCTTACGAAACTAAATTATTCCTAATAAAAGCCACGGCGCTCGCACGAGCGCTTGCGGCGTGCCACGAGTGCCCTGGTGCACGGCCGTTTTCCAGCGCGCCGACACAACACCTCTTCCTCAGCCTCGCAACTCGCGAGGTGCTGATTGGCGGCTTGCCGGCGGGCGAGCGCAATCTCACCGGTGTGGTGATCTGGCACCAACAGGTACTCCTCCTCGCTGGAAGCGTGCACCCGGTCCATGTACCGCCAAGCGTAGATGAGGCGCTTGGGCCCGACTACACTCAGGGCTTTGGCACGTGCATCCTCCGCCACCATCACGGCCCTTGCACGAGCCTTCTGCCAAAGAGCCAATTGCCTGACTCTCTCGGACGCGACATAGGCCTGCCAGGCAGCATGCCTCGCGGCGCGCTTCTCTTCCTCGGCCTTCTTCTCCGCCTCTATTTTGGCGCGCTCTGCCGGAGGCAAAGCCTCCCACAAGGCAACCTCCATTTCTTTCCAAAACTCCTCAAGGCTGGGGGGTTCGGCGGGCGGCGCGACGTTCTCCTCGTAGCGAGGAGCCGACGCGCCCTCCGACGCGCGTGCTGGAGAGACTGGGAACGCCGAAGCGTTCACCTCGACGCGTCGCGGCGAGGAGCAGAACGCCGACGCGTCCACCTCGACGCGTCGCGGCGAGGAGCGGAACACCGATGCGTCCTCCTCGACTAGTGGCGGCGAGGAACGGAATGGCGATGCATGACCCTCCACACGATGCAGCGAGGGGTGCCTAGGGCTTGGGAGGGGCGATGCCATGGTGGTCTACATGAGAGGGAGGGGGAGGAGATAGCGATGAGCATGAGCGTTCTTCCGAATGCCGTGGGAGGCGCAGTATTTATAGCGAGCAATGGCACACCTACGTAAGATATGTTGCGTGATTAACGTAACAGCTACGTGGGCATATTTGTTGGAGTAAATTACGGGGGAGGGAAGGGGTGGAAAGATTGCTGGTCACAACAGATTGGATGAGCGCGGGGGGAGGAGAGTCATGCATGCTGATTTTTTCCACACGGGGTGGAGTGGTGGGACTGCCGGAGGGAGAAGGAGAGTCAAGCAGGCAGATTGTTTTCACACATGGAGAGGAAAAGATTTGGAGACGAATAGGCTTCCTGCAGGTATGGGGAACGGTGCATAATAAGTCGTCTTACATGCAATGAAGGGACCATTGCATGCCGGGCTAGGTACAGTCTCAAGTCATTAAAAACATACACGCCCCACACATGTTCAGATTTCAAGGTGCACTAAATTATTGCATGCGATGATTAAGGCTGGCCATAGTGGTGGTATCTTAGCTAGTATCATCCACACGGGAATAGCAAACATGCTGATGTGGCAAAGAATTAAAGAAGAGAGGGGGGTTAGAGTAACATAGGTAGATACCGTATCATGTTAAATACTATGCTACTTTGTGTCATGCATGACACTATAAAGGTAGTCCCGTATCATACACTAGTATCATGCACATGATACTAGTATATGATACTTTCCACTATGAGTAGCCTAAAGAGAATATTGACTAATGCATGTAAAAATCTTTGTCATTTACTAGTGTTCATGCATGCATGCAATGCGATAATGCATTGGTAAACACATTTTTTTGTGAAGAACGAGAGCATTAATTGAGTACTTTTGCAGACTACAAAAACTATTCCACCGCCTCTATCTTGGTAAGAGTAGATGGAAATTTTGAATCGAGCCCTTTAAACTAGAAGGGAGGTAGTAGTATTCTAATAGCTAACCTTGTTGTGATGACTAGATAGGACATGGCACGCACCTGGACGGAGGAACTAGTCTGCATTGTGCATATAAGTTTTGTCCGAAGTCAATGTACCTCTACTCTAACCAAACTTATACTCCTAGAAAAATGTATCAACATTCACAATGTCAAATCAATATTTTTATACTCATTATGAAAAGTAGTTTCATAAAATATATATTTGGTATTGTAGATATTGATATTTTTAGTATAAATTTGGTCAAACTTTGCAAACTTTGACTTGACACAAATCTTACGCGGAGTAAAAAGGACCAGAGGGAGTATCATGCATGCGGAGTAGGCCAAAAAATTGCTTATTTATAGCCGTCCGAAGTCTCAAAGGGCGTGACCGCGCGAGGGAGGCGAAGGTCGTAGGAGGCGTGACGGTTGACGGAATTAAGTGAAGTTACATGCACGCGCCGGCATGGCGTGTGAACACGCAGAAGCTATACCGTCAGGCCTACGAAATGGGTCTAGTAGACATGACATCTAGTGGGTCCCGCATAGTACTCGAGAACTCTTTGGGGGCATGCAGCCATTTATCCACCGGGCAAGCCACCACCCCACGCCGTTCGCATGCCCTACTCGTCCCCGTCTTCTACCTTACAACAGTTCGCTCCTAGTCATCCCGTCCTTTCACATTACACCAGTTCCACTTCTCCTAACCCGCCTCCAAAATCCATGGCCTCCCAAATCTCCATGATCGGCGGTGAGTACAAGGTTAGAACCATCACCGGCGAGGAGTTCATCATCATCTACACCCGTAGATCTGCGATGGTGGAAGCATGCCTTGGTCGCTTCCTACACATGTTCAAAAGCTCAAAGGATGAGTGGGTCGCTGGGCTAGATGTTGAGTACACCACAGTCCTGGAAAAGGAGAAGCTTCTAAAGGAGGCAGAGATGAAGAAGCCCTCCGTGATCCAGGTTTGCGTACATAACGTGTGCTTGGTCTACCACATATGCCATGCCGACGTTAGGTGCCAGGATTTTGAGTTCTTCCTCAAGGACAAAAGAGTGAAATTCGTTATTGTAGACTTTACGAACGACAGGAGAGTCCTGGGTTGGATAGGCCTCGTTGTAGGCCAGCCCTTCGATCTCCAGAAGGAAAGCCTAGTGTCCTCCTCTCAGCCTTCAATGCTGACCCTGGCAGCAGCCATGATTGATCCTCCATACGCTCAACTGTAGAAACCTCACCCGGAGTTTCATCATGCATGGGAGTCGAAGACAATAGATGAAGATCACATCGTGTACGCAGCAACGGATGCCTACCTTTAGTTAAATATCTACAAGGGTTGGATGAAGAAGCAGAGACCAGTGTCCGGTTCAAGCAAAGAAGTGTTGGTGAAGAGGAAGAGGAAGAGGGACGAGGACGAAGTCGAGGACGTGGACTCGGACTCCGAGTAAGGTGGCAGTGCCGTTGCTCATGCTGGTTCTACTGCAGTGTCAAGCGGACTAGTTGCTTAGTTTTATTTTGGGATAATTGTATTCATACCCTTAGTTGTGTCCCCCTCAACCGAATTGCCCCTAGTTTTTGAAAACACGTGGTCTTGCCCAACCCACTTTGTCGTCTTGTGCTTTTGCCCTTTGACCGTTTGACCGTCACTTTGAAAACTTCATAACTAATTCATACTATATCAGAAAAATGCAAATAAGATACCAAAATGTTTGGAAAAACATCACCTGTATGTCAATGTCATTTGCATTCATGACAAAAGTGTTGGTAAGTGCCCATCCGAGTTTTAGCTCTTATCATACCACCATGAACAGGAAAATCTAAAAAAATTCGAAAAATTCAAGAAAAATTTGGTGGCAAAGAATTGCAAATGTTTTAAGTGCTTGCCAAGTTTCATGAGGGAATGACATTCATGGAAGTCATGGCAAAAAAATAATGAACACTCGAAAATAGATTGTTTTTTTTTTGCCACGACTTCCACGAATGTCATTCCCTCATGAAACTTGGCAAGCACTTAAAACATTTGCAATTCTTTGCCACCAAATTTGTCTTGAATTTTTTCATTTATTTTAGATTTTCCTGTTCATGGTGGTATGATAAGAGCTAAAACTCGGATGGGCACTTGCCAACACTTTTGTCATGAATGCAAGTGACATTGACATACAGGTGATGTTTTTCCAAACATTTTGGTATCTTATTTGCATTTTTTTGATTTAGTATGAATTAGTTATGAAGTTTTCAAAGTGACGGTCAAACGGTCAAAGGGCAAAAGCAAAAGACGACAAAGTGGGTTGGGCAAGACCACGTGTTTTAAAAAACAAGGGGCAATTCGGTTGAGGGGGACACAACTAAGGGTATGAATACAATTATCCCTTTTATTTTAGGGGTGTGTTGTGCTGAGCCCCCAGCAGAACTATGTTTATGTTCTTTCTTGTTATTTGAACTCTTTAGTACGTATAGTACTAGTATGTCTTACTACTGTTCTTCTTGTAGTTGGTACTACTACTCGTATCTTCACATTCCTACTATACTTAATACGTACTAGTAGTATAATTTGGGTCAGTCGATTTGTGAAAGAAGTTCGACGGAGCGAAGGAATAAGACGGCAGAGAAGCTACCCCAGTATCTATATTAGGGTGGCAGGGTGCCCATGATCTATCTTATGAGTGTTGGGTGTGGAATGCAGTTCATCGGAAAAAATGGATCGTGCCCGGGGTAAAATGGATGGCGGGGGTGGGGGGGAGCATGGCGGTGGCAGGCGGTTCAGGGGAGGGCGGGGCGGCAGCAGCAGGTGGTTAGGCCTGTGGTGGGCTGGCGGCTCGATGCCTGAGAGAGAAGATGAACAGTGCATCAATTTCGGAGGTTGAAGAAGCCCTTCTGGCCGTCCATGTTGCATCCAACGGCTCACAAGAGTCGATTAACCCAAATTGTTCCTTCAGATTGCAGGATCCACATGGCATTCAAGGTCTCAAAGGTAGATTCCACGTCCACACCCGATTTGCGAGCTCGGCGCGGGCACGACCGGCTTCCGCCGCGATAGCCACCATGCGCGCCTCCTCCGCGTGGGCGGAGACAACAATGACACGCTAGCTCCTCCTCGCCGGCATGCTGGAGCACGCGCTCGTCCTCCTCTTCATATGCTGCGGGCATAGACACGGCTCCACCTGCTCGCGTGCTTGGCAGCACGGCGGCATCGCGAGGAGGGACTGCAGACGATGTGAGCGGGCGAGCCTTCGGCTTCATGGCACAGGGATGGCGGGGACACGGCGGTGATGGGCGAGAAATGGTCGGCCGGAGCAGGCGGGCGCCGGCATGCGCAACGGCGGCGGCGGCATATTGATGAGTGTGTGTATGGGAGCTTAGTTTAGTTTTATATAGGGTTGGTCAAACTTAAAAGAACACCGTACTAGTACACGTAAACATTAGACTGAGGCAGCGCTTATACCACCACATTAGTTAGCACAACATCGATACGGAATCCTATGCAAGCGCGTGCACCGCGGCCGCGCGGTCGATCGAACGGTGCGTCACCGTGTCGCGCTCGAAGGACATCCACTGAACCTTTTTGTGCGTGTGAAAACAATCCCCGAATATTACTCTACTTTTTTTCCTCGAAAAGTTCTTCACGCTACAATATTTCCATATATTTGAATTTAGCTTCAGTTCATGCTTATTTGGATTTGGACGTTTTAGGTGCGCCCTAGACATTTTTTTAGTACTGATTATGTGTGTGTGACTGAGAGAGAACGCGTGTATGTGTCCATATGTGTGTTGTGGCAGAAGGGCAATGTGGAGACGGTGTGTGTGTGATAGAGACATAGAGAGGTGTGAATGTGCAAATGATCATGCATGAGTGAGACATAGAGAGATGCCGATATGTTGTGTATACATGAGAGAACGGTCTCCTATTTGTACTTGTGTGTGTGCGAGAGAGAGAGAGAGAGAGAGAGAGAGAGAGAGAGAGAGAGAGGAGCATCCATAATACAACAACCATCTCTCTCGATTCGTCCGTCCCTCGCACTATCGCATGTAACACATGCATCAATGCACACATTTTGACACCCTCACTCGGCCCCTACCCACCTCAAGGCCCACACATCGCTCTCTATCTCGCACGCACAATCTCTTCGTGAAAACCCTATTTAGCATGTAGCTTTCTGTCACATACACACACATTCTCTCCATAGGTTTGATTTCTCTCAATATCTCTCTCTCTCTCTCACACACACACACACACACACCCCTCCCCGAGCACACAATTCATCCCCATCCAAGGTTATATGGCGACCACTCTCGCTTGTGCTTCTCTGCACCCCAGCATGCACACCACCTCAATCTTCAAAGAGGGCATCAAGGAGATCGAAGACAGTGACCACACTGCACTAGAGAATGCAGGGCCATTTGGAAGCAGGATGATGTGACGACGGCTGACTGACTCCTCCCCCCCCCCCCTCTCTCCTGCACAAAATTATCAATCCCTCAACCCACAAGATCCTTCCCCTCTCGTCCACGTTTTTCCAGCTCTCTCATCAAACCCGTTGTCTCTTCTCCTTCCACATGTACAAAATCCGGATGCACAAGCATCTCACGTATATTACATGTCTCCATCTTTCTCATAGACCTAACTTCTTCCTCTCTCTCTCGTTAGGTTTCTCTCCTACTCTCTCGCCCACATACATACAATCTTTCCCGCCCTATTTGCTCCATCTTCGCAAGCTCTCTCTACATGTTTCATTCACACATTGGGATGTGTTCAAAATGTTGCTTTATAATGGATCATGTAGAGTTATGGTTGGTTTTGTTGCATCCTACAAAGTAATAACTATGAAATGCATTTAGATTTTCATTTGACTGAGATTATGTGAGTTTGAGCATATTGTGAAGTACTATAGACCTCGTATACATCTTGGAATTCAACAATGATTCTAACTATTGAATTGTATAAACCATTACATTCGAAGTCAGTAGCCTAATATATTTATTTCATGATTACAACAAATGATTAATTCCACTACAAACTAAGAAAACAAATGTGTACTCCCTCCGTTTTTATTCAAGTCCGCGTATTAGCATTGGTCAAAGTCAAGTTTTGTAAACTCTCACAAAGTTTATAACAAAAAATACTAACATGTACAATAACAAATAAATACCATTAGATTCATTATTGAATGTCCTTTCACATCATACATATTTGCTATGGTAAATGTTTATATTTTTCTATAAACTTGGTCAAACTTTAGGAAGTTTGACTTCGGTCAAACCTAATATGCAGAGTTAATAAAAACGGAGGGAGTACTAGTAGTTACTAGTACTACTCGCTAGTTGCTTAGCCGAATCACCCAACACGCCAAACGGGGAGTTTAGTGTTACAAAATTTTGAGGTCGGCGGGAAAAATCTCCCGCGACCCTGATTCGAGCAGTGCGAAGTTACCATCATACCCTTCGGAACAGGCCTACGGATGCTGGTGGGTAGGGGGCTGTTTTGGTAACTTCAGGTTCACCCTACCCAGCCAACCCCACCCCGGCACCTAGAGTAGTACACCTGAATACTCCCCATTTTCTATCCCCACTGCAAAATAGACTTCTCCACGGCACCGCAGCCTTCGTGATCCTCCCCTTCTACATCGGCGCACTCGTTCACCGCAGCGCATCTGCCTCATCGACGACGTCGTACACCGCACTGGAGCCGGTCCACCGTCGTCGTTGTACACGGAGCCTCTTCCCCGGCACCGTCTTCCACGGTCTCGCATCTGCTTCCCGGAAGCCGACGCCAAGCGCAGAAGCACCATCGTCATGGAAAATGAATTGACTCCCGTTGCCGACCATGATGCATAGAGGCCGCCGTGACCATCGTACTCCTCCTCGATTGGTAATGTGTATATTGAATCTCTTAGCAGTACATGTGCAGTTCCAATTTTGTTCATACCTACCCTTCAAATTTCCTGGTTGCTATTGTTCACGTAAAAGTAATTGGTTATAGCTTGCATTGTCCAATAGAATATCACCTTGTAATTGTGCGTTGCTCCTGTATTACGCTGTGCTTGGGTAGGTTCTTCATCTGCAACCAGTAGTGTGGCAAATGATGGAAAGTTTTTTAGAACTAGCAAGATGCCCATGCGTTCCACGGAACATCAAGAAGCATTTGTATGAGTAGTTTATCTTGTGGGAGAAAAGGATGAACGAGGGAAGGCCTTATCTGCAAACGTGGAGAGAGGTGCGGGTATCTTTTTGCAAAATTGCCATAGTTTCCTTCCTATCCGTCAGATATAAATCGGACGGCCTATATTGCAGGATGGCAGGCACACCATCATCACCAACTCTGTTTTTTATAAGAGTAGTGATAAATATAAATATATAATATAATATATATATATATATATGTATAATATATATATAAGATTAGAGAAGAGAGTAGAGATAGCAGGGACGTCGGGAAAGGATCGCGTGCGCGCGGGAAAAAGCGGCCGGGCGCGCGCTAGTTTTGGCGCGCGGCGTCCAGCGCACTTTATAAAATCCAACGCCCTCCCACCGCTCTGTGGCTTGCCACCGCTCTCTCCCCGCCCTTTCTCGCCTTGCCACCGCCGCGCCACCATGCCGCCGCGCCGCCAGGAAACTTGGGGCTACCGCGACGTCCGCACGCGCCCCTCCGGCGGCTTCTTTGCCGAGATCCGGTTCCGCGAGATGCGCCTCGGCCTCGGCACTTTCAACACCACCCACAAGGCCGCCCGCGTGTACGACGCGGTAGCGTGGTGCCTCCGGCGGCCTCGTAGGGACATGAACTTCCCCAATGTGCCGACGCGGGAGCGGGCGCAGGAGCTCGCGCCTCCGCTGCGGCTTATCACCGACGAGTATCATCGCGACAACCGGAGGTGGGAGCACCGTCTCTGCATCGTCGAGATGGACAAGGAAGCCATGGCACTGTGGCGCCAACGCTTCCCGCAGGACATCATCAACGAGCATGAGTTCTACGCGCAAAGGAGGGCGGAGAGGGAGAAGAGGAGGGTGGAGCGAGCCGCCTATCACGAGGATAGGCGTACGCGGAAGGCGGCCGCTCAATTCAACATCAAGCTAGGAGCAGCGTCGCCCTGGGACTCCGACGACGATCGGTATCTTGATGCCTACATTGAGACGTCGGAGGAGGACATCACCGAGGCGGAGTCGGACGACGAGGAGTAGTTGAACTATCTATTTTTTTATCTATCTATGCTATATCTATGGTGAGAACTATCGATGTATCTATCTATGCCAGTATCGACTCGGAATCGAATGTGTATCGAGTCAGAGTAGAAAGGAGAAAAAATATAGCGCGTCTGCTGGAGCGGCGCGCGCGCGCAATTTTTTGTAGCGGCCGCTGGAGCCAGCACTCCGCGGCCCGCAAAAACTGGCTATTCCGGCACTGTAAACGCTTTTTTAATGCGCCGCGCATTGCGCTTATGTTGGAGATGCTCTAACATGGCAGATGAGTGCTTTAATTTTGCCCACAAGATGCGTGAGTATTACTATATTTTTCCTGCCATGTTGAGATTTTAAAACTACGAGTGCAAACATGCAGAGGAGCAATGAAGACCAAACACGAGATATTGGGGACATCTTCAAGGAATGTGGCAAGTTAAAGAGGAGCTGCACCGAACCTGTAAAACCAGCTTTGGTAAGTAACACCCTTTCAATTAATTTCGTTTAGCCTCGTGTTCTTCGATGTGTATATGTTGTAGTTTCTATTTCTCTTAGCCTCGTGTTCTTCGATGTGTAATAAGAAGAGTCTTAATCATCCTAATGCTTTCGTTTTTAGCTTGATGTAGGAAGTGGGTGTTCTCACCTTGGATTCTGTTTTTATATTTCTTCTTTTGAATTCACTTCTCCGAGTCATGTTTATCTGGCTTCTACTAAATGGATTTGGGTTGCTCCGACTATTGATCTAAAAAAGAAGTAACTTCATGTCAGGATGCAGTTCCTGCGAGGAGGGAAGTATGGCCAACCTCGAGATCATATTTCCAAAATGAGGCTTGATTACACACAAGGTGCTCGTTCCCTAATGATGCTGGATTAGACACAAGGTGCAAATTACTAGATGATGCTGGATTACACACAAGCCAGGTGGAGTCGTCAACTGTTCGTGTCCTCGTGGCTCTAGTAAAGGCTGAAAGAAAGCGTGCAGCAGCCCTTGAGAATGTAGCTGAGTTCCTGAAGAAGCGAAAAGAGCAATCAGATGCTCTCTTCACCCAAGCCAAAGAAGAGATGGAAGAAGCCAGAAAGAAGCTAGTAGAGGTAGAGCAGGCTAGGCGTCTCCTGCTATCTAAAACTGTTGTCAATACAAATTTTCCTTCATAATAGCTAGGTTCAAATGTTAATCCAGTCAGCATGCCTGTTGTGATGCCCGTGCATCTACTGATGTGGCACAAAATAAATTTTTTTCGGGTCATGTAATAACAGCAATTACTTTCCAAACAATAACAGACGAAGCATTGGACATGGTATAGTTCACACGCAAGCCCAACATTCCAAGTTCAACTTCCACATCAAACTCATGTTCACAGATATTTGCACATTCATAGATAATGTCCACAACCATGATTCACTTCAAAGCCAAAAAAATGTGAGGAGAGTTATAAATAAAGAAAAATCTCGAGTTCCTACTACCAGTGCGAGCACAACAAGTCAAGACCATACATAATTAATTATATTTTGGACATTTTTTGACTAAACGCGAATAACTTCTGGAAGCAGGTATAATTTCTAATGCCGGCCGCGGCTGGGGTCCACGATGTTTTGAGCCAAACCGGACAACACACCGGGTGTCTGCCGGCGACGCGGTGATCGTAGCATTCGTGGGTTCGAAGCGGCGGCGGCTCCCGTGGTCTACTATTCCTTGGTGTCGGCGGTGGCCGCAGACGTGTTGGCCACCTCCGCCAGCATGCCGCGGTTCCGCCAACGTTTGCGTCGGATGGCGCGGCCAACCACGGTGAACTGGACACTGTGGTCCCCCATGTGCCGGCGTGCAGCAACTGGCCACTCCTCTACGAGCAGGCTTGGAGCGTCGAGTTGATGCACCAGGGGCTAGCTTGGAGCGGCGGCTTGCTCCTCCGCTTGCCCGCCTGCAGCCTCGCCCAAGGTACTGACGGCCTGGGGCGGGGTGGGAGGTGGGGCAGCGAGTTGCCTGGCTCGTCGGGGCACCCAGCCGGCTTTTATGTCGGAGAACTCGTCTTCCTGCTCACCGGATGCTATGGAGAGTGTGGAGAAAATGGTGCAAGGAGGATATGGGGAGCGGCGGTGTGGTGCGGTTCTTGCCAGGTGTCTGGCCTCGTTTAAATAGCGGGCGGACGAGAGGAGCCAACCGGTGTTGTGTTCTAAAATGCCGGCCGGCTCGCGGAAGGACGTGTTGCCGGCACACGCGCGGATTCAATGGAGGCAGGCGGGGCAGTCTGAAGCCGGTTGCATGTAGCGAGGAGGCGTGTTCAGCCTGGCCTGCAGCGAGTGGGGCCCTCTTGGCCGGCACGCCGATTCAATGCCTGCGCTATGAGAGGTCACGTCCGTGTCAGAGGAATTACTCCCTCCAGTCCTTTTTTGTTTGGTTATAACAAAATCTCATTTTCCATTCACATTTTACAAGTAAAATTCGTGGACAAACTTTGACCCAAAATACGATGGGGACTAGTAAACCAGGACGGAGGTAGCAGTTATGAATTCCATTTTCGCTCCATACCAATCGTTCTAAAAACTAGTATAACGCGCCATTGAAAATCGGGACTCTTACCCCGCTAAAAAAATGATATTTTAAACGTGGCTACTCGATGAGTGGCGACTGGCGAGCCACCGCCTCCAGGTCGTTCACTTGTGGTCCCGACCATCAACTCCTATGGATCAAATTATCACGCGAGCTGACTATTCCTACAAAGGTGCGCTCCACCACGTACCCGGTACCCGCGCATGCAGCAATCGTGCACCTAGGGTTTTAGGGTTTATTTGTTTACGGTGCCTTTACGTAACTCTCATGTGTGCGAGACAGCGAAAGACCGACTGCGTGCATGCGCCTCTTCTCTTCGTATATGTACTCCACCGTTTGTCTGGTGTCCAAAAAATTATACAGTAGTAATAACTAGCAATGTGCCAATGCGTTGCCACATGTTCAAAGTAGATTAATACATATTCACCGATTTGATAGAAAAGAGTCTAGTTTTGAAATACGTATATCACTAAAAACATGTTATGTTTCACTCAAAATATATTCCTTTGGCGGTTTTGATGAGATAAGGGAGGAATGTGGTTGGTTTCAAGATTCGAGAAGTGGTATATTGTTGCAAAAAGCCCATGTGTGTGTGTGTGGTGTGTGTATGAGAGAGAGAGAGAGAGAGGAGGAGGACGGAGTGTGTGTGTGACAAAGACACAAAGAGTGTGTGTGCGAGAGGTATCACCATAAAATGAGGCGATAGTGTGTGTGTGCACGGTCGAGAGGGCGTGTCTCAAGAAGGGAGGAAAAATCTACATAGATACAAGGAACGCGAGAGAGACATGTACGAGATAGTGGAAGCAAGAGTGTGCGGATGTATAAACCTACCTGGAGGCTAGTCAATCAATGTTTGTGAGAGAAATACGAGTTGGGGGTGCGAACGCGAGAGTTTTGTGTGTGTGTGTGAGAGAGACGGTAGTTGGGAGGGGGAGTGGAAGCAGGAGTTGTGTGTGTGAGAGAGAGAGAGAGAGAAAGGGGGGAGAGTTTGTTTGATTGGTAAACAAATGAATAATGTCAGTTTTATAACTGAGATGAAGACAGAAAGGAGACCGCAACAAACGCTGTGTGTGCGGGAGAGAGTAATTTTAGTGGTAGGAGTCATATCTAGAAAGATACAGGGTGCGTGAGAGAACCCTAGAGATAAAGACAAAGTGAAAGACGAGTGAGAGTGTGTGTGTGGCGGTGAAAAAGAAAGCTTAGGTACCTAGTGATACCAGAGAACGATAGAGACGTGAGAGATAATGAAAACTGTGTAATGTATAATGATAGGGAGAGTGTGACACTTCTCAAGGGAGACGTCGAGAGACCATGTTTGCGAAAATAGGAGAAACATGAAGTGAGCGTGCGGGTGAGCTGGAGAAAAGAGAGTGATAGCTACATGAAGGAGCACGCAAGAGAGATGGGCGTGAAAGGAGATTCAAATATTTAGTTGCGTGTATAGAAAATGTCAACATAAAAGGGATTCAAATATTTGAATTCGAGATGATGATACATGTAATTCATACTCGAACCAAAATTGATCTATCAAACATGCATACTCATATGAATTCACGCGCATCTATGTTAGTTAATATCTAGATACTACTGATCCATACATTTGAGTAGAACATAATTTGGTTTAATTTTTTTGAATTCAACCTTATGATTTTGAGATCATTGTATTTGTAAATCATATTATATATATAAAGGAGCAGAATTCTTTGTTGTGCTTTTGAAAGTATATACAAAAAAATGATGTATATAGAATTTTATGCGAATCGAAAATGGATCCTGCCCGAAAAAAAAGAATACAAAATGGATTGGAATTGAGTTGGCATGGTAAACGTGCAAGCTTTTTCTCAAAAATTTGAACGAAGCGGCCAAACTCGCAGTAACCTCCCGAAACCAAAATATGGGAGATGGAAATTACTGCATGTCCCTGACATGCAACACATGTCGGCTCGATTTCAATAGGTCTTGATAGGGGCAGGTTTGTAATTTCACTCAAATGTGACATAACCACCTCTCATCCGGATTCATACACGGTGGGCGCCAAAACACTGTGTCTCCTCGGCCAAAATCGCCTCTCACCTAGATTCATACACAGTAGGCGCCAAAACAAACTCTCCTCGGGCGAAATCTCCATCGGCAAATATTCGGTGTATGCGAGATTACCGTCCTATCCCTAGCAGCCCAATATTCCTGTGATGTCTGAAATTTTAAACGGGGGATAAGTTGGTAACCTTCCCCGTATTTGAGACAAGCGCGTCCCAAAGACATGGTTCCCCCCTACCTCTCTCCCTCCATTTCCCCATTCGTACTCCGTGGGCACCAAAACACCCTCTCCACCCCAGCCTCCTCCGTCCGCCACCCCATCCACCGCCGTCCTCCTCCACCATGCCGGAGCTGATACCCCGACGCCGTCTTCCATTACAAGAGATCGACCTCTCTCATCCACGGCTTCGGACCAGGATCCTTGCATCCCATCCTCTCGCTTCATCCCCGCCATCGTCCACCTTGCCGGTGCCGCTCCTACGATCGTCTCGTCCACCGCGCCGGGATATTTCCCCCGCCGCCACCGTCTACCCTCCTAGATCTGCTTCCATGTCGCCGACAGCCATCGCTACCGCAGCACCATCAAATTCTCAGCAGATGCATACACGGCTCCGCACCAGAGGCAATACTCTTTCGTATCTGCTCAACTTATTTATCGCAGCAAGAAAATAGATCGCCACTGCTTTACTGTGATTTCTTGTCCATCACTTAGGATCTTACTTGTTAGTTGAAAGCAAACATTGGTTGCGAAGTTGCCTTTGTCCGGTTTGCACCTTCAGATCCGCCATGGCACGCTCAACACTATACTCGCAATGCTTATGGTTTTCCCCTTTTATATTCCACACTAGTTAAATGACAGTAGACTAAATTTCAAAATTGGGTCAGTCAATTTTTGAGAGCTCACCGGAGTTTGCCGGAGGGAAGGAAGGGGCTTGGGTGGGGACGGTGGTTGTAGGGGGCGGTGCCCTGGCGGTGGTGGGGCCTCGCCGAACGAAAAAAACTCAACGCGGGTGTGGGCGGGGGTGGGGGTGGCGGAGGAACACAGGCGGTGGGGGCGGTTCAGGGGAGGGCGGGGGGGTCGGGGCCGGTGGTTCGGCCTGCGGCCCATGCGGTGTTCTGTAGGGGAAGAATCAGAGACGAGGAAGAAGAAGGGTTAGGAGACGTAGGATCTTCATCCAACAGCCTGAAATGGTCGACTGACCCAAATGACGAGAGTCACGCAACTTGCATGCAGACATTCCTTTATATTCAGTACCATCATCGTAGCTGCTTAGCACTGCTCCTCAATCCATCAAGCTAAACAACGTGCCACTCATAATTCCAAACTTGTTGCTCAAATACGATTCTGATATGATGCTGATATTACTAAAACAGATAACGTTTAATTGGTCAGCTAATGTTCCTACTTTACTTTCGAAAATCACGTGCACCACATATAGAGAGACAGCAAGGAGTTGCATTCTTAATGCGCTCTGGTTCATCATGTGTGGGCACTACGCAACGAACATTTTATTATCCAAAATCTGCTTGCTCTTCTTTAGCATGTTCCTCTTCTGTTCTTCTTTAATAAGTACTCTCTCCGTTCCTAAATACAAGTCTTTGTATAGATTCCACCATGGACTACATATGGAGCAAAATGAGTGAATCTACACTCTGAAATGTATCTGTATACATCTGTATTGATCCATAGCGGAAATCTCTACAAAGACTTATATTTTGGAACGGAGGGAGTATGATAGTAGTATAGTATGTTCCTTGTAGTGAAGAGGAGCAGGGACATTTGCAGTGTAGAGGTCTATTCGGTTGGTTGTGATGGACACTTTCAACTCTTCGGGCCTCTTTGATTCGTAGGATTTTGTAAACATAGGAATAGGAATTGTAGTGGCCTGCCCACTTGAATCCTATAAGATTAGCAAGGAAATGCGGGGAGCTGTGTCGCCTTTGAGAGTTACACTGATATTAACAGTACCGCACCTTCAGTTGAAGAGAGCTGGTATCCGAAGCCTTTCTAGCCGTACTAGCATTAGTAGCCCATATTTTCCAGCAAGTTCCACTTTCCTGATTTTACTTGTGATGCTTACGGTTTTCCCATTATATCTACACTATGATCTGTGTAGCTGCTTTGTGTCGCACTAGCAGTAGTCCACTCTTGAAGCTAAACAACACACCAATCATAAGTCCAAAGCTTACTTCTTCAAATACGAATTGTGATATGATACTGATATTAGTTAACAGACACACATTTAATTGGTCAGCTAATGCTCCCACTTGATTTTCCAAATGCATGTGGCCACATATAGAGAGACAGCATGGAATTGCATTTCTTTGGGCGCTGTGATTCATCATGGGTGGGCAACCAACATTATATGGAAAGAAGCGGAACCTCAAGAATATGCTTCCTCTTCTATTCTTTAACATGTTCCTCTTTTGTTATTCTGTATTTAGTACATACAGTATGTTCCTTGTCAGGAAGGGGAGCAGGGACATCTGCAGTCAACAGCTGATAGAGCTGGCTTGTACGTGATTGATAGGCTTTCAATTAGTAGCGGCAATACAACACCGTATTTTCCAGCCAGTTCCACTTTCCCGATTTATATATGCTGGTTATGGTGTACCCCTTTTATGTACACTACGATCTGCCTAGTTGCTGTGTGCTCTTGTTATCATGGTTTGGCAATAAACTCTCTATACAGTATATTATGAACCTATCATCTGCCAACTATCCTTACTTCTGGAGCCTATTTTTTTGTGTACTTGTGCCATATTATATTAATGCACGCACCATATTACAGCACACATGGGCTCTCTCATCAGAATCCAGTGATAGCACACAAGGGTTTACAGGGAGCCCCTATATTAGAATATCCTCTGCATTACAAAGATAATCTCACTACTATTTATGTTTTCATGCTTCTCAGATATTGTACATAATCACAATGAATATCAGAATGCGCGCATCAGAAGAATATTGTGGAACACTGCAATGACTAACAAAATTGGCACCAAGGCATTGAGTTCCATTCTGGACGCAATGAAACTCATACGCTCCCCACCTGCAGATTCTTGTTTAGAATATGATCCTAATGACTATTCTGACCTCGAGGAGTCGAAGGCAGATGGCCTGTCCTGTTCACCCATCAAGGTGCCTGTTCTAATTTGGCAAGGTTTTATTGATTGCGCGTATCTTGCATAAGGTGTCTTGCATTTCTTTTACTTTGTTGCACCGCCATCTGCTTAGTTTACTCATCATATATGTCAAGATGCCATGCCCATCCATTATCAATACATATTCCATCTGTCATCATACCATGTTTTTCCACTCAAATGCTGTTCTTGTGCATCAGACATCAAAAAGGAAGAGGGTGATTGCCGAACCTGAAGGAGCACCAGCAAAGTCCTTGAAAAACATGGTGGTGCCGGAGAAATCAGATAGCACCCCACTTATATTGGCTCTACAACCAGTGACACAAAACGTAGGACCGACTCCAGCAGACTGTACCCATACTTCACTGGCCACACCACTAGCCCCACCACACAGGACCTACACTCCAGCAAAAGGTATGCCGATTTCAGTTGCCATAGCACCAGCCGTACCACAGAAAAATCCCACTCCAGCAAAAAGTACAGCAAGTCCACCGGCCGAAGACCTATCCCAACTGCAGAGACGGCCAATTCTTGCAGATTGAAACCCCATTCCAGTTATTCCCAGTTTAAAAGACAATGCTTACAATGTTGTTAGGGACTACATGCATATATTCCCATCATGGGAAGATTATAGTGAAGACAAACACCATTTTCACATCTTCCTGTCCCACTTACGTGTAAGTGCTATTATTCATGGTGATTATTTTCCTGTTTTCTGCTGATTGAACACATCAATGATTTACATTACATTGTTGTAAGTAGGCGAGGGTCAATCTGGATAGTCATGACAAGCAAAGCTTGCTTGCGCTTTTCAAGGAAGCATTGCAGCAGTATCGGTGTTACCTGAGCAAATCACACTTTGATGGCAAGTCTATAAACGAACTTCCGGTGAAGTCTCCTGTGCTAAATTTAGAAGACATTGAATGGAAAAACCTTGTTATGCACTGGTCTCGTTCCCAGGATGAGGTACTGTCTATGATATCACATGACAATTTGAACTTCTACTTTTCTGCATGTGCCTTACGAATCTCTTTTGCAGGAAATCAGCTCGAAGAAGAATTCCAGTTTGAAAAGGACGACAGGATATCGCAAATATGCTGCCCGCTGCTTTGCTCTTGTTAGTACCTGTTGTCCTGTATCACTGTACTTGCATTCATACCTGGTTCATTATGTGACAGCAGTATGCATGATAGCTTGCTTATCAATTGTTCGCTCCAAATTATTAGATCTGTATTAATGGTTACATTAATGTAGAATATACCCAATGCCAATGAAAAAGTTTAGCTCTGCATTATTCTTGTAAGTACCTGCTGTCCTTTATCAGTGTACTTATATTGACAGCTAGTTGTTCATGTACCATCACTCTGCAGCTTATTTTCCTTTGCCCTCCATTTTCTACACATCAGATCTATATTTACTCTTACCATAAGGTTGGATAACACCAATGGTACTGAAGAAGTTTAGCTCTGCATTGCTCTTGGTTGTACCTTTTGCCTGTATTGCTGTACTTACATTTATAGCTACTTGGTTATGTAGCATCACTATTCATCTTATCTTAAATATTCTCTATTTTTTCTTATATTATCACATCTATATTTACTCTTAACAAAATGTAGAATAAAGGCAATGCTTATGAAGAAGATTCTGTGGTAAACTTCTTGAATTGCCCCCCCCCCATCAGCATGGACAAGGGCTTTATAGAGTCGGTCTTCACCACTAATGTAAGTTTGTCCTTCTCAAGCCTTCAAACTTTGTTGTGTATATTTGGTTAGGCATGACTGCATCAGCTGTTTATTTTTGGTGTTTGCATCAAATTGCATGTTTAAAGTTTATTATGAAGTTCATAAACAAAGTTTGTCCTCCTCAATTGAAGTTTTCAGTTGTACAACCAAGTTCCTTCTTCATACCATGTAAATTAAACTATACAGAGCAAGTGATCTTCTTTTGCCCTGCATGTATGCTTCTGTTCTTGATCCGTAATCCAGTGGTGTGGTGAAACTACCCACTACAGCACAATGTCATATTCTGCAATGTCTTAACTATGAACAATGTCATATCATTCTACTATTATTTAAACCGTCTCTTTATTTGCCAAATGGGATAAATTGACAGCACACTAACCATTGATACTTATGAGTTCTTGATATGTAATCCAGTAGTGTCGTGAAGCCGCTAACTCCTTCACAATGTCATTTCCTACCATGTCTTAACCTGAACAATACCACATTGTGTTAATGCTATTTTAAACTGTGTCTCTTTATTCGCTAATAAGAAATGTGATGAATTGTCAGCACTGATACTTATACGTGCAAAACCTGTCATCTGTCTTCTTGTTTCTCTTTCAGAGTGAGGAGGATATAAGCGTCAAACAAGCGCAGTCTCATCAGCTTGCCTAGCTGCTTGCCCTGCAGCTCCCGAGCAGGGCTAACCTTTCTTGAACTCTATTGAAGTGCTGTCGGTTTTGTATATTATTTTGTCGGCGTGTTTATTTGCACTGGTGGCGATCTTTGATGCCCAGTGTATGTAATCTACTGTCTGCTAGTGCTTTATTATCATATTGGCGAACTTTGATGCCCAGTGGATGTAATATGGCGTAATTTCTTTATTGTATAGTTTAGGTTTTTTCTTATTCAAGATGCTGCAGTTATTTTACTGTATATATATCCTGTCTTCGCTCCATGAAAAGTAAACCGGCCAAACCGTAAAATTACGGTACATAATCGGGCCGTCATGCAAATCACTATATATGGGCCGCATCATGGGCCCAGTCATCTTGGTCCGTTAACATGCCTAAATGTAAACTGGCCCACTAGTAGTTTTGGGCTTTTAATAGGCCAAGTAAACCACCAGCCCTATTTTGGCAAGAAAATTCAATGGGCTTTTAGTAGGCTGAAAAGTAGGTTGGGCCTGAAACGTGCCGAACAGCTCACGGGCCGACAACAGGCCAAAATAGACCCCGGCCCATGATTGTGCCAATCACATCACGGGTCGTTAACAGGCCAAAATTGTCTCGGTCCTTGTTTGGCCCAATCAGATTATCGGCTGTGAGCAGGCCGGATGCAAAGCGGGCCATAATTAGGCCCAACTATATGACGGGCTTTTAACAGGCCAAAATAAATATAGGGCCGAAATGTTAAACGGGCCTTTAACAGGCCGAAACTAATATCAGGCCGTACTATTAAATGGGCCTTTAGCAAATAGAAATCCTAACTGGGCCTTAAGTGGCCCCAAAAGCACAGCGTCTAGTTGACGGGCCGAATCTGATATGGGCCATAATTTAGCCCAAAGAATGAAAGGCTCTTAAAGGGCCGGATCAGATATGGGCCGTAATATGGCCCAGAACGTGGTAGGCTATTAACGGTCCGGATCTCATATGGGCCCTTATTAGGCCCAGAACGTGGCAGGCTGTTAATGGACCGGATCAAATATGGGCCGGCATTTGGCCCAAAACATGGCAGCCTGTTAACGGGCCGGCCCACTAGTGTCTTCAAAATCTTGTGGGCCTTTAGCTGGGCCGGCCCATTATGGTCTACAAAATCTTGTGGGCCTTTAGCTGGACCGGCCCATTTAATCTTTATGGGACACTTCTGGGCCGGTCCACGTGTCAACATATCATAGGCGCATCTCGCCCATTGGATGAGTGACATCTGTGCCAACGCGGAGCTGACACGTGGTTCCGTCGGCCAATGAGAATTTTACACGTGGAAAATCGCCATTGGTCGTGGCTGTTAGCGGGTTATCGGATCCAAAACCGGACCCGATAGCTTAACGGCGACCCGTTACGGTGGATGCCACGTGTCGGTTACCCTTGACGAAAGCACTTCTATGACGCGCAATTTATCATCATGGAAGTGGACACTTCCGTGATGATAATTTTGGTAATGTCATGGAACACTTCTACGACATCACAGGCATGACTATCTTGATTCTGTCATAAAATCGTCATGGATGTACATGCATGACAGAAAACGTGACCTACTGTGACAAACACGTATCATCACGGAAGTGTATTTTTTTGTAGTGGGCTAAAATTGGTATTTCAGACTCATGCCCGTGTCGAGAGGTATGAGACCTCTACTTTGCCTACAAGAGGAGGAGAATAGCTCATCCAGTGAGCATGTGCTCATAATGTCTGGGTACTACAATTGCTTGAATCAAGTGGGAGTTAATCTTCCAGATAAGATAGTGATTGACAGAGTTCTCTAGTCACTATCACCAAGCTACTAGAACTTCGTGATGAACTATAATATGCAAGGGATGAAGAAAATGATTCCCGAGCTCTTCGCGATGCTGAAATCGGTGAAGGTAGAAATCAAGAAAGAGCATCAAGCATTGATGGTTAAACAAGACCACTAGTTTCAAGAAAAAGGGAAAGGGAAAGAAAGGGAACTTCAAGAAGAATGGCAAGCAAGTTGCCACTCCCGTGAAGAAGCCCAAAACTGGACCTAAGCTTGAAACTAAGTGCTTCTACTGCAAAGGGAATGGTCACTGAAAGCGGAACTGCCCCAGATACTTGGCGGATAAGAAGGATGGCAAAGTGAACAAAGGTATATTTGATATACATGTTATTGATGTGTACTTTACTAGTGTTCGTAGCAACCCCTGGGTATTTGATACCGGTTCAGTTGCTAAGATTAGTAACTCGAAACAGGAGTTGCAGAATAAACAGAGACTAGTTAAGGACGAGGTGACGATGTGTGTTGGAAGTGATTCCAAGGTTGATTCGATCACCATCGCACACTCCCTCTACCTTCGGGATTAGTGTTGAACCTAAATAAATGTTATTTGGTGTTTGCGTTGAGCATGAATATGACTGGATCATGTTTATTGCAATACGGTTATTCATTTAAGTCAGAGAATAATTGTTGTTCTGTTTACATGAATAAAACCTTCTATGGTCATACACCCAATGTAAATGGTTTATTGAATCTCGATCGTAGTGATACACATATTCATAATATTGATGCCAAAAGATGCAAAGTTGATAATGATAGTGCAACATACTTGTGGCAATGCCGTTTAGGTCATATCGGTGTAAAGCGCATGAAGAAACTCCATGCGGATGGACTTTTGGAATCACTTGATTATGAATCATTTGATACTTGCGAACCATACCTCATGGGCAAGATCACTAAAACTCCGTTCTTTGGAACAATGGAGTGAGCTAATGACTTATTGGAAATAATACATAGCGATGTATGCGATCCAATGAGTGTTGAAGCACGCGGCGGGTATCGTTATTTTCTCACTTTCACAGATGATTTGAGTAGGTATGGGCATATCTACTTGATGAAACACAAGTCTAAGACGTTTGAAAAGTTCAAAGAATTTCAGAGTGAAGTGGAGAATCATCATAACAAGAAAATAAAGTTTCTATGATCTGATCGCGGAGGCAAATATTTGAGTTACCAGTTTGGCCTTCATTTAAAACAATGTGGAATAGTTTCACAACTCACGCCACCTGGAACACAACAGTGTAATGGTGTGTTTGAACGTCGTAACCGTACTTTATTAGATATGGTGCATTCTATGATGTCTCTTACCGATTTACCACTATCATTTTGGGGTTATGCATTAGAGACAGCCGCATTCACGTTAAATAGGGCACCATCTAAATCCGTTGAGACGACACTGTATGAACTATGGTTTGGCAAGAAACCTAAGCTGTCGTTTCTTAAAGTTTGGGGATGCGACGGTTATGTCAAAAGGCTTCAGCCTGATAAGCTCCAACCCAAAGCGGAGAAGTGCGTCTTCATAGGATACCCAAAAGAAACTATTGGGTATACCTTCTACCACAGATCCAAAGGCAAAATCTTTATTGCTAAGAATGGGTCCTTTCTAGAGAAGGAGTTTCTCTCGAAAGAAGTGAGTGGGAGGAAAGTAGAACTTGATGAGGTAGTTGTACCTTCTCTCGAATTGGAAAGTAGTACATCAGAGAAAGCCGTTCCTGTGATGCCTACACCAACTAGAGAGGAAGCAAATGATAATGATCATGAAACTTCAGATCAAGTTGCTACTAAACCTCGTAGGTCGACCAGAGCACGATCCGCACCAGAGTGGTACGGTAATCCTGTCCTGGAAGTCATGTTACTAGACCAAGGCGAACCTACGAACTATGAAGAAGCTATGATGAGCCCAGATTCCGATAAATGGCTTGAGGTCATGAAATCTGAGATAGGATCCATGTATGAGAACAAAGTGTGGACTTTGGTGGACTTGCCTGATGATCGGCAAGCCATAGAAAATAAATGGATCTTCAAGAAGAAGACTGACACAGATGGTAATGTTACTGTCTACAAAGCTCGACTTGTCGCGAAAGGTTTTCGACAAGTTGAAGTAGTTGACTACAATGAGACTTTCTCACCCGTAGCGATGCTTAAGTCTGTCCGAATCATGTTCGCAATTGCCGCATTTTATGATTATGAAATCTGGCAAATGGACGTCAAAACTGCATTCCTTAATGGATTTCTTAAAGAAGAGTTGTATATGATGCAACCAGACGGTTTTGTCGATCCTAAAGGTGCTAACAAAGTGTGCAAGCTCCAGCGATCCATCTATGGACTGGTGCAAGCATCTCGGAGTTGGAATATACGCTTTGATGAGGTGATCAAAGCATATGTTTTTATACAGACTTATGGTGAAGCCTGTATTTACAAGAAAGTGAGTGGGAGCTTTGTAGCATTTCTGATACTATATGTGGATGACATATTGTTGATTGGAAATGATATAGAATTTCTAGATAGCATAAAAGGATACTTGAATAAGAATTTTTCAATGAAAGACCTCGGTGAAGCTGCTTATATATTGGGCATCAAGATCTATAGAGATAGATCGAGACGCTTAATAGGACTTTCACAAAGCACATACCTTGATAAAGTTTTGAAGAAGTTCAAAATGGATCAGTCAAAGAAAGGGTTCTTGCCTGTGTTACAAGATGTGAAGTTGAGTAAGACTCAAAGCCCGACCACGGCAGAAGATAGAGAGAGAATGAAAGTCATTCCCTATGCCTCAGCCATAGGTTCTATAAAGTATGCCATGCTGTGTACCATATCTGTTGTGTGCCTTGCCACGAGTTTGGCAAGGGGGTACAATAGTGATCCAGGAGTGGACCACTGGATAGTGGTCAAAATTATCCTTAGGTACCTAAAAAAGGACTAAGGAAATGTTTCTCGATTATGGAGGTGATAAAGAGTTCGTCGTAAAGGGTTACGTCGATGCAAGCTTTAACACCAAACCAGATGACTCTGAGTCTCAATCTGGATATGTATTGAACATGGGAGCAATTAGCTAGAGTAGCTCCATGCAGAGCATTGTAGACATAGAAATTTACAAAATACATACGGATCTGAATGTGGCAGACCCGTTGACTAAACCTCTCTCACAAGCAAAACATGATCACACCTTAGTACTCTTTGAGTGTTAATCACATGGCAATGTGAACTAGATTATTGACTCTAGTAAACTCTTTGGGTGTTAGTCACATGGCGATGTGAACTATGGGTATTAATCACATGGCGATGTGAACTAGATTATTGACTCTAGTAAACTCTTTGGGTGTTAGTCACATGGCGATGTGAACTATGTGTATTAATCACATGGCGATGCGAACTAGATTATTGACTCTAGTGCAAGTGAGAGACTGATGGAAATATGCCCTAGAGGCAATAATAAAATGGTTATTATTATATTTCCTTAATCATGATAAAGGTTTATTATTCATGCTAGAATTGTATTGACCGGAAACTTAAATACATGTGTGGATACATAAACAAATACCGTGTCCCTAGTGAGCCTCTACTAGACTAGCTCGTTGATCAAAGATGGTTAAGGTTTCCTAACCATAGACATGAGTTGTCATTTGATAACGGGATCACATCATTAGGAGAATGATGTGATGGACAAGACCCATCCGTTAGCTTAGCATATTGATCGTTCTGTTTATTGCTATTGCTTTCTTCATGTCAAATACATATTCCTTCGACTATGAAATTATGCAACTCCCGGATACCGGAGGAATACCTTGTGTGCTATCAAACATCACAATGTAACTAGGTGATCATAAAGATGCTCTACAGGTATCTCCGAAGGTGTTTGTTGAGTTGGCATAGATCGAGATTAGGATTTGTCACTCCGAGTATCAGAGAGGTATCTCTGGGCCCTCTCGGTAATACACATCATAAGAAGCCTTGCAAGCAAAGTGACTAATGAATTAGTTGCAAGATGATGTATTACGGAACAAGTAAAGAGACTTGCCGGTAACGAGATTGAACTAGGTATGAAGATACCGACGATCGAATCTCGGGCAAGTAACATACCGATGGACAAAGGGAATTACGTATGTTGTCATAAGGTTCGACCGATAAAGATCTTCGTAGAATATGTAGGAGCCAATATGGGCATCCAGGTTCCACTATTGGTTATTGACCGGAGAGGTGTCTTGGTCATGTCTACATAGTTCTCGAACCCGTAGGGTCCGCACGCTTAACGTTCGTTGACGATATAGTGTTATATGAGTTATATGATTTGGTGACCGAATGTTGTTCGGAGTCTCGGATGAGATCACGGACATGACGAGGAGTCTCGAAATGGTCGAGAGGTAAAGGTTGATATATAGGACGATGGTATTCGGACACCGGAAGAGTTTCAGAGTGCACCGGGTAGTCATCGGGTCACCGGAAGGGGTTCCGGACACCCCCGGTAAGTGTATGGGCCTAATGGGCCAAAGGGGGGGGGGACAGACCAGCCCACTAGGGGGCTGGTGCGCCCCTTCCTTGGCCGGCCGGCCCTAGAGGAAGGAAAGGGGAGGGGTGGCCCCTCCTGCCTTTCCCTCCTCAGGTGATAAAAGGAAGGGGGGGCCACCCTCCCCTGCCTTCCTCCCGCACTCATACATGGCAGGGGCGTGGCTTGGGACAGTACCCCAAGTGGGATTCGGCCCCACTTGGGACACCTCCAGGCTGCCTCCTCCCTCCCCCCCACCTATATATATGTGGGAGGGGGGCGCCTAGCACAACCACGACAATTGCTTAGCCGTGTGCGGCGCCCCCTCCATCGTTTACACCCTCGGTCATATTTTCGTAGTGCTTAGGTGAAGCCCTGCGAAGATCACTTCACCATCACCGTCACCATGCCGTCGTGCTGCCGGAACTCATCCACTACCTCGCCGTCTTCCTGGATCAAGAAGGCGGAGGACGTCACCGAACTGAACGTGTGCTGAACGCGGAGGTGCCGTACGTTCGGTACTTGATCGGTTGGAGCGCGAAGAAGTTCGACTACATCAACCGCGTTACTAAACGTTTCCTCTTACGGTCTACGAGGGTACATAGACACACTCTCCCCTCCCATTGCTATGCATCTCCATGGATATCTTGCGTGTGCGTAGAATTTTTTTTGTTTTCCATGCAACGTTTCCCAACAGTACCATTCCTAAGTATTATTGTCAAATCACAACCATTTATTCATTGTTTTGTTGATCCTTTTAAGAGACAATTTGCCAACTAAAACACCGACTTTAGGCAATATTTTCTGCAGCAACACGCGGGGAATCATCTCATCTACTGTTAGAGAGATGATTTCACTTCTCTTGTCTTTACGGGGTTTTAAGCTTCAGTTTGTGAGGAATGCCAATATAGTGGCACATGTGTTGGTTAGAGAGGCTCTTCATCTTACTCCTTGCTTCATCATTTATGATGTAATTCATAGTTTTTTGATTCAGCATGTTCAATCAGATATGAACTCGCCTACTAATGAATAAATAGCATCGAGGGCATTTTCTCAATCGCGAAAAAGGAAATTATATTTAGTAGCGTGCGTTTTTCTTAGAATATAGCATACGTAAAATGGAAAGTGTTTAAACCGCTAAATTGCACGATCTACTTGTATATTTTGTTTGTAACCAGTGGAAATGTTTAGACGTGTTACCCGTGTTTGGGAGGAAAAAACATCTTTACGGAGGGAGTTATTTGCTATTCTAAGAGCATCTCCAGCCGCGTCCCCAACAGCCCCCCCTAAGGCCCTTTTTCATCGCCGGCGTGAAAAAACGGCACAGTCGCGCCCCCAGAAGCCCAGTTTTCGCCGGTTAGGGTTGATTTTGGCACCGGCGGACCCAGACCGAACCCGGCGTGCTGGGGGCGCCCGGAGGCGCCGGGGGAAACATTTTTGGCGCGAAAGCCTGGTGGACCCGCCGAATCAGCGAACAGGCGCATTCGTCGTCCTCATCGCCTCGGTTTCCTACGGGGAATCAATGCCAAGGCTGCCGCCGGTCAGCCTTCCATTGATTCCTCATGGGCGGCGCAGTGAAGGCGCACCGACGCGCGTCCCGCCCCCTCCCGCCACGCGTACACACGGCGGCCGCCCGCTCGCCGCCCACCCGTGGCTATAAAAGCCGCCCCTCCCTCGCCGGTGGCCTCACACTTCCTCGCCACAGCCCCTGTTCCCCTCCGAAGCCGACGACCCTCTCGCCCTCTCAACGCCGACGACCCTCTACCCTCTCTCCCCGTCGACGACCATGGCCGAGCACTACCCTGGCGACGGAGCGGCGGCCAACGGCTTCGGCCGCCGCCACCTCCACGAGGATGAGGCCCGCCTCCTCTACGAGGCCAACTACCTGGTGCCACCGGACATGCGGGTGCCGGGCTCATGGAGGTTGAGCGCCGGCGGAGTCCCGATGCCACCGCCGCCCTCTGGAGCTGACCGGCGCGCCGAGATCGCGCGCATCCGATCATCGCTGCTGGAGAGCGCGCGGAACCAGCCGAGGTACGCCCCCGACAGCAACACGCTGTTGACGGCGTACTTCGACCGCCGCCACGCCGACCAGCTCGCCGCCATGAACGGCATCGAGACCCGCGGCCGCCTCAACTCAGAGGGGCGGCGCCAATGGTGGGGCATCCCCGGCCACACACTCGAAGCCGTCCTCGAGCATATTGAGGCCGGCAAGACGCCGCGGCTGGAGTACCCGGCGCCACCCTCCTTCTCCCGTCGCCGCGCCGAAGACCGAGCCGGGGCTCCTTCCCGTGAAGAAGGAGCACGAGGCCATGGCCGCCGACGAGGAGACCGGCCTCAAATGGGCGCGGAAGGACTACGTTCGGCAGGAGATGGAGCGCCAGCGCTGCGCCCTCGAGGAGATCGCCGCCCGGCGCCGCGGCCGCGAGGAGGGCGGCTTCGTCATCCTCGACGACAGCGACGAGGAGGCGCCCGGGCCGTCCAACCCCGTCCGCCACGGCGACCTAGGGCAGGGGTGCAGCAGGGACGGCGGCGGCGTGCAGGACGGCGACAACGACAACGGCGGCGACTACACCAACTTCTATAGGCTCCTCGGCATGTAGAATACGGCGGCGTAGTAGTAGTTTTAGTTTTTTTAAATTATGTTTTCAGTTTGTACAAATTTCAATGAAACTGTCTGAATTTTTTTCAAATTTGTGTCTCTTTGGTCGAATTTTGACCGAAGTTGGTTTTCAAAAAGCGGCGTGTGGGGCGGTCTTGGGTCGGCGACTGGGAACCATAGCCTCCCACGTCAATTTTTTTGTCGGATCACCCCAGACGTCGCTATTTCAAGCCCGTGAGGGCCGAACGAGTGGAGATGCTCTAACAGAGCGTAGGCACTGAACTGCAAAAGCGAGATCTAAGCGGAAAGAAAAAGAAAAAATGCAGACGACCGAGACCGCGACCCCACGCGTCGCGCGGCAGCTTCGTGGCACACTCCGGCCTGACTTGCATTGACTCATGTTTCCAGTTATACCCCTGCGCACATCGCCGGCTTTACCCCGCTCCAATTCCTTATCCCCGAGAAACCGGCAGGGGTAGAATTGGAACTGCCCGCCCTTGGTCTCGCGCTCATGAACCCCACGACTCCCCTCCTAGTATAAACCGCTCCAACGGGGAACTGCCATTCCTCTGCTTCGGGCCGAAGCTCCAGACAAAAATTCGATCCAAACCTTCCTTAGCCATTTGATCTAGAGATTGTCTCTCCGTTGGGGTTTCGCGTGGGGATGGATTACGAGCAAGGCGGCGGCGGTGGCCGCGGCCGCGGGAGATCTCGCGGCGGCGGCGGCGGCGGGCGTGGCGGGGCGCCCGGTGGCTACGGGCCTCAAGGAGGCGGCGGAGGCTACGGAGGAGGCGGTCAAGGCCGGGGCGCTCAGGGAAGCGGTGGAGGGTACTTACGAGGCGGAGGCTACGGGCCCCAAGGGGGCATGGAGGGCCGCGGAGGTGGCTACGCACCTCGCGGCGGGGGTTACGCTCCTCGCGGCGGCGGCGAGGGCCTCGGGCGAGGTTATGGTCCTCAGGGAGGCGGCGAGGGCCGCGGAGGCGGCTACGGCGGAGGCGGGCCGGGAGGGCGTGGTCCTGGCGGTGGTGGGCGTGGGTACGGCCCCGGCGGTGGGCGTGGTGGGAACGCGTGTGCGCAGTCTGGGAGAGGGCCCGCCGGAGGACCCGGGGATTACGCCCCGGCGCCGGTGCCGGCGCCGTCGCCAGCGTCTTCGGCGAGGAGGGTTGAGTCCGAGGAGGCGAGGTGCTCATCTGGATCCGTCGGTAAGCGCTTCCCCTGTCCTGCTTAACTTAGCATACTCTGTTCCTAAGCAATGTTCGATACCTTGACGGTTCGTCAAGTAATCTAGGGATTTGTGATGGTGAATTGAGTCTACACGGTATGGTTCCATTTGTTTATGTGATTGATCAAGGCGTTCCTTATCGCTCCGTGTCAGATGGTGTAGCAGGGAACTTCTCATCGTTGACTAGAATGATGGGAGTGCGATCTGAACTGTATTTTGTTCGGCCCTTGCAGATTTGTGCACTATTCTTCGTCCTCGAGATGCTAGATTAATTTTCGTACCATCGTAGCATTGTGTGATTATATCATAATATCCTCTTCCTCGAGTTAGCTTAGGTTTCATATAATTTTGTGTCTGGTATGGATTGAAACAAGTAATTATAGATGAGATCTATCTGTATGATAATCTCCACTAGATCTTGGCTCATACTCCTACCTGTTAGTGATTAACCTTATATCAAGTTTGTATCTGGAGGAAGCATTTAATTTGAGGATGATAAGGTTGTTACTATCGTGTTATGCAAAACAAGCGAGAGGAATTTGTGGCAATGCCTTGTTTAGGCACGCACATAAATTACTAATTTTGAATCATTTGCAATTTTTATTCCACTGTTTCCACATGAGAGCTATTTGTTTCAGAGGATACAGAGCACTTGTGAAAAAGGGAAAACTAGGATTTCAGGTAGCCTTATTTTGTTTGCCAGCTTGCAGTTTGAGAAGATTCAGACACTGTTTAATTTTACCCAAAGTTCTGAATGATTAGCAATTTTTCCTATGTTGATTTGGGAAAAAATTGTATTAGAACATAAGTTGGAAGGAAAAAATATAGTTTTGTTGAGTATTTGGCTCGTGCAAATTTACCTTGTTTCTAATTCTAACTGATCTTCCTTGTCCACTAGAACGCATCAGCTCCAAAGAAGTGGCAAAATTAGAACCATTAGCGCCCCCAGTTGCTGTGTCTCCCAATGGCATACGTGTGCCAATGCAAAGACCTGATGGTGGTGGATCATTATGTCAAGCCAGGGTCCAGCTTTTGGTAAACCACTTCATAGTCAAGTACCCAAAGCTGTCAACCTTTTTTCACTATGACATAGATATCAAGTTCGATCCAGCGTCTTCAAAGGTTTCTGGCAAGGAGCTCTCCAATGCAGATTTTCTTTCTGCAAAGGCCGAGCTTTTCAAGGATGACAGCTTTCGGCAGCTTTCGTCGGCTGTTGCTTATGATGGAAAGAGAAACCTATTTACTGTTGCACAACTGCCAGAAGGTTTATTCCGTGTCAGAGTTCGTTCAAAGACCTACATTGTATCAGTAGAGTTCAAGAAGCAGCTTCCTCTAAGCCAACTCTCGGAGCTGCCTGTGGCTAGGGAGATCTTACAGGGTCTTGATGTCATTGTGCGTGAGGCTTCTAGCTGGAGCAAGATTATACTTGGTCATGGATTTTACTCACCACAAAGCAAAGCGGATATGGGGTCAGGTGTTGTATCTATGAAAGGAACCCAGCAGACCCTTAAACACACTCAGCAGGGACTGGTCCTATGTGTCGACTATTCAGTTATGCCATTTCGCAGAGATGGACCTGTTCTGGATATCGTGCGGCAGTTTATAAAGCCCCTTCCCCTTGACTACAGGACAGCACTGAACAAGACTCATCGGGAGAAGTTGGTGTATGAGCTCAAAGGCCAACGTGTTACTGTGTCCCACCGGAAGACTAAACAGAAGTACACTATTCAAGGCTTCACTGATTTGCCAGCCAGCCAGATCACCTTTTTAGATTCGGAATCAGGGCAGACAAGGAAACTTGTTGACTATTTTGCTCAGCAGTATGGCAAGGTGATTGAGTATCAGATGCTTCCATGCCTGGATTTGAGCAAGAGCAAAGACAAACCAAATTATGTGCCCATTGAGCTTTGTAAGCTTGTTGAAGGACAGAGGTATCCAATGGCAAATTTGAATAAGGACACTGATAGAGCACTGAAAGGCAAGGCTTTAATCAAGGCAGCTGAGCGGAAGTGGGAGATTGAGACTGCGGTCAAAGCTGAAGATGGGCCTTGCAGGTAACTATTTGAGTTTGAATCAATTTATACTGTTTGCAAATGTATAACCATCTGTTAGTATTTTGGTCATAGGAAACTACTCCCTCCGTCCCATAATATAAGAGCGTTTTTGACACTAGTGTAGTGTCAAAAACGCTCTTATATTATGGGACGGAGGGAGTAGACATGTTGCAGTATTTAACTGGTACTATGATAAGTTAATGCTCTATTTTACAAAAGTACCTCTACCATATTACTCCCTCCGTTCCATAATATTTGAACTAAAACCACGACAAGTATTATGGAACAGAGGGAGTACTTAATACAGATGCTATTACATTCTTGGTAGAGAAAGTAGACTGTAACCATGTAATCAATATATATTTGCCAATGTTCTCATTTGCTTGTTTGTGTTCCTGATATTTAAGCCCTTCTCTGTCTTATTTCTTTTGCAAAGGCACAATACGAACTCAAGAACAGATCTTTATCTTTTTTGTGGAAAAATGAAAAAAATGTTTGTATCAGGTACTAATCACCATTTTATTTCCAGGGGAGAAATAGCTCAACAGTTTGGGATTTCTTTGGATGTGAAGATGATGGAAGTCACTGGCAGGGTCCTTTCTCCTCCCATGCTGACACTCGGCTCCTCCAGAGGAGCCCCCGGCAATTTAAGTATCACTCCATCTAATTGCCAGTGGAACCTCATGGGGAAGAAACTGGTAGAAGGCAAAGCACTTCAGTGCTGGGGCATTGTGGACTTCAGTGCACGGCCATCTCACAACAAGCAGCAAGCGCTTGGTGGGAACATGTTTATTAATTATATCGTCAGGAAGTGCTGTGACCTTGGCATTCAGATGAACAAGACAGCATGTTTTGTGCATCTATCGGCAATGTCAGTGCTATCAGATCCACACCAACTGTACGAGGAGCTAAACAAAGCTAAGCAGGCTGCGGTGAAGAAGAACCAGAAGCTGCAGCTCCTCTTCTGCCCGATGTCTGAACAGCATCCTGGGTACAAGACACTGAAGCTGATCTGCGAGACGCAGCTGGGGATCCAAACCCAGTGTTTCTTGAGCCACCTCGCAAACAAAACCCAGGGCCAGGACCAGTACATGTCCAACCTTGCTCTCAAGATCAACAGCAAGCTCGGGGGCATCAACGTCCAGCTCCAGGACAAGCTCCCACTGGACAACGGTGTTCCTTACATGTTCATCGGCGCGGACGTGAACCACCCGTCACCCGGGAATGTGGAAAGCCCGTCGATAGCAGCTGTGGTTGCGTCCATGAATAGGGGCGCCACCAAGTACGTGCCTAGAATCCGCGCCCAGCCGCACCGCTGTGAGGTGATCAAGAACCTCGGCGAGATTGTCCAAGAGCTCATCGGTGTCTTTGAGAAGAAGGCCGGCGTAAAGCCTCAGAGAATCATTTACTTCCGTGATGGCGTGAGTGATGGGCAGTTCGAGATGGTCCTTAATGAGGAGCTTGCAGACATGGAGAAGGTGATCAAGGTGAAGGGCTACTCGCCGACGATCACCGTGATTGTGGCCAAGAAGCGGCACCACACGCGGCTGTTCCCCAAGGAGCACAATGAGCCGCTGCAGACGAAGAACGGCAATGTGCTCCCTGGCACGGTGGTGGACACCAGAATTGTTGACCCTGTGACGTACGACTTCTACCTGTGCAGCCACAACGGGCTGATAGGGACCAGCCGGCCGACGCACTACTACAACCTGATGGACGAGCACGGCTATGGGTCGGACGACCTGCAGAGGCTGGTGTACAACCTCTGCTTCGTGTTCGCGCGCTGTACCAAGCCCGTGTCGCTGGCGACGCCCGTCTACTACGCCGACTTGGCGGCGTACCGCGGCAGGCTCTACTACGAGGGCATGCTGGCGTCCCAGCCCCACGCGCGCAGCTCGTCGTCCTCGGCCTCCTCCACAGCGGCGGGCGCTTCTGACTTCAGCAACTTCCCGATGCTGCATGTGGATCTTCAGGACAACATGTTCTTCATCTGACGCTGGCGTTTCACCGGTGTTGCTTAGGGTCTTGGTCGGGTAGAACATATATACAAACTGTTTTGTATGGTCTGAACTTGGTCCGGTAGAACATATACCCTAAACTGCTTGGTATGGTCTGAACTTTGAACTTGAAATGTATTGCTGGTTGTGTCATTGTGCGTGTGCTTCAGGTCTGTGTCTTTTAACTATAGCTATGTTGGTTGCCTGACCTCGGCTTGACTGAATCTTTGGGTTATAGATTCTGATGATGAAATTCCATGAAGTTGTAACAACTTTTGATTCGTTTCATCATCTCATAATCTGAACGGTGGGAATTTGCTTGTCACTTGATATGGATGGTGTAATTTTTTGTTCCATCAGGGACAAGTAGCTTCAGACAAAGAATGCTTTTAAAACTGTTCTTGTCATGAACAGATTTTGCAGCAGTTAGCGCCGAACAAGTCTCTTCTCTACCTGGAGGAACATACGTGACCGGCGGCAAACCATGCTGCTACCTCTGTACCGACATATAAAACGTTTTTTTAAGGCTAAACTAGCCTACAAAAAAGTCTTATATTCTGATATGGAGGGTGTAGATCGGATCTGCCGTTGGTCAGGTGGAGCTTTGAGCAATCACAGATTCGCAAGAGCATACACAGAAAGTAGAGGCCGGCACAACGAATTCAACACACAGAGAGCACCGATTCTCTTCTCCTCAATTCAGCAATAACAAGTCATGTCTACATAAATGATCTCGCGCAAAAAGTGTCTATAAATAAGCTCTAAATAAACATCTCAAATGAAAAAAGAAAAACTTGAGTAAAATATAGAGCTCCAATCGGCTAGGGAGACAATAGATTTGGTACGGAGCCCATCCTTGGTTGGCGAGGAAGGAAGCTCCAGAGGCATGATCCTGGAAGCATCCTCCCTCGTTGGCGCAGAAGCAGAAGATTCCCAGTGCCCGCACACGATCAACACTGGTTATGATCACTGGTTTAAAGTACCATCAGGGATTCAGAGCAATAGGTCCATTGGCTCAAAATTCCAAGGACCAAAGGCCATGCAGGAAGGTGTTGCACCCACTTTTTTCTGAACTTAACAGCAGTCTGCACCTAGTTTCACGGTACGAGTCTCGACAAGTTTACCTGCTTCTGCGCCTGACGAGAATCGAAGAACTTTGAGCAGGCCTTGTGAATGCATCAGGCATAGTCCGTAAGAGTCGAGCAGCAGAGGCACCTGCGACAGCAAGCTGGTCGGTTAGAAACGACAGCAGACCGATAGTCGCGCACCGATGAACTGCACAGGGCAACACCAAGGCCGAGCGCAATGCTGAATTATCATGCACAGCACACAGAACAGGTAGAGGTGCGAAGCAACCAACAAACAGTGCTGACGTGGTGGCCTCCCAAAATCCAGTCAAACGAAGGCATATAAGCCCTTGCTTGAATTAATGGTGGCGTTTCTAACAAAAAATAATTACATAAGTAATTGTTTGCATGAAGGTTTGTCATGGTTTATAAACGATTGCATAGCACATAACCAATAATACTAGCTAGTATGAAGCGAGAATTTCCAGCCGGCCTGATTTACTTAAAGATTTTACGTACAAACTGATGTGGAGGACCCTGATTGGTAATAGGGGGTGAGGGGGTCCACACCCACTTAATATTAAGGAGGGAGAGAGAGAATTAGTTTGGAAGGTTAAGTAAACCTTTGTAGAACTTAGCAGTAGCGCGGCCGCCGCCACACAGCACGCCGCTGCCCGTTGCATCCTCCCTTCCTCTCCCATCCGTCGCCCCCCGCGCGGGCGGCCGAGAGGCCCCAACCTTAGCCGCCGGTCACTCCCCCTCCCATCCTCCCCTCCGCCGCCGCTGGAGGAAGCCGCCGGCCTAAGCCCGGGCGGCTGACGGGGGTGGCGGAGGAGCCTCTCCTTCTCGCACACGAGGGTGGCGCGGGGCACCCGGGCAAGCGGAAGTGCGCCCTGGATCTGGGTCTCCGCGCCGGTGGCTCATTCCCGGTGGCGAGCGGCGGCCGATGGCCGCGGCGTTGCGGCACCTCGGATCGGCGGCGGTGTGGAGGGTTTTGGTGGATTGGTCGGCTGCGGGCGTGGTTGGCCCTCCGATCAGATCTGATCTAGCCAGAATGGCTTGCTCGCTCCGCGGCGGCGGAGATCGGTGGTGGTCCGTGCGCACGATGCGAGATGGAGGTTCGTCGAGCGGATCCGGGTGAAAACCTCGTTCTCGGCTTTTTGCCAAGATCGGCGATGGCGGCACTCTTTTGTGTCTTTACCTTCTTGAAGGCATCGCCGTGGAGAAGCTCCAGACCTCTATCTGCTACTTCCGGGGGAAATCCTAGATCAGTAGATCGGATGACGGCGGCGCTCTGGTGTCGTTTCCCCCTTGGGGGCGTCATTTTTGGAGGTGTACACAGGCTCAAGGGACCAGTGGACGGCTCCTTTGGTGGAGCGGTGCTTCATCTTACTCATTGATGGCGGCGGATCTCGACGGCGTGGCGTAGTGGAGACTCGGCATCCGATGCGCGGAGATGGACTCGCGCAGGAGGACGCTGTCTGGCGTCATGGTGGCGTCGATGGCAGAGAGGCCTGGCAAGATCGGTGCATTAGTTTCTGCTCTGAAGATGGATTGGTGGAAGACGGCGGCGACGACACATGAGAGTGCGTCGGACCGGTTTGTACCCCAAACCCGGTATGTGGCTCGGTTGGGGTCTTCGTCATTAGATGTTAGGCTTTGGTGCGATGTCTGTTTGGCATTAGGCTCGGACTATCGGCACCCCTTCATCAAGTGAATAGGAGTAGCGATAGTTGTTGCTAAGATGGTGGCTTTAGACTACCTAATCTACTATTTTTGTAATGTCTTTGTGAATAATTAATAAAATGACTGCATGCATCACCCAAATACAGAGGCCGGGGGTAATCCTCCTTTTAAAAAAAGTAAATCTTTGTAGGTCTTTGTACGTCTAGCATTATTGGCCTGGGAAGGGTACGGAAACTAATCCTCTGACAGGAGCACCTGCAACGACTTTCAACAACAGTAAGAAAATGGTACAGTAGCTAAGTGCGATGAACAACAAGAAAAATTGATGCTGCTGCCTGCGCACCAAACACGTGGAATAACCTATAAAAGCATGTCCATGAACAACAAAGGACAAAGATGTGTTCAGATCTACTCCGTCCTAGCCTAAAAACGTCTTATATTTTGATACAAAGGTATTTCTCTGTTAAAAAGAATCATTTCCTTCCCTATCGACTCTTCTTTCTCCACCACGGAGCCTCCCTCCCCAATCTCTCTATCATTCAGATCCACCCCGAGGACCAAACATCCCTGCCCATCACGAAGCCTCTAGACTTGCCTCGTCGTTGTCTTACTCTCACCCTCCCTGTGGCACCTTGTCGGCTCGGCTCCCTTGAACTCCAAGCTAAAGATTGTTCCTGATGCTCCGATGGTGTCAATAGAGCATCGATGGAAGGAGGTTGGGGAATGGTTGTGTTGCCCGAGGCCAGAGAAGGCGCCTCTCCACCCCTAGGAAGGAAACTAGACTCTCCCTCGCCTTCAAGAGGAGAATGTATGACATGTGCTTTCATTGCTTCACGCCCGACCATTTCGTTACTCAGTATTAAAACCTATCGGATGTCTAGGTTACCGCCGCTCTAGCCATCACGAGCAAGCCTACCCGACAAGCCTGTCAGCTGGTCAAGCTCCTTGCCACCGCTCCACTCGCCTTTGCTCCCACTCGCCTCTAGGCTCTCCATGTTGTCAGGACATGCATGCTTGCGAAGTGCCTCGTTCCTGGAGCCGCTCGCCATGGCTTGATGACGAGATCATGATGAGCTCATATGGTGAGTCATGGTTGGTCAAGTCTTGAAGGAAGTAATTCAAGTGAATAATTCAGTGTACCTCTCAAGAGCTTGTGATGGACATGAACAAGAGCAAGTGATGACCAATATGATACTCATATAGAAATTGGATACAGCTGGTCATGAGAGAATTGAAATATTGATGATCATGTCTTGAAGCAATGAAGTGAAGTGAAGGGTTCAAAGTGGATTTCGAGACATCAAGATTGACCATGGGGTAAAGATAAGGGTTGATCAAGATAAAGATCGAAGATCGAATTCTATATGGTCAGCACACATGCGCAAACGAGGTACCACATGGGATCTTGTGGTACGGTAAGAACTAACCCATACTATGCGATTTTTATGTCTATGTGGGTTAGGTAACTTGTGGGCTAGCACCAAATAAAATATTTTAAGTAGCCCATGTAAGGATGACATCAAGTGAAGATGAACATGTGAAGATGTTTTACAAGAAGAGGCTCCCCATAGTATAACAGGGAGATATTTGAAGAACTTCACCAAGCTCCCCATGTTCTTGGTGAGAGACCAATTTATAGGTTTGATAGTCGTACTATCATGAAACATTTGAATTATTTACATCCTCCTTTTTACTCTATCTTGGGTGGTTCTCTATGCGAGGACCTTGAGATTTTCAATAGCTTCAGAACGAGCCCAAGATCATCGAAATCTCGTATGAGAAAATTATGCATATTTCTTTGTTGTTGTCTAGGTTGTTCTTGGTAGTTCCAAAGTTCCAGGGCTACCTCCAGGAGGACCTTCTAGAAGCCTGGATTCCGGGGTTACCTCCAGAGATGTCCATAAACTTCTGGGGCGGCTGAAAGTTGGTTCCGGAACCTCCGAGAGGCCCCGGGAGCCCCAATGCGCAGATTTGGTTAACCCGTATTTAAGGGGCCTTCTTCCCCATCGGTTGAGGGGATTTGATATTTGATATTTCCCCATTCTTTTGAGCACTCTCTTTCTCGACCAAACCTCAAAACTCCAATCTATTTGGGGGGAAGCTATACCATGGCTCTAGGATTTATTTGTTGACCTCCTCATTGTTCCTCTCCTCTCCCATCCCTCCATAGCATTAGTTGTTACAGGTGGGATTTGAGAGAGGGGGGATTTGAGCATTCTTGTGTTCTTGCTTTGCATTTGTTGCATCAGTTTGAGCTCTCCGCGTCAGTTTGTTCGAGTGAGAGCCAGTGAGCTTGTTACTCTTGGAAGCCACCACCTCCTAGACGGTTTGGTGGTCGTTGCCTCGGTGACCTCTTTTGTAGAGATTTTGCAGAGGCCCAAGTTACTCCTTCGCGAGGATTGTGAAGTGGTCTTGGAGCTTGTCATCTCCGGAGTGGAGGAAGAAGCTAATCATAGTGATTGAGAATCGCCTTCGTAGTGACATCTCAAGGGGACAATAGGGTGAGCCTTCGTGGTGTTGGTGTGCCTTCGTGGTAACATCTATCCTTCCAATGGAGACTGGAGTATAGGTGGATACTTGAACTTCAGGAACATATTGGTAGTCTCTTGTCCCCTTTACTTTTCACAATTCATACTTGCTACTATTGATATATCTTGCGACTAGTGTGACTTGCTAGCTTGTATCGTTCATTTTCATATCATGTGATATAACTTGTGTAAGCTTGTATTGGTACTAGTGCTTGCTAGTGTTCTCGTTTGTGCTCATCTTGTTTAGCTAAAAGTTTGTTGGTGCACTTTGTTGAGCCTAGTATTTATGATTTGTGCTTGAAATTATCCGCCTAAGTTTATTTTTGTATTAGGATAAATCCAAATTTATAAAAATATATATTAAAATGCCTATTCACCCCCCTCTAGGTGACATCACCTTGGACCTTTCACCGGTGATCCCCGATTGCTCGTCAGAGCTAATGACTACAATGGCATAGTCTGCGAATGGTTCTCCTAGTTTGGATCTAGTTCTGGCCGAGATGGTGGTTCAAGACGTGTAGCAGCAAACTAGGGTTGATGAGTACATGTATCAAGCAATGCATGGATTTTGCTCATTAGCTCAGTTGGGGAGGTGCCTCCCTTGGTCTCATCTCCAGAGATGAAAGCATCAGGTGACCCTAACGGCATGAGGACTTCTAAGTTCGAGGAGTCACTTGGTGACATTGGCTAGCAGCAACGTCTCGAACGGGCACTGTTCATCGAGAGGCAACCCAATACACCGGCTTGCTAGCTAGCTATGTCCCGCACGGGGGCTCGATAGTTTCAGTAAGAAGCAACAACGATCGATCGAGTTCAGTTAGCAGCGAAGGAGTCGGCCGGGTTCAGTTAGCAGCAAAGGAATCGCTCGGGTTCATTTAGCAGCGAAGGAATCGCTCGATCGGCTTCAGTAGCACTGCGATCGCTCGGGTTCAGTAAGCAAACGCCTGGCTCGGGTTCAGTTATAGCGAACATGGCTCGCACCCCGCGCGCATACGAGAGATAAACATGCAAACCACACTATCGCTCGGCCCCGACCACCCACCGTAACTGGGAACTCCACAAAAATTTCCTCGCCCTCACTTCTACCATGATTTTTTATGTCATAGATGAACCAAAGAATGTCATGCAGGTGCGTCTCCGGCCCGCCCAGGACGAAAAGCCCATTTTCTGTCATGATTTTTTGTCATAGAAGTAGGAGCCCACCACATCTATGATGATACGTGTTTTGTCACAATTATCGTCATAGAAGTGTCATAACCATGACCAAAAAAGTTTTCGTTCGGGGCATAATGTCACAGATGTGTCTTTTTTTGTAGTGCAGGGATGCCATGTGCAGTACACGACGCCGGGGACTGCGCCGCCGCTGCGGTGTAGCCTTCCAGCTGGAGTTGTCCTCTGATGACGGTGAAGTGGCTGACCGACGACAACGGACCGGTGCCATTGGCGATTGTGGGAGAAGTAGACGAGATAAGCTACGGGGAGGGAGGGGAAAATGTGATGCAGGACTCACCGGCCGTGAGGGTTTATATAGCCGGCCGATAAGCATTGGGGTTTTGGGGGATTTCGCCGAGTCGAGCGGGAAGCTTGCACGACTGTGCGCAGGAACCTGCGCGGTTGCGTGGGAACGGGCTCACCGACGATTCGTTGGCGCCTCTTTGAGCCACCGTTTGGCCAAAAGAATGCCTGTGCGGTGCTCAAGCTTGCGCTTGAAGCCTTCTGTGACAGCGGGGTGACAAGATGTGCGAGAGGAGGACGAAATGGCACGTACACATTTGCGATTTAATTACCTAGCACACGGCCGCTCTCTACGCAGAGTCGCGAACGATTGTTCGACCACCGTGTGATGTGGAACACGACGTAGTTTCACATCATGCCGCCGGCTCGCAACTGCCAGCCGACTTGTAGACGACCATTCCCTGCGTGTTCAACTGCTCTATGTGTGTGGTTGCTCGCGGTTGACGTGGCCGCGACACACTCTGCTCGCGTCCCACCACGCGCTCTGCCCGCGTCCCTCCGCGCGTGCTGCCAGCGTTTGGGGCCGACGCATGCTCATGTATGTTTTTGCTGTCATTATGCATGCGGTTGCGCCGGGCTCGGAGCCACGATGCATTTATCCGTTGCAAAAACTTACATGCGGACGTGCCGAAAATCCAGGCCGCCCGACCCACATTTATTCCCGCAACCATTTACATTAATCTCTCGCGCTCCATGACACAATAAGCACACCTGCGACGACACATACAGAGAGGATATCCAGCGGCTCCAATGGCGCTTCCCATGGCTGACGACGACAACGGGCGGTAGTTCACCACGCCTCACGTAGTGGACACCCACATGAAGGGGAAGGACCTCTCGGTGGTGTACATGAATGAGTCGGTCTCGGTGGAGAGCTCCATCGACACTATGGAGCAGTTGCTTGCTGAGGACAAGTACCAAGTGGTCGGCTTCGACCTCTAGTTCACCGACGGTCGTGCCGGGTATGATCAGAAGGTTGCCGCCGCCCAGTTGTGTGTGCACCATGACGTCCTCGTCTACCACTACCACCTGGCCACAAGGCCTTGCGAGCGTTTCGCCAGGTTTATCAACAGCCTCAACTACAGTTTCGCCATGGTGGACACCAACAACGATCTAAAAGCGCTCAAGATTCCGGGCTTGGCTTGCCAGAATCTTGTCGACATCCATGACCACTACATGGTCTAGAGCAGCACGAAGAACAATCAGGACTCCCTGGTTGACCTCGCCTCGGCCATCATCGACCCCTACTACATAAAGATGAAGGATGAGAGCAAGAAGGACAAGATCGGCTGGCACAATGCCTGGGAGCAGAGACTGGATGAAGAACATGTCAAGTACGCGACCAAGGACGCGACACAAGCTATGAGATGTACAGGCGAATCTTTGACATGAGGAAGTGCCTTCGTCCTGCCCCAGATGAGGGATCGAGCCAGAGAGCAGCGGTGGCAGCGTCACAGGAAGTGGATGATTAGATGACCGTTTCTCCTAGTTTAGAATGATGGGGAACGAAGCATGCAAATCAAAAAAATTCCTACGAAACACCCAAGATCTATCTATGGAGATGTAAAGAAATGAGAGGGGAGTGGTGTCTACATACCCTTGTAGACCGAAAGCGTTAACGATCTAGAGATCATGGTTGGGGTAGTCGTACTCGCGTCGCGATCCAATCTGATCCAAGTACCGCACGTGTGGCACCTCCGAGTTTAGCACACGTACGGCTCGGCAGCGTCCTCTCCTTATTGATCCAGCAAGGGAGGGAGAGGAGGTAGATGAGATCTGAACCAACACGACGGCGTGGTGGTGGTGGTGGCAGTGGAACTCCGGCAGGGCTTCGCCAAGCGCGTACCTGTGAAACTTGGGAGGAGTTGGGAGAGGTAATGGGCTAGGGTCGAAGGGGAGCTGCCCCCAACGCCTCCCCACCCATGGAGGGGGATGGTGGCTTGCCCTCCAAGGCCATAGGGTCGTTGGTCGAAGGGAAGTAAGGAAATCCCTCCTTTCCTTCCCCACCAATCGCTATCCCCCTTTTTTAGGCATCCTGATCTTATCCCTTCGGTATATGATACTATTCTTTTTAAGGGAGGATCTTGGTGTGCCTAGACCAGGGGTGTGGGGACTTTCCCCACTACCCACATTCATGTGGGTCCCCCATGCAGGTGGGCCCCACTCTGAACCTTCTAGAACCTTCTCGATACAATACCGAAAAAACTCGAACTTTTTCCGGAACCCCGATAACAACTTTCCATATATGAATCTTTACCTCCGGACTATTCCGGAGCTCTTCGTGATATCCCGGATCCCATTCGGGACTCTGAATAACCTTCAAACTTTCCTCTATTAATATCTCAATACTACTCTAGCGCTACCAAATGTTAAGCGTGCGACCCTACGGGTTCGGAACATGCAGACATGACCGAGAGTCCTCTCCGGTCAATAACCAATAGCGGGACCTAGATGCCCATATTGATTCCTACATATTCAATGAAGATCTTTTTCGGTTAAACCACGATGTCAAGGATTCATTCAATCCTGTATGCAATTCCCTTTGTCCGGCGATATGTTACTTGCCAGAGATTCGATCGTCGGTATCTCCATACCTAGTTCAATCTCGTTACCGGCAAGTCTCTTTACTCGTTCCGTAATACAAGATCCCGTGACTAAACTCATTAGTCACATGAAGCTTCTTATGATGTTGCATTACCGAGAGGGCCCAGAGATATCTCTCCATCACACGAAGCGACAAATCCCAGTCTCGATCCATGCAACCCAACAAACACCTTCGGAGATACCTGTAGAGCACCTTTATGATCACCCAGTTACGACGTGACGTTTGATAGCACACAAGGCATTCCTCCGGTATCTGGGAGTGGCATGATCTCATGGTCGAAGGAACAGATACTTGACATGAAGAAAGCTATAGCAAATAACTAAACGATCTGATGCTAAGCTTACGGTTGGGTCCGTCCATCACATCATTCTCCTAATGATGTGATCCCGTTATCAAATAACAACTCATGTCCATGGTTAGGAAACCCTAACCATCTTTGATCAACGAGCTAGTCTAGTATAGGCCTACTAGGGACACGGTGTAGTTTATGTATTCACACATGTATTTAAGTTTCCGGTCAGTACAATTCTAGCATGAATAATAAACATTTATCATGAACGGGAAATATGATAATAACTAATTTATTATTGCCTCCAGGGTATATTTCCAATAGTCTCCCACTTGCACTAGAGTCAATAATCTATTTCACATCGCCATGTGATTAACATCCAATGAGTTCTGGGGTTTGATCATGTTTTGCTTGTGAGAGAGGTTTTAGTCAACGGGCCTACAACATTCAGATCCGTGTGTATTTTGCAAATCTCTATGTCATACTGTAGATGCTTCTACCACGCTCCACCTGGAGTTATTCCAAATGACTGGTCCACTATACGTATCCGGTTTGCGACCCAGAGTCATCCGGATCGGTGTCAAAGCTTGCATCGACGTAACTCTTTATGACGAACTCTTTATCACCTCCATAACCGAGAAACATTCCCTTAGTCCTTTTTAGGCACCTAAGGATAATTTTGACCGCTGTCCAGTGATCCACTCCTGGATCACTCTTGTACCCCCTGCCAGACTTATGGAAAGGCACACATCAGGTCTGGTACACAGCATGGCATACATTATAGAGCCTATGGCTGAGGCATAGGGGATGACCTTCATCCTTTCTCTTTCTTCTGCCATGGTCGAGCATTGAGTCTTACTCAACTTCACACCCTACAATACAGGCAAGAACTCCTTCTTTGACTGATCCATTTTGAACTCCTTCAAAATCTTGTCAAGGTATGTGCTCTGTGAAAGTCTTATTAGGCGTCTTCATCTATCTCTATAGATCTTTAATGCCCAATATGTAAGCAGCTTCACCTAGGTCTTTCATTGAAAAACTCTTGTTCAAATAACCCTTTATGCTTTCCAGAAATTCTACATAATTTCCAATCAACAAATATGTCATCCACATATACTTATCAGAAATGCTATAGAGCTCCTACTCACTTTCTTGTAAATACAAGCTTCTCCGTAAGTTTGTATAAAACCATAAGCTTTGATCACCTCATCAAAGCGTATATTCTAACTCCGAGATACTTGCACTAGTCCATAGATGGATCGCTGGAGCTTGCATACTTTGTTAGCATCCTTAGGATCGACAAAACCTTCCGGTTGCATCATATACAACTCTTCCTTAAGGAAGCCGTTAAAGAACGCTGTTTTGACGTCCATCTGCCAGATTTCATAATCATAGTATGCGGCAATTGCTAACATAATTCTAACAGACTTAAGCATCACTATGGGTGAGAAAGTCTCATCGTAGTCAACTCCTTGAATTTGTCAAAAACCTTTGGCGACAAGTCAAGCTTTATAGATGGTGACATTACCATCAGCGTCTGTCTTCTTCTTAAAGATCCATTTATTCTCGATGGCTTGCCACTCAACGGGCAAGTCAACCAAAGTCCATACTTTGTTCTCATACATGGATCCTATCTTGGATTTCATGGCCTCAAGCCATTTGTCAGAATTCGGGCTCATCATTGCTTCTTCATAGTTCGTAGGTTAGCCGTTGTCAAACAACATGACTTCCAGGACAGGATTACCATACCACTCTGGTGCGGAACGTACCCTGGTCGACCTACGAAGTTCAGTAGTAACTTGATCCGAAGTTTCATGATCATCATCATTAGCTTCCTCTTCGGTTGGTGTAGACATCACGGGAACTGCTTTCTGTGATGTGCTACCTTCCAATTCGAGAGAAGGTACAATTACCTCATTGAGTTCTACTTTCCTCCCACTCACATCTTTCGAGGGAAACTCCTTCTCTAGAAAGGACCCATTTTAGCAACAAAAATCTTGCCCTCAGATCTGTGATAGAAGGTATACCCAATGGTCTCTTTAGGGTATCCTATGAAGACGCACTTCTCCGCTTTGGGTTCGAGCTTATCAGGTTGAAGCCTCTTGACATAAGCGTCGCATCCCCAAACTTTAAGAAACGACAGCTTAGGTTTCTTGCCAAACCACAACTCATACGGTGTGTCTCAACGAATTTAGACGGTTCCCTATTTAAAGTGAATGCGGCTGTCTCTAATGCATAACCCCAAAACGATAGTGGCAAATTGGTAAGAGACATCATAGAATGCATCATATCCAATAGGGTACGATTACGATGTTTAGACACACCATTACGCTGTGGTGTTCCAGGTGGCGTGAGCTGTGAAACAATTCCAAATTGTCTTAAATGCATACCAAACTCATCAAATATTCACCTCCACGATCAGATCGTAGAAACTTTATTTTCTTGTTACGATGATTTTCCACTTCACTCTGAAATTCCTTGAACTTTTCAAATGTTTCAGACTTGTGTTTCATTAAGTAAATATACCCATATATACTCAAATCATCTGTGAAGGTAAGAAAATAACGATATCCACCGCGTGCTTCAGCACTCATCAGACCGCATACATCGGTATGTATTATTTACAATAAGTCATTAGCTCGCTCCATTGTTTCGGAGAACGGAATTTTAGTCATCTTGCCCATAAGGCATGGTTCACATGTATCAAATGATTCATAATCAAGTGATTCCAAAAGTCCATCAGCATGGAGTTTCTTCATGCGCTTTACACCAATATGACCTAAGCGGCAGTGCCACAAGTATGTGGTACTATCATCATTAACTTTGCATCTTTTGGCATCAATATTATGAATATGTGTATCACTCCGATCGAGATTCAACAAGAATAAACCATTCACAAGGGGTGCATGACCATAAAAGATATTATCCATATAAATAGAACAACAATTATTTTGTGACTTAAATGAATAACCATCTCGCAATAAACAATATCCAGATATAATGTTTTATGCTCAACGCAAGCACCAAATAACCATTATTTAGGTTTAATACTATTCCCGAAGGTATTACGAGCGTGTCGATGGTGATCATATCAACCTTGGAGACACATCCAACATTCATCGTCACCTCGCCCTCAGCTAGTCTTCGTTACTCAGCAGCTCTTGCTTCGAGTTACTAATATTAGCAACTGAATTAGTATCAAATACCCAGACGCTACTACGAGCACTAGTGAGGTACACATCAATAACATGTATATCACATATACCTTTGTGGACGTTGCCAGCCTTCTTATCTGCTAAGTACTTGGGGCAGTTCCGCTTCCAGTGACCATCCCCCTTGCAGTAGAAGCACTCAGTCTCAGGTTTGGGTCCAGCCTTGGGTTTCTTCATGGGAGCAGCAACTGCCTTGCCATTCTTCTTAAAATTCCCTTTCCTTCCCTTGCCCTTCTTAAAACTGGTGGTCTTATCGACCATCAACACTTGATGCTCTTTCTTGATTTCTACCTCCGCGGCCTTAAGCATCGCGAATAGCTCGGGGATCGTTTTCTCCATCCGTTGCATATTATAGTTCATCACAAAACCCTTATGGCTTGGTGGCAGTGACTGGAAAACTTTGTCAATCGCTACTTCATTCGGAAGATTAACTCCCACTTGATTCAAGCGATTGTAGCACCCAGACACTCTGTGCACATACTCACTAACTGAGTTGTTCTCCTCCATCTTGCAGGCAAAGAAATTGTCGGAGGTCTTATACCTCCCAACATGGGCATGAGCCTGAAATACCAATTTCAGCTCTTGGAACATCTCATATGCTCCGTGGCATTCAAAACGTCTTTGGGGCCCTAATTTCTAAGCCGTAAAGCATGGCGCACTGAACTATCGAGTAGTCATCAGAACGTGCCTGCCAGATGTTCACAACATCCACCAATGACGCTAGAGGAGTTGGCACACCGAGCGGCGCATCAAGGACATAAGCCTTCTGTGCAGCAGTGAGGACAATCCTCAGACAACGGACCTAGTCCGCATAATTGCTTACAATATCTTTCAACTTAGTCTTTCTCTAGGAATGTATTAAAACGGGGAGCTACAACGCGAGCTATTGATCTACAACATAATTTGCAAAGACTTTAGACAATGTTCATGATAATGAGTTCAGTTAATCAAATTACTAATGAACTCCCACTTAAATCAACATCCCTCAAGTTGTCTAAGTGTTCACACGATCCATATCAACCAACCCATGTCCAATCATCACGTGAGATGGGGTGGTCATCAACGATGAATATCTCCATGATCATATCTACTATATGACTCGTGTTCGACCTTTTGGTCCTCCGTGTTCCGAGGCCATGTCTGTACATGCTAGGCTTGTCAAGTTTAACCCAAGTATTCTACATGTGTAAAACTGGCTTACACCCGTTGTATGCGAACGTAGAGTCTATCACACCAGATCATCACGTGGTGCTTTGAAATGATGAACTTTCGCAATGGTGCATACTTAGGGAGAACACATTTATCTTGAAATTTAGTGAAGGGATCATCTTATAATGCTACCGTCGTCCTAAGCAAAATAAGATGCATAAAAGATAAACATCACATGCAATCAAAATATGTGACATGATATGGCCATTATCATCTTGTGCTCTTGATCTCCATCTCCAAAGCACCGGCATGATCTCCATCGTCACCGGCATGACACCATGATCTCCATCATCGTGCCGTCACGTGGTCGTCTCGCCAACTATTGCTTCTACAACTATTGCTAACGCATAGCGATAAAGTAAAGCAATTACATGGCGTTATTTGTTGACACACAGGTCATACAATAAATTAAAGACAACCCTATGGCTCCTGCCGGTTGCCGTACTCATCGACTTGCAAGTCATGAACCTATTACAAAACATGATCATCTCATACATCAACATATATCACATCACGTTTTGGCCATACCACATCACAACATGCCCTAAAAAAACAAGTTAGACGTCCTCTACTTTGTTGTTGCAATTTTTACGTGGTTGCTAGGGCAAACTATAAGAACCGTTCTTATCTAAGCAAAACCACAACGGTGATATACAAGTTGCCTTCTAACCTTCTACAAGTATCACCCTTGTCAAATCAGATTCAACTAAAGTGGGAGAGACAGACACCCGCAAAACCACTTTTATGCAATACAAGTTGCATGTCAAACAGTGGAACCGGTCTCATGTGCGTCGACATGTAAGGTTGGTCTGAGCCGCTTCATCCCACAATACCGCTGAATCCAAATAAGACAAGGGAAGTAAGCAATTTGAACATCAACGCCCACAACTTTTTTGTGTTCTACTCATGCATATACATCTACGCATAAACCTGGCTCATGATGCCACTGATGGGGAACGAAGCATGAAAATCAAAAAAATTCCTACGAAACACACAAGATCTATCTATGGAGATGTAAAGTAACGAGAGGGGAGTGGTGTCTACATACCCTTTTAGACCGAAAGCATTAACGATCTAGAGATCGTGGTTGGCGTAGTCGTACTCGCGTCGCGATCCAATCTGATCCAAGTATCGCACGTGTGGCACCTCCGAGTTTAGCACACGTACGGCTCGACGGCGTCCTCTCCTTCTTGATCCAGCAAGGGAGGGAGAGGAGGTAGATGATATCTAAACCAACACGATGACGTGTTGGTGGTGGTGGCAGCGGAACTCCGGCAGGGCTTCGCCAAGCGCGTACTGGTGAAACGTGGGAGGAGTTGGGAGAGGTAACGGGCTAGGGTCGAAGGGGGGCTGCCCCCAACGCCTCCCCACCTTTATATAGGCGTGGAGGGGGCTAGTGGCTTATCCTCTAAGGCCATAGGGTCGTTGGTCAAAGGGGAGGAAGGAAATCCCTCCTTTCCTTCCCCAGCAATCGCTATCCCCCTTTTTTAGGGATCATGATCTTATCCCTTCGGTATATGATACTATTCCTTTTAAGGGAGGATCTTGGTGCGCCTAGACCAGGGGTGTGGGGACTTTCCCCACTACCCACGTTCATGTGGATCCCCCCATGCAGGTGAGCCCCACTCCAAACCTTCTAGAACCTCCCTGGTACAATATCGAAAAAACTCGAACTTTTTCTGAAACCCCGATAACAACTTTCCATATATGAATCTTTACCTTCAGACTATTCCGGAGCTCCTCGTGATATCCCGGATACCATCAGGGACTCCGAACAACCTTCGGACTTTCCGCTATTAATATCTCAATACTACCCTAGCGCTACCGAATGTTAAGTGTGCGACCCTACGGGTTCGGAACATGCAGACATGACCGAGACTCCTCTCCGGTCAATAACCAATAGCGGGACCTGGATGCCCATATTGATTCCTACATATTCAATGAAGATCTTTTTCGGTTGAACCGTGATGTCAAGGATTCATTCAACCCCGTATGCAATTCCCTTTGTCTGGCGATATGTTACTTGCCCGAGATTCAATCATCGGTATCCCCATACCTAGTTCAATCTCGTTACCAGCAAGTCTCTTTACTCGTTCCGTAATACAAGATCTCGTGACTAAACTCATTAGTCACATGAAGCTTCGTATGATGCTGTATTACCGAGAGGGCCCAGAGATATCTCTCCGTCACACGGAGCGACAAATCCCAGTCTCGATCCATGCAACCCAACAGACACCTTCGGAGATACCTGTAGAGCACCTTTATGATCACCCAGTTACGAAGTGATGTTCGATAGCACACAAGGCATTCCTCCGGTATCCGGGAGTTGCATGATCTCATGGTCGAAGGAACAGATACTTGACATGAAGAAAGCTATAGCAAATAACTAAACGATCTGATGCTAAGCTTACGGTTGGGTTTGTCCATCACATCATTCTCCTAACGATGTGATCCCGTTATCAAATGACAACTCATGTCCATGGTTAGAAAACCTTAACCATCTTTGATCAATGAGCTAGTCTAGTAGAGGCCTCCTAGGGAGACGGTGTAGTTTATGTATTCACACATGTATTTAAGTTTCTGGTCAATACAATTCTAGCATGAATAATAAACATTTATCATGAACGGGAAATATGGTAATAACTAACTTATTATTGACTCTAGGGTATATTTCCAACATAGAATGCATGTAATTATTTATTGAGGTGTGTGCGAATGTTTTATAAAGGCACTTAAGTAATTGGATGTTTATTTTGGTTATATATGTTGTTCTTCTGTAGATAGAGCAAATCACATTGCACACGGAGTAAACTAAGGGACCCGTCGGTGATGATTTCATCAATCACTGACAATTGTATACGAGCAAGCGTTTGCCCACAACACACACGGCTTATTAGCAGCAATCGTCTGTGTTATTATCGGTCTTCGCACACATTTCTAATTACGGACCTGTTTGCCGTGTATCACACACATGTTGTTAAGTTGAACTATTTCTGTTGTCTTGGCTCATCGCAAACAGTTCATCTGAGTGAACTGTATGCCGTATATCGCACACACCTTGGCTCACCATTTATGTTGTGTTGCCTAATCACAAACAGCTCATCCGAGTGAATTGTATGCCGTATATCACACACACCTTCATCTGGCCGACCGTTTCTTTTGTTATGCTCATCACAAACAATTCGTATGGATCAACTGTATGCCACGTATCGCACACGCAACTCTAATCTGAATCGTGTTTGATGTCTCCGCCGTCGCAAACAGTTCGTATCATTTTTGACGGTTTTCTTACACCATAGTTTGCGATTAATGCATCACACACAGTTTCATCGAAGGGTCTCTGATTGTAGTGTCACGTTAGGACCATCCTGCAGTAGTGTTAGGCAATATAGTCCTTGTATTAGACATAATAATCTATGGAGATAGTAGTGTCTAATCGGGCTTAGCTAAAATACATATTGACAAAGTACTAAAGCAGTTTAGTATGAAAAATGTCAAGAAGAGTTTTCTTGTCAAAGTCACATGGAAGGAGTTCTTAGCAAGAATCGACATCTTGAAATACTGATGAGTGAAATACATGATTTCAATCACACTTGTGTTAATTCCATGGTATGTAAATAACCAGATATGTGAAGTACTCCAAGTAAGTTGTGAGTAAAGTTACCAAAATGGTCAAAATATTGATCAGGACAACAGTGAAAATATTGTTAAGCATTAGCGACATGTTTCTCGCATACGGAGAAAATGAAGACATTGGTGTAAGGAGTATACATCAATACATGCTTGATGTAAGTAGTACATGTTGGAAATATGTCCTAGAGGCAATAATAAAGTTGTTATTATTATATTTCCTTAATCATGATAAAGGTTTATTATTCATGCTAGAATTGTATTGACCGGAAACTTAAATACATGCGTGGATACATAAATACCGTGTCCCTAGTGAGCCTCTACTAGACTAGCTCGTTGATCGAAGATGGTTAAGGTTTCCTAACCATAGACATGAGTTGTCATTTGATTGGGATTTGTCACTCCGTATGATGGAGAGGTATCTCTGGGCCCTCTCAGTAACAGAACATCATAAGAAGCTTGCAAGCAAAGTGACTAAGGAGTTAGTTACAAGATGATGTATTATGGAACGAGTAAAGAGACTTGCCGGTAACGAGATTGAACTAGGTATGGAGATACCGACGATCGAATCTCGGGAAAGTAACATACCGACGGACAAAGGGAACTACGTATGTTGTCATAAAGGTTCGACCGATAAAGATCTTCATAGAATATGTAGGAACCAATATGGGCATCCAGGTCCCGCTATTGGTTATTGACCAGAGAAGTGTCTCGGTCATGTCTACATCATTCTTGAACCCGTAGGGTCTGCACACTTAACGTTCATTGACGATATAGTACTATATGAGTTATATATGTTGGTGACCGAATGTTGTTCGGAGTCCCGGATGAGATCATAGACATGACGAGGAGCTTCGGAATGGTCCAGAGGTAAAGATTGATATATAGGATGATAGTATTTGGTCTACGGAAGAGTTTCGAAATGCACCAGATATTTATCGGATCACCGGAAGGGGTTCCGGAAGACCTACAGGGAGTTATTGGGCCAAACGGGCCAACGAGGGGAGCACACCAGCCCATAAGGGGCTGGCGCGCCCCACCTCATGGCCGCCGGCCTCTAGGAAGGAAAGGGGGGTGCCTAAGGCAGGGCAGTCGCTGGCCCCCTCCTACCTTCTCCTCCCCCCCTCAGGAAGGAAAGGGGGGCGCCTAGGCAGGCGCCCAGGGCAGGCGCCGGCCCCCCTTGGGGGCGTGCCTAGGCCTTCCTCCCCTCCCCCTCCACCTATATATATGTGAGGAGGGGAGGGGCGCCAGACACCATGAATCCCCAAGCCGTGTGCCGGCGCCCCCTCCCCCTCTAGTTCATCCTCCGTCGAAAAACCGTTGTGCTTAGCGAAGCCCTGTGAAAATAGCTTCACCACCACCGTCATCACGCCGTCGTGCTGCCGGAACTTGTATACTACTTCGCTCCTCTTGCTGGATCAAGAAGGTGAGGACGTCATCGAGCTGAACGTGTGCTGAACGCGGAGGTGCCGTGCGTTCGATGCTTGATCGGAACGGATCGTGAAGCTGTACGACTACATCAACCACATTGATAAACGCTTCCGCTTAGCTATCTACAAAGGTATGTAGATGCTCTCCCCCTCTCGTAGCTATGCATCTCCATGGATAGATCTTGCGTGTGCGTAGAATTTTTTTTGTTTTCCATGTAACGTTCCCCAACAGTGGTATCATGAGCCAGGTCTATGCGTAGATGATATGCACGAGTAGAACACAAAGGAGTTGTGGGTGGTGATGTTCATATTACTTACCACCAATGTCTTATTTTGATTCGGCGGTATTGTGGGATGAAGCGGCTCAGACCAACCTTACATGTCCACGTACATGAGACCGGTTCCATCGACTAACATGCAACATGTTTTGCATAAAGGTGGCTGGCGGGTGTCAGTTTCTCCCACTTTAGTTGAATCTAATTTGACTACAGCGGTCCTTGAGAAGGTTAAATTGCAACTTGATAATCACCATTGTGGTTTTGCGTAGGTAAGAATGGTTCTTGCTAGTTGCCCGTAGCAGCCACGTAAAACTTACAACAACAAAGTAGAGGATGTCTAACTTGTTTTTGCAGGGTATGTTGTGATGTGATATGGTCAAGACGTGATTCGATATATGTTGATGTATGAGATGATCATGTTTTGTAATAAGTTCATGACTTGCATGTCGATGAGTACGACAACCGGCAGGAGCCTTAGGGTTGTTTTTAATTATTGTATGACCTGCGTGTCAATCACTAAGCGCCATGTAATTGCTTTACTTTATCGCTATACGTTAGCAATAGTTGTAGAAGCAATAGTTGGTGATACAACCCGATGCAGCGATGGAGATCAAGGTGTCGCGCCGGTGACGATGGAGATCATGTCGTTGCTTTGGAGATGGAGATCAAAAGCATAAGAGGATGATGGCCATATCATGTCACATATTTTTGATTGCATGTGATGTTTATCCTTTATGCATCTTATTTTGCTTAGAACGACGGTAGCATTATAAGATGATCCCTTCACTTAATTTCAAGATAAAAGTGTTCTCCCCGAATATGCACCGTAGCTAAAGTTCGTCGTTTCGAAGCACCTCGTGATGATTGGGTGTGATAGATTCTACGTTCACATACAACGGGTGTAAGACAATTTTTACACATGCAGAATACTTGGGTTAAACTTGACGAGCCTAGCATGTAAAGACATGGTCTCGGAACACTGGAGACCGAAAGGTCGAACGTGAGTCATATAGTAGATATGATCAACATAGAGATGTTCACCATTGAAGACTACCCCATCTCACGTGATGATCGGACATGGGTTAGTTGATTTGGATCATGTATCACTTAGACAACTTGAGGGATGTTGATTTAAGTGGGAGTTCATTAGTAATTTGATTATTTGAACTAAAATTTATCATGAACTTAGTCCTAATAGTTTTTTCAAATCTATGTTGTAGATCAATGGCCCGTGCTACCGTTCCCTTGAATTTTAATGCGTTCCTAGAGAAAGCTAAGTTGAAAGATGATGGTAGCAACTACACGGACTGGGTCCGTAATTTGAGGAATATGCTCATTGTTGCACAGAAGAATTATGTCCTTGATGCACCGCTAGGTGACAGGCCTGTTGCAGGAGCTGATGCAGACATTGTGAACGTCTGGCAGGCTTGATCTGATGACTACTCGATAGTTCAGTGTGCCATGCTTTACGGCTTGGAACCGGGACTTCAAAAGCGTTTTGAATGCCACGGCGCATATGAGATGTTCCAAGAGCCAAAGTTGATATTTCAAGCTAACGCCCGGGTTGAGAGATATGAAGTCTCCAACAAATTCTTTAGCTGTAAGATGGAGGAGAACAGTTCTGTCAGTGAACACATACTCAGAATGTCTGGGTACCACAACCACTTGACTCAGTTGGGAATTGATCTTCCAGCTGAGAGTGTTATTGATAGAGTTCTTCAGTCACTGCCACCAAGCTACAAAGGCTTCGTGATGAACTATAATATGCAAGGGATGGAGAAAACAATTCCCGAGCTCTTCGCGATGCTTAAGGCCGCGGAGGTAGAAATCAAGAAAGAGCATCAAGTGTTGATGGTTAACAAGACCACTTTTAAGAAAAAGGGCAAGGGAAAGAAAGGGAACTTCAAGAAGAATGGCAAGCAAGTTGCCGCTCCCGTGAAGAAGCCCAAAGCTGGACCCAAGCCTGAAACTGAGTGCTTCTACTGCAAGGGAAATGGTCACTGGAAGTGGAACTGCCCCAAGTACTTGGCAGATAAGAAGGATGGCAAAGTGAACAAAGGTATATTTGATATACATGTTATTGATGTGTTCCTTACTAATGCTCGTAGTAGCGTCTGGGTATTTGATACTGATTCGATTGCTCATATTTGTAACTTGAAACAGGAGCTGCGAAATAAACGAAGATTGGCTAAGGGCGAGGTGATGATGCGCGTCGGAAATGGTTCCAAGGTTGATGTGATTGTCGTCGGCATGCTACCTCTACATCTACCTTCGGGATTAGTTTTAGACCTCAATAATTGTTATTTGGTGCCAGCGTTGAGCATGAACATTATATCTGGATCTTGTTTATTGCGAGACGGTTATTCATTTAAGTCAGAGAATAATGGTTGTTCTATTTTTATGAGTAACATCTTTTATGGTCATGCACCCTTAGTGAATGGTCTATTCTTGTTGAATCTCGATCGTAGTGATACACTTATTCATAATATTGATGCCAAAACATGCAAAGTGTGATGCCCCTGGCTCAATCGTGCACTAATCATACACGCAAATGCACACGATCAAGCCTAAGGACTCACGGGAAGATATCACAACACAACTCTAAAACATAAATAAAGGCATACAAGCATTATATTACAAGCCAGGGCCTCGAGGGCACGAATACATAAGCTTGATGCCAAACAAGCATCAGCGGAAGCGTTAGATATCTGAGTACAGACATAAGATAGAGAGATAATCCTTTAACAAGGCGGGACAAAACAAAAGCTACGATCGAAAGGCGCAGGCCTCCTGCCTGGGACCCTCCGAACCTACTCCTGGTCATCGGCCAACTCGTAGTAGTATCCACCCTCGGGGTAGTCGTAGCGATCGTCGGCGGGGGCAGCTGTATCCTGATCTCCATCATTTGGTTGCGCCAAAAGGATATGGGGGAAAAAGAAAGCAAAGCAACCGTGAGTACTCATCCGAAGTACTCAGCAAGCAAGGATCTACACTACATATGCAACATTATCAAAGGAAGGCTGTATATGTGGACTAGGTTGCAGAAATGCTTGAATAGAGAGAAGGCCTAGTCCTATCGAAGACTAGCATATTCAGCGGTCTTGCAGCATTAGAAGAGTGTAGATTAGCACAGTATAAAGTAGTAGTTCCATTAAGTCTCAACCTCACCCAGAGATCCTTTCTCGACTCCCTGCGAGAAAGCAATCCCAGATCCATAATATCCAAGTATCAACCTCGGCCAGAGATCCTCTCTCGACTCCCTGCGAGAAAGCAATCCCAGAGCCAAACTATTCATTTCTCATCACAAGTATCCAGTTCTAGTTGTATCGATCGGGATACAACTCCGAGCGTCCGTTACCGAGGATCCGGCTATGCATAGATTAGTTCTTCCCTATAGGGGTGCACCAACTTACCCACCATGCTCGCTTAACTCCGCTCGGACACACTTTTCTGGGTCATGCCCGGCCTCGGCCAAACGACACACCGCAACCCTACCTAGAGCTCAACAGAGAGGTCCCCGCCGGTCTACAACCTAAGCGCTCAGGGGTCTTGGGCCATCGCCCTGTGCACTCTGGGTCATTGCGAGCAGGGTGGATACCAGCGCCAATGGCACGATCCGACCCGGCCACAATGCTGAACTGGACGTCTGACAGAGCTTTCGGCTGATGCATACGATGCAGAGTGCCCATAACTATTCCCGCGTGATGGTTAATGCTATCGGGCCAGAGGCCCACTCAGATCACATATCCAAATCGTAGTGTATTGGTAGTGTGGTAACGAGCAGAGACTCATGATCCATGTGACCCCGTCGCCCCATCTCGAGGACTTGCGGCAAGGGCCAAGAATGCCCAGCCACGCCTCGTATTCATCACTCGGGCACCGTCCAGGTCAACCCGTCTCGCAAAAGACTGTCAGGAACTCAGGTCCACCTCTACTGGGCGGTACCGCCTGTCCCTCCAGTCCTGCAGTAAAAGTAACTCCCTCGGGTCCCCCCTCGGGGCCGACCCGTATCTAACATGGTTCAGGGGTAAAGTCACAGTAACCGTGTGTCCATAACATCAGGGGAATCCGAGGTATCACCCTCGACGGATTCCCACTCGATGTAACCATCAAGGTGAACTTAGGAGGAATCACCCTCGAGGTTCACACTTGAAGTGTTGCGCGACAGGGTCATATCGGAAGTGGAGAAGGAGGAATCACCCTCGATGACCACGACCAAATAGCTACTCTACAGAGTTAATATTAGGAGTGCTATACGAGGTATCACCCTCGGCACTCGATGGTAACGCTGCAGTGTCGTACAACTAAGGGGGGGTGTTGTGCAGTGCCGGGGTCTGGCTGTCGATACCGTTGATCGAGTCATCTGATAATCCAGCGGGGCAACTGGGGACAAAGTGGGGTCCCTGGTAGGTCTCTACCCAGCCTATACTAAACAGTTTAGGATAAGCAGGTAAGGTTTCAATAGCAGGTTACAATAAATAGGCTATGCATCAGAATAGGTAAAGCAGTAGCAGCAGCAATTCTAAATGCAAGCACAAGAGAGATGAGAATCGGCGATATAGGCATGCTCAAGGGGGGTGCTTGCCTGGTTGCTCGGCGGCAAAGGCACGGTCATCAACGGTGTCGTCGGGCTCCAGAGCTGCGTCGGTCTCGGGGACGGCGTCGGTCTCGGGGTCTACCGAGAGAGAAGAGGGGGAGGAAACAAATAAATACACGGCTAACAAAGTAACACAGAGCTTGCTATGCTAACGTGCAGTGCAGGGTTGCCTAAAGACATTTCTAAATCATTTTAGTTAATTTAGGATTAAAGTTGGAATTATTAACCGGTGTATATGCACTATTCATCTATTGGAAATGGGCTAAAAGTTGCGGGTTCACCTCTGTAGAGGGTCCTGACATGAAAACAGATAGCACGGTCAGCTTCGTCTCGTCGTTCCAATCAACTTTCATGTACAAAGTTTTTCGATCTGAGCTACGGTTTATTTTCTACGAATTTTCAAAGATTCTAGACATTTTCTGAAATTATTTTATTTATCTATTTCAACATTATCCAGAATAGTGCAGGGGTGACGTCAGCATGACGATTAGGTGACGTCAGCAGTCAACTCTGGCTGACCAGAGTCAAACCTGACAGGTGGGTCCCACATGTCAGTGGCTTAGTTAATTAAACAGGGTTAATTTTAACTAAATGGGTTAATTACTAGTGGGGTCTACTGTCAGTGTCAGATTAGTTAATTAATTAACTTAATTAGGATTAACATATTAATTAGCACTTTTAGTGTTTTTAAAAATGTTTAAAACGCGCGGGGCCCGCATGTCAGTGACACGGGCGTCCAGTCAGCGGTCAGTGGCGACCATTGACTGGTCAACGTGGCCGCGGGGCCCAGCGTCAGTGGCCCAGTGTGGGACCCGGTCAGTGCGATGTCGGCGATGACCGGAGCCTCGCCGGAACCGCGCCGGCGAGCTCGTTTCGCGGCGGCGTGCGTGGGACATCGTCGGGATTCGCCGTCCGGCGACCAAATCGACGGCGGCTAGCGGCATTCGAACGGGAAGATCGAACCGCGTCGATCTACGGCCCTAGCGCGAGCTAAATCGGCCGGAGTTGCGCGCTAGGACTACCGCGGCAGCGCCAGAGTTCGGCCTCGCGCGGGCGCGGCGTTGCAGCTAGCTAGCGGGCGGGCTAAGAGGCCAGGAGGCTCCACGGGATCGCCAGGAGCTCGAGGGTGCCACGGAGGCAAGCCGAGGAGCTCGGCAGCTACACTGGTAGCAACCATGGCGGACGGCGGAGCCGGAGCTCGCGGAGGCAACAACTGGGCGTTCGACATGGTGCAAAAGAAGGGCATTCGACGCGGCGCTCACCGTGGGGCACAAGGAAGGCCCGGCGAGGGAATCAAAGCAGCAGTGGCACTGTGGTTGGAGAAGATGGCCGACGGCTCGATCTTGAAGAAGAGCTTGATCTCGGAGCTGTAGCGGCCCCCGGCTTGAGCTGATGGCCGGAGAGGAAGGAGAAGAGGTAGGCGGAGCTGGTGAGCGCGTCGGCGAGGCGAGTGAGGGCCGGTGGCCGCGTGCTTCATGGGACCACTGCCATGACGGCGCTCGGGTGTGCGGAGGAAGGTGACACAGAGGGAGAGGGAGGCAGCTAGGGTTCATCCTGGGGGTGGAGGAGGGGTTCTTATCCCCTCCACGACGAGCGCGGGTGGCTGCTGTCAAGCAGGGCCGAGGGGGGCCAGGCGCGGTGGCTGCGGTGGAGACGACAGCGCGCGCGTGAGCAGTAAGAAGGGGAAGGGGGAGTTGGGCCGGGTGACTCAGGCCCAGTAGCTGCGGGCTTTTTCTTTTTCTTTCCTTTCTGTTTTTTTCTTTTCTTTTATTCTTTTCTGTTGCATTTTCTTTTAGCTAGCAATTTTATTGTGTAAAATATGGGACTTGCCAAATTTAATACTAGGCAATGCCTGGCACTGCCACAAAAAGTTTGGAGGCAAAAAGAAAAGGTTAGGTATTATTAGAAATTGGAAAGACCAGTTTAATTGCTGTTGGACCTCTGAATTAATTTCCAGGGGCAATTTGGGAATTTTCTTAATGTTGGTTTTGTTTTTATTATTGTTTTGGGATTATTTGAAATACTATGAACATTTTAGTTTTGCAATTTGAAGAAATAATTATTTGACATGCAATTTGAATTGGAAAATGACTTTGATTTTGGACAAGTGGCAGATTAGCTTAGTGATCAAGATGACAAGGCAACTTAATTAGCTTAATGACAGGGTTAAGATCTGGGGATGTTACAAATCTCCTCCACTACAAGAAATCTCGTCCCGAGATTTAAGTGGGGAAGTAAAGAGTAACTCCGGGAGAACTAACCCTTGCGAGGTCGATTATCTGGTGGACAATTCAGGGAATGTGGCAGAAGTATCTCTCGAGTCGAAACTTCAGAAAGCATCGAGAGCAAAGTATGAAGGTACAATAAGAAATTTCGGGCGAATGGACGTCCGTTCGATACTTGAACAGAGTGTGATGAGGGGTTCATAGCATCGGGAATAGATCATCTCTCGGAGGGTGGCTCATGACAACACGCAAAACCAAGAGCATATGATACTTCGGAATCAAGGATATACAGGAGAGTCAGGATCCGATCCTGTGGAACTATGGGGGGTGTCGATCGAGATTAGGGAGGATGGTGTCATCTTGCTCGGATATGACAGCAAGGCTGGTCAGAGGGTATCCTGTCAGTTATGTTGGCCACAATGTTAGTACCAAGGGCGAGGGACGAAGAGAACCATTTTCCTGCTCGTTGAACAAGGCGGACCAATAGGCAAAGTTCTCATCCATCGGTGGTTACCGTAAGGTCATCAACAGTAGTAACAGGGTCTTACCGACAGAGTTGTACAACCGAGGTGTTGACATAAGCAGGGGAATATTACTGCTTAGGCCATATAGCTCACAAGAAAGGTTAAACAAAACAATGGAAAGAAAAATGTGACTATACCCGAGTATTGGGTATACCTCCTTCCCAAGAGCTAGCAGAGAGGGATAATCATGGCAGGATTGCAAATAGATAACCATATAGGAAAAAGGGGCGAGGAAAACTCATGATGTTACCCATACAACGGTGTTTGGATAATTGATCAAGAAACAATTAGCATTGAGCTTCGAGTGTTCTTGTTGATGATAGGAGTACCATAGTCATGCTTCGGGATAGCATTGACATGGTCATCCGGTAAAGGTTGGACTTTGGATACACAAAGGATCCATCGGAACAACTTATAAAATAAGTCATACAATTTCAGCAAGGAAAAGATGAGGATAGGGCCCACAGGCTCAGCAACAATTCATTGAGGGGGCAAGGATGGTATTTCTCACCATGAATTCTATTGATATCTTGGAAGAGCTCGGAATGTTGATGATGATCACGACACAATTGTCGAGAGATTTCATGAAGATGTAATCGATCGGTGATGACATCAAGTCAAAGGAATGATGAAGCGAAAGGTTATTGGAACCATGGTTACGACACAAACTCGAAGTCAAGCTTGTTGTTCGAGGTGAAATGATAAGATGAGGAAGATCAACGTAAGCTTAGCTCATCATCGGAAGTTGCTCTGGGCATAAGGACCAGGTAGCATAATCAAAATCGATACGATAATGATTTAGCCGATCAGGCTAGGATTGATGTGATGGGGTATTAAACTTCCCAGTAACAAGTACTAGGGGTAATACCGGAAGGTAAATCGGAGTAGAGGTTGGACAGGTGAAATGATTTGCAGAAGACAAGTACTTTTAACTTGTCCGGGAAAAAGGAATCAAGAAGAAAATATGGTCGGAACCCCGATTGCAAAGGATCAATTCACAGATACAAGATGAACTTGTATATCAAGGAGATAATTATTTGCTACGAGAAGCTTTCATGATAAGTTCCACATCGTGTCCATGGGCATGAACACAAGGTTCAAGGTCGACTCCCACTTCTTCAATGCATAACCTTTCATTTACTCCTCGTTTTCGAAGAAATTGTAGTGCTGAAGATTTATCTGGTGAAGCACCAGAAAAGTATGACTCGCATAACTTTCGGGTTCACACGGATTAGGGAAAACATAGGTTCAACCCATTGGGGCATCTTAGGAACATATACCACGAACTTCAGGAGTAAATAACTCAAGCTCGAGAGCAGAGCAAGGTTGACAAAGCAGAGAATACAATTTACCAAAGGCAATATGTATCATGGGAAGAGCGCCCAAATTTTTTAATATGAAGGACACTGCCGGATAATAACCCAACAATGGATCAGTTGTCAGCAAAGGATCTGATGTGAGTATCGGTACTCAAATAGAAGAAGAAGAATGCAAAGGCATCGGATTGTAGAAGCAATTGAATAATTCGGTGTTCAATTTATAAAGGGTTTATGATTTCCAAAGCAAGGGATCAGAAGGAGACGCTCGGATCAAAAGATGGGTAAGTAGAATAGAACTAGATGGACAATCATTTGCAACTTGATTGGCCAAGAACCAACTCATGTCCAAAATGATGTCTGAGCCAGAAGGACGGAATCCAGTAATTAACTGATGATAGGGAGCATTCGCAGCATATTGAATCAAGGGACTTAAAATGATAATGGCAAAGGATGTCAATGATGATTACTAAACATATGGAATTAACAGGCAGGCAAGGTTTTCCAAAGTAATAGGTTGCAGAGGATTCCCGGGAGATCAGATGATATTGCAAAGTATGTTGGAAAGCATATGAACAACTGGGGATGAACGGACCCCGGGTAAGTGAATTATCCGCAGTGCGAAAATAAGTTGCAAAGTAGAAGGCACAAAGGATTCTCGGAACAACGGAGAGTATTAGGGGTAACTTGTAACAACAAGAGCAACTGGGATTGAAGGTACAAACGGCAAGGATGTTATTCACGGGGATTATCGGTGGTCAGGAACTGCAAAGCAGTGGGCACAGGGTCTCGGGAAACATCGAGGAGTATCTGCAGAATCTTCTGGCGAAGCAAGCGATCATCTGTAGTGAAGGGGCTCTCCGGGATGAAGTGGTTGCGAGAGCCTAATGTAGTTAGTAAATTCATTTAACCCGAATAGAAGAGAGATCGGAGTCCCAGAGTATAGACGAGGAATAAAAGATCCTAATACCTCCCAATTGGCGACGTGGGCCCGTAAGCCACACAGCCAAGTTAGTAAAATAATTTTGGACCACTAGACTCAACTTCGGCCAAGGAGTTGGAAAGAGGGTTCCTACAGGCAGTCGGCTCTGATACCAACCTGTGACGCCCCCGGCTCAATTGTGCCCTGATCATACATGCAAATGCACAAGATCAAGCCTAAGGACTCACGGGAAGATATCACAACACAACTCTAAAACATAAATAAAGGCATACAAGCATTATATTACAAGCCAGGGCCTCGAGGGCTCGAATACATAAGCTTGATGCCAAACAAGCATCAGCGGAAGTGTTAGATATCTGAGTACAGACAGAAGACAGAGAGATAAGCCTTTAACAAGGCGGGACAAAACAAAAGCTACGATCGCAAGGCGCAGGCCTCCTGCCTGGGACCCTCCGAACCTACTCCTGGTCATCGGCCAACTCGTAGTAGTATCCACCCTTGGGGTAGTAGTAGCGATCGTCAGCGGGGGCAGCTGTATCATGAGCTCCATCATTTGGGTGCGCCAAAAGGATATGGAGGAAAAAGAAAGCAAAGCAACCGTGAGTACTCATCCGAAGTACTCAGCAAGCAAGGATCTACACTACATATGCAACATTATCATAAGAAGGCTGTATATGTGGACTGGGTTGCAGAAATGCCAGAATAGAGAGAAGGCCTAGTCCTATCAAAGACTAGCATCTTCAGCGGTCTTGCAGCATTAGAAGAGTGTAGATTAGCACAGTATAAAGTAGTAGTATTATTAAGTCCCAACCTCACCCGGAGATCCTTTCTTGACTCCCTGCGAGAAAGCAATCCCAGAGCCATAATGTCCAAGTATCAACCTCGGCCAGAGATCCTCTCTCGACTCCCTGCGAGAAAGCAATCCTAGAGCCAAACTATTCATTTCTCATCCCAAGTATCCAGTTCTAGTTGTATCGATCGGGATACAATTCCGAGCGTCAGTTACCGAGGATCCAGCTATGCATAGATTAGTTCTTCCCTGCAGGGGTGCACCAACTTACCCACCACACTCGCTTAACTCCGGTCGAACACACTTTTCTGGGTCATGCCCGGCCTCGGCCAAACGACACACTGCAACCCTACCTAGAGCTCAGCAGAGAGGTCCCCGCCGGTCTACAACCTAAGCGCTCAGGGGTCTTGGGCCATCGCCATGTGCACTCTGGGTCGTTGCGAGCAGGGTGGATACCAGCGCCAACGGCACGATCCGACCCGGCCATAATGCTGAACTGGACGCCTGACAGAGCTTTCGGCTGATGCATATGATGCAGAGTGCCCATAACTATTCCTGTGTGATGGTTAGTGCTATTGGGCCAGAGGCCCACTCAGATCACATATCCAAATCGTAGTGTATTGGTAGTGCGGTAACGAGCAGAGACTCACGATTGATGTGACCCTGTCGCCCCATCTCGAGTACTTGCGGCAAGGGCCAAGAATGCCCGGCCACGCCTCGTATTCATCACTCGGGCACCGTCCAGGTCAACCCATCTCGCAAAAGACTGTCAGGAACTCAGGTCCACCTCTACTGGGCGGTACCGCCTGTCCCTCCAGTCCTACAGTAAAAGTAACTCCCTTGGGTCCCCCCTCGGGGCCGACCCGTATCTAACATGGTTCAGGGGTAAAGTCACAGTAACCTTGTGTCCATAACATCAGGGGAATCCGAGGTATCACCCTCGACGGATGCCCACTCGATGTAACCATCAAGGTGAACTTAGGAGGAATCACCCTCGAGGTTCACACTTGAAGTGTTGCGTGACAGGGTCGTATCGGAAGTGGAGAAGGAGGAATCACCCTCGATGACCACGGCCAAATAGCTACTCTACAGAGTTAATATCAGGAGTGCTATACGAGGTATCACCCTCGGCACTCGATGGTAACGCTGCAGTGTCGTACAACTAAGGGGGGGTGTTGTGCAGTGGCGGGTCTGGCTGTTGATCCCGTTGATCGAGTCATCTGATAATCCAGCGAGGCAACTGGGGACAAAGTGGGGTCCCTGGTAGGTCTCTACCCAGCTTATACTAAACAGTTTAGGATAAGCAGGTAAGGTTTCAATAGCAGGGTACAATAAATAGGCTATGCATCAGAATAGGTAAAGCAGTAGCAGCAGCAATTCTAATGCAAGCACAAGAGAGAAGAGAATCAGCGATATAGGCATGCTCAAGGGGGGGTCCTTGCCTGGTTGCTCAGCAGCAAAGGCACGGTCGTCAACGGTGTCGTCGGGCTCCTAAGCTCAGTCGGTCTCGGGGACGGCGTCGGTGTCGGGGTCTACCGAGAGAGAAGAGGGGGAGGAAACAAATAAATACAGGGCTAACAAAGTAACCCAGAGCTTGCTATGCTAACGTGCAGTGCAGGGTTGCCTAAAGACATGTCTAAATCATTTTAGTTATTTTAGGATTAAAGTTGGAATTATTAACCGGTGTATATGCACTATTCATCTACCGGAAACGGGCTAAAAGTTGGGGTTCACCTCCGTAGAGGGTCCTCACATGAAAACAGATAGTACGGTCAGCTTCGTCTCGTCGTTCTGATCAACTTTCATGTACAAAGTTTTTCGATCTGAGCTACGGTTTGTTTTCTACGAATTTTCAAAGATTCTAGACGTTTTCTGAAATTATTTTATTTATCTCTTTCAATATTAGCCGGAATAGTGCAGGGGTGACGTCAGCATGATGATTAGGTGACATCAGCAGTCAACTCTGGCTGACCAGAGTCAAACCTGACAGGTGGGTCTCACATGTCTGTGGCTTAGTTATTTAAACAGGGTTAATTTTAACTAAATGGGTTAATTACTAGTGGGGCCTACTGTCAGTGTCAGATTAGTTAATTAATTAACTTAATTAGGATTAACATATTAATTAGCACTTTTAGTATTTATAAAAATGTTTAAAACGCGCGGGGCCCGCATGTCAGTGACACGGGCTCATAGTCAGCGGTCAGCGGCGACCATTGACTGGTCAACGTGGCCAGGGGGCCCAGCGTCAGTGGCCCAGGGTGGGACCCGGTCAGTGCCACGTCGGCGACGACCGGAGCCTCGCCGGAATCGCGCCGTCGAGCTCGTTTCGCGGCGGCGTGCATGGGACATCGTCGGGATTCGCCGTCCGGCGACCAAATCGACGGCGGCTAGCGGCATTCGAACGGGAAGATCGAACTGCGTCGATCTACGGCCCTAGCGCGAGTTAAATCGGCCGGAGTTGCACGCTAGGACTACCGCGGTAGTGCCGTAGTTCGGCCTCGCGTGGACGCGGCGTTGCAGCTAGCTAGCGGGCGGGCTAAGAGGCCAGGAGGCTCCACGGGATCGCCAGGAGCTCGAGGGTGCCACGGAGGCAAGCCGAGGAGCTCGAGGGTGCCACGGAGGCAAGCCGAGGAGCTCGGCAGCTACGCTGGTGGCAACCATGGCGGACGGCGGAGCCGGAGCTCGCGGAGGCAACAACTGGGCATTCGACATGGTGCAAAAGAAGGGCATTCGACGCGGCGCTCACCGTGGGGCACAAGGAAGGCCCGGTGAGGGAATCGGAGCAGCAGTGGCACCGTGGTTGGAGAAGATGGCCGGCGGCTCGAGCTTAAAGAAGAGCTCGATCTCGGAGCTGTAGCTGCCCCTGGCTTGAGCTGATGGCTGGAGAGGAAGGAGAAGAGGTAGGCGGAGCTGGTGAGCGCGTCGGCGAGGCGAGTGAGGGCCGGTGGCCGCGTGCTTCACGGGACCACGACCATGACGGCGCTCGGGTGTGCGGAGGAAGGCGACGCAGAGGGAGAGGGAGGCAGCTAGGGTTCGTCCTGGGGGTGGAGGAGGGGTTCTTATCCCCTCCACGACGAGCGCGGGTGGCCGCTGTCGAGCAGGGACGATGGTGGCCAGGCGTGGCGGCTGCGGTGGAGATGACAGCGTGCGCGCGCGTGAGCAGTAGGAAGGGGAAGGGGGAGTTGGGCCGGGTGACTCAGGCCCAGTAGCTGCGGGCTTTTTCTTTTTCTTTCCTTTCTATTTTTTTCTTTTCTTTTATTCTTCTCTGTTGCATTTTCTTTTAGCTAGCAATTGTATTGTGTAAAATACGAGACTTGCCAAATCTAATACTAGGCAATGACTGGCACTGCCACAAAAAGTTTGGAGCCAAAAAGAAGAGGTTAGGTATTATTAGAAATTGGAAAGACCAGTTTAATTGCTGTTGGACCTCTGAATTAATTTCCAGGGGCAATTTGGGAATTTTCTTAATGTTGGTTTTATTTTTATAATTGTTCTGGGATTATTTGAAATACTATGAACATTTTAGTTTTGCAATTTGAAGAAATAATTATTTAACATGCAATTTGAATTGGAAAATGACTTTGATTTTGGACAAGTGGCAGATTAGCTTAGTGATCAAGATGACAAGGCAACTTAATTAGCTTAATGACAGGGTTAAGATCTGGGGATGTTACACAAAGTTGATAATGATAGTGCAACATACTTGTGGCACTGCCGTTTAGGTCATATTGGTGTAAAACGCATGAAGAAACTCCATGCGGATGGACTTTTGGAATCACTTGATTATGAATCATTTGATACTTGCGAACCATGCCTCATGGGTAAGATGACTAAAACTCCGTTCTCCAGAACAATGGAGCGAGCAAAGGACTTATTGGGAATAATACATATTGATGTATGCAGTCCGAAGAGTGTTGAAGCACGCGGTGGGTATCATTATTTTCTGACCTTCACAGATGATTTGAGTAGGTATGAGTATATCTACTTAATGAAACACAAGTCTGAAACATTTGAAAAGTTCAAAGAATTTCAGAATGAAGTGGAGAATCATCGTAACAGGAAAATAAAATTTCTACAATCTGATCGCGGAAGTGAATATTTGAGTTACGAGTTTGGCCTTCATTTAAAACAATGTGGAATTGTTTCACAACTGACGCCACCTGGAACACCACAGCGTAATGGTGAGTCCGAACATCGTAACCGTACTTTATTAGATATGGTGCGTTCTATGATGTCTCTTACCGATTTGCATTTATCATTTTGGGGTTATGCACTAGAGACAGCCGCATTCACGTTAAATAGGGCACCATCTAAATCCATTGAGACGACACCATATGAACTATGGTTTGGCAAGAAACCTAAGCTGTCGTTTCTTAAAGTTTGGGGATGCGACGCTTATGTCAAAAGGCTTCAGCCTGATAAGCTCGAACCCAAAGCGGAGAAGTGCATCTTCATAGGATACCCTAAAGAAACTATTGGGTATACCTTCTACCATAGATCCGAATTCAAGATCTTTGTTGCTAAGAATGGGTCGTTTCTAGAGAAGGAGTTTCTCTCAAAAGAAGTGAGTGGGAGGAAAGTAGAACTTGATGAGGTAGTTGTACCTTCTCTTGAATTGGAAAGTAGCACATCAGAGAAAACCGTTACCATGATGCCTACACCAACTAGAGAAGAAGCTAATGATGATGATCATGAAACTTCGGATCAAGTTACTACTGAACCTCGTAGGTCAACCAGAACACGTACTGCACCAAAGTGGTATGGTAATCCTACCTTGGAAGTCATGTTGTTAGACAACGGCGAACCTACGAACTATGAAGAAGCTATGATGAGCCCAGATTCCGACAAATGGCTTGAGGCCAGGAAATCTGAGATAGGATCCATGTATGAGAACAAAGTGTGGACTTTGGTGGACTTGCTCGATGATCGGCAAGCCATTGAGAATAAATGGATCTTCAAGAGGAAGACGAACGCTGATGGTAATATCACTGTCTACAAAGCTTGACTTGTCGCAAAAGGTTCTCGACAAGTTCAAGGGGTTGACTACGATGAGACTTTCTCACCCGTAGCGATGCTTAAGTCTGTCAGAATCATGTTAGCAATTGCCACATTTTATGATTATGAAATCTGGCAAATGGACATCAAAACTGCATTCCTTAATGGGTTTCTTAAAGAAGAGTTGTATATGATGCAACCAGAAGGTTTTGTCGATCCTAAGGGTGCTAACAAAGTGTGCAAGCTCCAGCGATCCATCTATGGACTGGTGCAAGCATCTCGAAGTTGGAATATATGCTTTGATGAGGTGATCAAAGCATTTGGTTTTATACAGACTTACGGTGAAGCCTGTATTTACAAGAAAGTGAGTGGGAGCTCTGTAGCATTTCTGATATTATATGTAGATGACATATTGCTGATTGGAAATGATATAGAATTTCTGGATAGCATAAAAGGATATTTGAATAAGAATTTTTCAATGAAAGACCTCGGTGAAGCTGCTTACATATTGGGCATCAAGATCTACAGGGATAGATCGGGATGCTTAATAGGACTTTCACAAAGCACATACCTTGACAAAGTTATGAAAAAGTTCAAAATGTACCAGTCAAAGAAAGGGTTCTTGCCTATGTTTCAAGGTGTGAAATTGAGTCAGACTCAAAGTCCGACCACGACAGAATATAGAGAGAGAATGAAAGTCGTTCCCTATGCATCAGCCATAGGTTCTATAATGTATGCCATGTTGTGTACCAGACCTGATGTGTGCCTTGCCATAAGTTTGGCAGGGAGGTACCAAAGTAATCCAGGAGTGGATCACTGGACAGTGGTCAAGAATATCCTGAAGTACCTGAAAAGGACCAAGGATATGTTTCTCGTTTATGGAGGTGATGAAGAACTCGTCGTAAAGGTTATGTCGATGCTAGCTTAGACACAGATCCGGATGACTCTAAGTCTCAAACCAGATACATATTTATATTGAATGGTGGAGCTGTTAGTTGGTGCAGTTCTAAGCAGAGCGTCGTGGCGGGATCTACATGTGAAGTGGAGTACATAGCTACTTCGGAAGCAGCGCATGAAGGAGTCTGGATGAAGGAGCTCATATCCGATCTGGGTGTGATACCCAGTGCATCGGGTCCAATGACAATCTTTTGTGACAACACTGGAGCAATTGCCATAGCCAAAGAGCCCAGGTTTCACAAGAGAACCAAACACATCAAGCGACGCTTCAACTCCATTCGTGAGTATGTCAAGGATGGAGACATAGAACTTTGCAAAGTACATACAGATCTAAATGTGGCAGACCCGTTGACTAAACCTCTTCCGCGGGCAAAACATGATCAGCACCAAGAATCCATGGGTGTTAGATTCAATCTAGATTATTGACTCTAGTGCAAGTGGGAGACTATGGGAAATATGCCCTAGAGGCAATAATAATGTGGTTATTATTATATTTCCTTAATCAAGATAAAGGTTTATTATTCATGCTAGAATTGTATTGACCGGAAACTTAAATACATGTATGGATACATAAATAGCATGTCCTAGTGAGCCTCTACTAGACTAGCTCGTTGATCGAAGATGGTTAAGGTTTCCTAACAATAGACATGAGTTGTCATTTGATAACGGGATCACATCATTAGTAGAATGATGTGATGGACAAGACCCATCCGTTAGCATAGCATATGATCGTTCAGCTTTTTTGCTACTACTTTCTTAATGTCAAATACATATTCCTTCGACCATGAGATCATGCAACTCCCGGATACCAGAGGAATACCTTGTGCGCTATCAAACATCACTTCATAACTGGGTGATCATAAAGGTGCTCTACAGGTATTTTCAAAGGTGTCTGTTGAGTTGGCATGAATCGAGATTGGGATTTGTCACTCCGTATGACGGAGAGGTATCTCTGGGCCCTCTCAGTAAAAGAACATCATAAGAAGCTTGCAAGCAAAGTGACTAAGGAGTTAGTTACAAGATGATGTATTATGGAACGAGTAAAGAGACTTGCCGGTAACGAGATTGAACTATGTATGGAGATACCGACGATCGAATCTCGGGCAAGTAACATACCGACGGACAAAGGGAACTACGTATGTTGTCATAAAGGTTCGACCGATAAAGATCTTTGTAGAATATGTAGGAACCAATATGGGCATCCAGGTCCCGCTATTGGTTATTTATCAGAGAAGTATCTCAGTCATGTCTACATCCTACTCGAACCCGTAGGGTCCGCACGCTTAACGTTCGTTAACGATATAGTACTATATGAGTTATGTATGTTGGTGACCGAATGTTGTTCGGAGTCCCGGATGAGATCACGGACATGACGAGGAGCTCCGGAATGGTCCAGAGGTAAAGATTGATATATAGGATGATAGTATTTGGTCTCCGGAAGAGTTTCGAAATGCACCGGATATTTATCGGATCACCGGAAGGGGTTCCGGAAGACCTACGGGGAGTTATTGGGCCAAACGGGCCAACAAGGGGAGCACACCAGCCCACAAGGGGCTGGCGCGCCCCACCTCACGGCCGTCGGCCTTTGGGAAGGAAAGGGGGCGCCTAAGGCAGGGCAGCCACCGGCCCCCCTCCTACCTTCTCCTCCCCCCCTCAGGAAGGGGGGGGGGGCGCCTAGGCAGGCGCCCAGGGCGGCCGCCGGCTCCCTTTGGGGACGCGCCTAGGTGATACGTCTCCAACGTATCTATAATTTATGAAGTATTCATGCCATGTTTACAATAATTTTATATGGTTTTGGGATGATTTGCATGGAACTAACCCGGACTGACGCTGTTTTCACCAGAACAACCGTGATGTTGTTTTTTGTGCAGAAATAAAAGTTCTCCAAATTCAACGAAACTTTTTGACAGTTTTTTTTTGATAAAAGAGGTACTGGAAGCTTCGTGGGAGGGCCAGAAGAGCCACGAGGAGGGCACAACTTACCATGGAGCGCCAGAGGGGCCTGGCTTGCCCCGGTGGGTTGTGCTCACCTCGAGGCCCATCTCCGTGTGATTCCAACGCTGAAAAATTGTATAAATAGAAAAACCATCAGAAATAACCCTAGATTAGAAGTTCCACTGCTGCAAGCCTCTGAGCCACGAATAACCAATCTAGACCCTGTTTCGGCACCCTGCCAGAGGGGGAAATCATCACCGGTTGCCATCTTCATCATCTCGGCGGCCACTGTGATGAGGAGGGAGTAGTCCACCCTCGGGGCTGAGGTTTTGTACCAGTAGCTATGTGTTTAATATCTCTCTCTCTCTCTCGTGTTCTTGAGATGTGATGGCTCGTATCCGTGTCAGTATTTCCCTGAAGAGGAAGGGATGATGCTGTACAGCTTCGGTAGGTATTTACCTCAGTTATGAAACCAAGGTTATCGAACCAGTACGAGAACCAAGCAACACTATGTAAACGGTACCTGCACACAAATAACAAATACTTGCAACCCGACGCGTAAGAGGGGTTGTCAATCCCTCTCGGGTAAAAGATAGATTGGTTTGTATGATTTTGGATAAATAGATCTCGCAATAAAACAAAATAAAATAAATAAAGAAAAAGTGCAGCAAGGTATTTTTGGGTTTTTGGAATAATAGATCTGAAAACAAAAGCAAATAAAGATAGATCTCAAAGCAACTATGATAAAGAATAGACCCGGGGGCCGTAGATTTCACTAGTGGCTTCTCTCGAGAAAAATAGCATACGGCGGGTAAACAAATTACTGTTAGGCAATTGATAGAACTTCAAATAATTATGACGATATCCAGGCAATGATCATTATATAGGCATCACATCCAAGATTAGTAGACCGACTCCTGCCTGCATCTACCACTATTACTCCACACGTCGACCGCTATCCAGCATGCATCTAGTGTATTAAGTTCATTGAAAAACGGAGTAATGCAATAAGAACGATGACATGATGTAGACAAGATCTATTCATGTAGGAATAGACCCCATCTTGTTATCCTTAATAGCAATGATCAATACGTGTCTTCCTGCCCCTTCTGTCACTGGGAAAGAACACCGCACGACCGAACCCATCACAAAGCACCTCTTCCCATGGCAAGAAAAATTGATCTAGTTGGCCTAACTAAACCAAAGATTCGAAGAAGAAATATGAGGCTATAAGTAATCATGCATATAAGAGATCAAAGAAACTCAAATAACTTTCATGGATAAATAGATCTGATCATAAACTCAAAGTTCATCGGATCCCAACAAACACACCACAAAAAGAGTTACATCAAATAGATCTCCAAGAGACCATTGTATTGAGAATCAAAAGAGAGAGAGGAAGCCATCTAGCTACTAACTACGGACCCATAGGTCTACAATGAACTACTCACGCATCATCGGAGAGGCACCAATGAGGATGATGAACCCCTTCGTGATGGTGTCTAGATTGGATCTGGTGGTTCTGGAACTTGTGGCGGCTGGAATTGTGTTTCGTTGACTCCCCTAGGGTTTTTTGGATTTTCGGGGTATTTATAGAGCAAAGAGGCGGTGCGGGAGGCGGCTGAGGAGGGCACAACCCACCAGGGCGCGCCTGGGCCCCCAGGCGCGCCCAGGTGGGTTGTGCTCCCCTCGGAGCCCCCCTCTGGTAGTTCTTTGGCCCAACAGGTGTCTTCTGGGCCAGAAAAAATCTCCAAAAAGTTTCGCTGCGTTTGGACTCCGTTTGGTATTGATTTTCTGTGAAGTAAAAAACAAGCAAAAAACAGCAACTGGCAGTAGGCACTATGTCAATAGGTTAGCCCCAAAAACTAGTATAAAGTTGATATAAAATTATTGTAAAACATCCAAGAATGATAATATAACAGCATGGAACAAGCAAAAATTATAGATACGTTGGAGACGTATCAGCATCCCCAAGCTTAATTCCTACTCGTCCTCGAGTAGGTAAATGATAAAAACAGAATTTTTGATGTGGAATGCTGCCTAACATGTTCATCACACATTCTTTTCTTTTGTAGGATGGACATTTGGACTTTTATATGGTTCAAAGAAATAGTCTAGTTTTGACATGAAGATTTCAATACTCAAGCATATCAACAAGCAACCATGTCTTTCAAAATATCAACACTAAAGCAAGTTATCCCTAGCCCATTATGCTCAATCATTGATCCATTCATGAAACACACTCGCATATTAGCTACACCCAATGCTCAAGTACGATCATAGTGCCCCATAGTTGGTGCTTTATAAGAGAAGATGGATACTCAAATAAAAGTAAAAATTGCATAAAGTAAATAGAAAGGCCCTTCGCAGAGGGAAGTAGGGATTTGTAGAGGTGCAAGAGCTCAAAGCGAAAAAATAGAGATAAAACATTTTGGGTGGCATGCTTTTCCTGTCAATGAGAATGATCAAGTAGTTCCCAATACTTTCCATGCTAGATATATCATAGGCGGTTCCCAAACAGAAAATAAATTTTATTCCTTTTCCACCATACTTTTACATTCCATGGCTAGCCGTATCCACGGGTGCCGTCCATACCAACGCTTTTCAAGGAATTTATTATTTGAAAACATAAAGTAAATTCATTTTTTATTTCGGGATTGGGCATCCCTAATACCTTTGTCGTACTCTCGTGTAATGGCAAGTGAATAAACACTCATCTTGAGAATAACACATCTAGCATGGAAAAATATCAGCCACCCCCTACCGTATCATGAGCGGTATGAGCACACAAAAAGGAAAATTATTTTGAAAATTAGAGATGGCGCATACAAATTTGCTTAGAACGGCATCGAAATACCGCATATAGGTAGGTATAGTGGACTCTTGTGGCAAAACTGGGTTTAAGGATTTTGGATGCACAAGTAGTATTCCTACTTAGTACAAGTGAAGGCTAGCAAAAAGATTGAGAAGCATCCAACCAAGAAACGAAAAATCACATAAGCGAGTATTAAGCATAACTAACACCGAATAATGCACCACAAGTAGGATGTAATTTCATTGCATAACTATTGACTTTCGTTTTTGCATAGGGAATCACAAACCTTAACACCAATATTCTTACTAAAGCATAATTACTTACCAACATGACTCACATATCATTATCATCATATCGCAAAACTATTACAAAGAATCAAGTTTATTTTGTCCAATGATCTTCATGAAAGTTTTTATTATATCCCTCTTGAATATCTATCACTTTGGGACTAGTTTCATATGTTGCTTTTTATAGCTCAAATAATTTTAAGTGAAGAACATGAGCATAAAAATTTCCATCTCTCAAAATAATTTAAGTGAAGCATGAGAGGATTTCTTTAAAATTTACTAACTCTCAAATAAATCTAAGTGAAGCATGAGAGCATTTCTTCAAAAATATTAAAGCACACCGTGCTCAAAAAGATATAAGTGAAGCACTAGAGCAATTCCATAGCTCAAAATAAAATAAAATAAAGTGAAGCACATAGAGCAATTCTAACAAATCATAGCATAATTTTGGCTCTCTCAAATAGATGTGTCCAGCAAGGATACCTGTGGCAAACTAAAAAGCAAAACAAGCAAATACTCATATAATACAAGACGCTCCAAGCAAAACTTATGATATGTGACGAATAAAAATATAGTTCCAAGTAAAATACCGATGGTCGTTAGAAGAAAGAGGGGATGCCACTCGGGGCATCCCCAAGCTTAGTTGCTTGTTTCTCCTTGAATATTACCTTGGGGTGCCGTGGGCATCCCCAAGCTTAGGCTCTTCTTACTCCTTATTCTTTCATCCATCGTGATCTCACCCAAAACTTGAAAACTTCAATCACACAAAACTTAACAAAACCTTCGTGAAATCCGTTAGTATAAGAAAACCAATCTTTACTTTAAGTACTGCAGAAAACCCATTCAAATTTTGTTATTGAATTATATCTACTGTATTCTAACTTTGCCATGGCTTATACCCCCCCCCCCCCCCCCCCCCGATACAATCCATAGAATCTTCAAAATAAGCACACAATGCAAAGAAAACAGAATCTGTCAAAAACAGAACAGTCTGTAAAGACTCGAATTTTAATCATACTTATTTAATTCAAAAAATTCTGAAAAATTAGGAAAATATAGGAAATTTGTATAGAAATCTTGTGTAAAACATTAAGAATTTTTCGTCGCTTCTGTAAATCTAGACAATTATTTTACTTGATGCAAAAGTTTCTGTTTTTCAACAGGATCAAACCAACTATCACCAAAGCTATCCCAAAGGTTTTACTTGGCACAAACACTAATTAAAACATAAAAAACACAATAATAACAGAGGAATAATTGTGCAAACACTCAAGAACAGAAAGAAAAAGGCAAACATAAATTTTATTCATTGGGTTGCCTCCCAACAAGCGCTATCGTTTTACGCCCCTAGCTAGGCATAAAGCATAGATTCAAGTATTGTCGTCTTTAGTTCTAGATCCATAGGATGCCCTCATGATTGATTCATATGGTGGCTTAATTCTTGTTCTTGGGAAGTGTTTCATACCCTTTCTTATTGGAAACGGAAATTTAATATTGCCTTCTTTCATATCAATCACGGCACCAATAGTACGTAAAAACGGTCTACCGAGTATAATTGGACAAGACGGATTGCAATCAATATCAAGAACAATAAAATCTATGGGCACATAATTCCTATTTGCAAGAATAAGAACATCATTAATTCTTCCCAAAGGCTTTTTAATAGTAGAATCCGCCAAGTGCAAATTTATAGAACACTCTTCAATATTGGTAAGACCAAGCACATCACATAATGATTTCGGAATTGTGGAAACACTAGCACCCAAATCACATAAAGCAAAACACTCATAATTCTTGATCTTGACTTTGATGGTGGGTTCCCATTCATCATGTAATTTTCTAGGAATTGAGATCTCTAATTTCAACTTTTCTTCAAAAGCTTTCATCATAGCATCAACGATATGTTTAGTAAAAGCTTTATTTTGTTCATAAGCATGGGGTGAATTAATCATGGATTGCAACAAAGAAATACAATCAATCAAAGATAAACTATCATAATTAAAGTCTTTGTAATCCAAAAGAGTGGGCACATCACTAGTTAAAGTTTTGACCTCTCCAAACCCACTTTTATCAATTTTTTCATCAAGATTTTCACCCTCCGAATTATCGGGATGCCTTCTAACTAAAGTTGACTCTTCTTCAGACCCTTTATCATCAATTTTAATCTTACTAAACAAGGAATCAATAGAAGAAAAACCAATCACTTTAAGATCTTCATCATTTTTATGAAAGCAATCACTAGAAAACGCTCTTTCTAAAAATTCTCTTTTAGCTCTAAGCATAGCGGTTCTTTTCTTACTTTCATCCATAGAAACATATAAAGCTTTAATTGATTCCTCAACCTTAGGCACAAAAAATTTCAACTTGAGATTTTCTACATCATGAGAAATTCTATCAATGCTTCTAGTCATATCATCAATCTTATTCAACTTTTCTTCTATCATATTATTGAAAACCTTTTGAGCATTGATAAATTCTTTAATATTATTCTCAAGATCAGAGGTGTTACTATTATTATTATAAGAAGGATTACCATAGGAATTACCATAATTATTAGAGGAATTTCCAGGAAAAGGCCTAGGATTGAAAGTACCTCTATAAGCATTGTTATTAAAATTGTTTCGCGAGACAAAATTCACATCTACGGAATCACTATGTTGCTCAATCAAAGTAGACAAAGGCACATAATTAAGATCAATAGGAGCACTTTTATTAGCAACCAATTTCATAAGAGCATCAACTTTTTCACTCAAAGAATTTAATTCTTCAACCGAATTAACTTTTTTACTAGCAGGAGCCCTTTCGGTATTATCAAGCAATTTGCCATAATATTATCAAGCAATTTAGTAGCTTCACCCAAAGTAATTTCCATAAAATTACCACCCGTGGCGGAATCTAAAAGATTTCTAGAGACAAAATTCAATCCCGCATAAAAATTTTGTATGATCATCCAAAGATTTAAACCATGAGTAGGACAATTTCTTAGCATCAGTTTCATTCTTTCCCAAGATTGCGCAACATGTTCATGCTCAAGTTGCTTAAAATTCATGATTTGAGTTCTAAGGGAAACGATTTTTGCTGGCAAAAAATACTTAGTAATGAAAGCATCTTTGCACTTATCCCAAGAATCGATACTATTGCGAGGCAAAGAAGAAAACCAAATTTTTGCACGATCTCGCAAAGAAAATAGAAATAATTTCAACTTCACAATATCATTGTCCACATCTTTTTTCTTTTGTATATCGCATAATTCTACGAATGTGTTAAGATGGGATGCGACATCCTCATTAGGAGTACCGGAAAACTAATCTTTCATAACAAGATTCAACAAAGCGGCATTAATATCGCAAGATTCCGCACTAGTGGCAGGAGGAGCAATTGGAGTGCTAATAATATCATTGTTGTTGGTATTCGAAAAATCACACAACTTGGTGTTCTCTTGAGTCATCGTGACTACGCAAACAAGATTGCACACAAAAATAGATCTGACGAGAAAACAGCGAATGAAAAAGAAAAGGCGAATAAAACGGCAAATTTTTGTGAAGTGGGGAAGATGAAAACGAGAGGCAAAAGGCAAATAATGTAAATTGCAAGGAGATGAGATTTGTGATTAGGAACCTGATAGATGTTGATGATGTCTCCCCGGCAACGGCGCCGGAAATCCTTTCTTGATGGCTCGTATCCCCGTCAGTATTTTCCCGAAGAGGAAGGGATGATGCAGTATAGCTTCGGTAGGTATTTCCCACAGATATGAAACCAAGGTTATCGAACCAGTAGGAGAACCAAGCAACACTATGTAAACGGTACCTGCATACAAAGAACAAATACTCGCAACCTGATACGTCTCCGTCGTATCTATAATTTTTGATTGTTTCATGCCAATATTCTACAACTTTTACATACTTTTGGCAACACTTTATATGATTTTCTTGGACTAACATATAGATCCAGTGCCCAGTGCCAGTTCCTGTTTGTTGCATGTTTTTTGTTTCGCAAAAAATCCATATCAAATGAAGTCCAAACGCGATCAAAACTTACGGAGATTTTTTTTGGAATATATGTGAATTTTGGGAAGTGGAATCAACGCAAGGCGGTGCCCGAGGGGCCCACAAGCCCTTGAGGCGCGCCCCCTACCCAAGGCGCGGCCAAGGGCCTTGTGGCCACCCCGAAGGTCGGTTGGAGGTGTCCTTCGCACGCGAGGAAGCTAATATCCTGATAAAAATTATGTTAAAATTTCAGCCCAATCGGAGTTACGAATCTCCGGGAATTTAAGAAACGGTGAAAGGCCAGAATCTGGGAACGCAGAAATAGAAGGAAACAGAGAGAGAGATCCAATCTCGGAGTGGCTCCCGCCCCTCCACCGCCATGGAGGCCATGGACCAGAGGGGAAACCCTTCTCCCATCCAGGGGGAAGGTCAAGGAAGAAGAAGAAGAAGAAGAAGCAGGGGGGCTCTCTCCCCCTCTCTCTCGGTGGCGCCGGAACGTCACCGGGGCCATCATCATGACGGCGATCTACACCAACAACTTCGCCGCCGTCATCATCAACGCTCTCCCCCTCTATGCAGCGGTGTAACACCCCTTCTCCCCACTGTAATCTCTACTTAAACATGGTGCTCAACGCTATATATTATTTCCCAATGATGTATGGCTATCCTGTGATGTTTGAGTAGATCCGTTTTGTCCAATGGGTTGATTGATGATCATGATTGGTTTGAGGTGTATGTTTTATTATTGGTGCTGTCCTATGGTGCTCTCCGTGTCGTGCAAGCGTGAGGGATCCCCGCTGTAGGGTTTGCAATATGTTCATGATTTGCTTATGGTGGGTGGCGTGAGTGATAGAAACACAAACCCGAGTAAGTAGGTTGTTTGAATATGGGAGTAAAGAGGACTTGATGCTTTAATGCTATGGTTGGGTTTTACCTTAATGATCTTTAGTAGTTGCGGATGCTTGCTAGAGTTTAAATCATAAGTGCATATGATCCAAGTAGAGAAAGTATGTTAGCTTATGCCTCTCCCTCATATAAAATTGCAATAATGATTACCGGTCTAGTTATCGATTGCCTAGGGACAAATAACTTTCTTGTGACAAAAAGCTCTCTACTAAAACTAACTTAGTTGTTTCTTTATCTTAACAGCCCCTAGCTTTTATTTACGTGTTCTTTATTATCTTGCAAACCTATCCCTTTACACCTACAAAGTACTTCTAGTTTCATACTTGTTCTAGGTAAAGTCAATGTTAAGCGTGCGTAGAGTTGTATCGGTGGTCGATAGAACTTGAGGGAATATTTGTTCTACCTTTAGCTCCTCATTGGGTTCGACACTCTTACTTATCAAGAAAGGCTACAATTGATCCCCTATACTTGTGGGTTATCAAGACCTTTTTCTGGCGCCGTTGCCGGGGAGCAATAGCGTGGGGTGAATATTCTCATGTGTGCTTGTTTTCTTTATCACTAAGTAGATTTTATTTGTTGTTCTAAGTTGTTCTCTATCTTTAGTTACGGATATGGAACACAAAATACCAAAAAATTTAGGTGTACTTGCTACTCATGGAGATGGGGAACCTCCTAAAACCCTCGATGCTCATTATGTGGAAAATATTGAACACTACTTTGATAATCCTGAGAAAACCCCGTTCAACTTGATAATGGGAGACACGTTGGATCAACGTGAATACTTTAGGGATTATCGCTTGACTCAAAAAGGGAAACTATTATGGGATCAAATTCATATGTTGCATTGGTATGCTTGGAATTTATGCCAGAGATATGATTATACTTGTTTTTTAAGGTTATATGATTATACTTGTTGCTCTAGGATGAAGGCTCGACACCTTCCCTTTTCTTGTAGATTTAATGATAATGAAACCTTGGCTTCTTATGCTAATGGTATATATGATTACTATGATGTGGAACGAATAGAAGAATTCGTTGCTTTTAAGGGTGCTTATGAAATTGAATCTTTGTTTGAAAAGTGTGAAAATCTTGATGATGCTGTTTACAGACCTGATAATTATGCTATACTTAAATATGCTATGAGAATTATGAATACAATGCCGATATTGATGCATTTATTGAGAAAGTCTCCGCTGTCCAAGAAGAGACTAATATTTTGCAGGAAACTATGGAAGAAGAAATTGCTGACACTGTGAGCTCATTGGATGAAAAAGATGACGAGGAGAGCGAAGAACAAAAGGAGGAAGAGCGGATTAGCTACCCGTGCCCACCTTCTAATGAGAGTAACTCTTCAACTCATACATTGTTTAATTTTCCTTCGTGCTTACCAAAGGATGATTGCTATGATAATTGCTATGATCCCGTTGATTCATTTGAAATATCCCTTTTTGATGAACTTGATGCTTGCTATGCTTGTGGCCATGATGCCAATATGAATGTTGCTTATGGAGATGAACTTGCTATAGTTCCTTATGTTAAGAATGAAATTGTTGCTACTGCACCCACGCATGATAGTCCTATTATCTTTTTGAATTCTCCCAACTACACTATATCGGAGAAGTTTGCGCTTATTAAGGATTATATTGATGGGTTGCGTTTTACTACTACACATGATGATTTTGATAGATGTAATATGCATGTGCTTGCTGCTCCTACTTGCAATTATTATGAGAGAGGAAGTACATCTCCGCCTCTCTATGTTTCCAATGCTATAAAATTGCAAGAAACTATTTATGCCATGTATTGGCCTTTACTTGATGTGCATGAATTGTTCTTTTATGACATGCCGATGCATAGGAAGAGAGTTAGACTTCATTGTTACATGATATATGTTACTTTGTGCTCACTACTAAATCACAAATCATTGTTAAATAAAATTGGCTTTGATATACCTTGGGATCCGGGTGGATCCATTACTTGAGCACTATATGCCTAGCTTAATGGCTTTAAAGAAAGCGCTGCCAGGGAGACAACCTGGAAGTTTAGAGAGTCATTTTATTCTGTTGTGTGCTTTTATAAAGTTTAAAAACAAAAAAATATAGAGGGGAACCTAAAACTTTTTCAAAAAGAAAAGTAAAAGTAAGAAAGACGAGCACCGTTGAAGTGGGGGAGCTCCTTGAACTTTGTTCATGCCCATGGAAACTTTGCAAATCTCAAACTACAGAAATTTTTCAACAAAAATAATTATCCCCTTGTACAAATCCATTGTATTATAAAAACAATGTGCCAAGATTTGCCTTTAGGATGATTAGATTGCTTGTTTGGTTTGTGCAGTGGAAAAACAGAAACTTTGGCTGTAGCGCGTGAATTTACATTTTTTACTGGAACGTCAAAAGCTTCTGAAACTTTTTGCACAGTACTGATATACAATTTTTTTAATTTTTTCCTAATTTTTCAGAATTTTTGGAGTTACAGAAGTATGGTGAATGCTCAGATTACTACAGGCTGTCCTATTTAAGACAGATTCTGTTTTTGATGCATTGTTTTGCTAGTTTTGATGAAACTATCGATTTTATCGGTGGTATAAGCCATGGAGAAGTTATAATACAGTAGCTACAATGCAAAAACATAATATGAATGGGTTTGCAACAATACTTGAAGTGGTGATTTGCTTTATTATACTAACGGATCTCACGAGGGTTTTGTTAAGTTTTGTGTGATTGAAGTTTTCAAGTTTTGGGTGAGATCACGATGGATGAAGGAATAAGGAGTGGCAAGAGCCTACGCTTGGGGATGCCCGAGGCACCCCAAGGTAATACTCAAGGACTCCCAAGCAACTAAGCTTGGGGATGCCCCGGAAGGCATCCCCTCTTTCTTCTAACAATCATCGGTAATTTTACTTGGAGCTATATTTTTATTCGTCACATGATATGCGTAAATCTTGGAGCGTCGTGTGCTTTTTCTTTTTCTTTTAATAATGCACCATGCTGGTATGAGATAGTCCTTGGTTGATTTATAGAATGCTCTTTGCACTTCACTTATATCTTTTGAGTATGGCTTTATAGAATGCATCATGTGCTTCACTTATATCATTTGAAGTTTGGATTGCCTGTTTCTCTACACGTAGAAAATTGCCATTTGTAGAATGCTCTTTTGCTTCACTTATATTTGTTAGAGCGTGGGCATATCTTTTGTAGAAAGAATTAAACTCTCATGCTTCATTTATATCTATTTAGAGAGTTGACAGGAATTGGTCATTCACATGGTTAGTCATTAAATCCTACATAAAACTTGTAGATCACTGAATATGATATGTTTGATTCCTTGCAATAGTTTTGCGATATAAGGATGGTGATATTAGAGTCATGCTAGTGAGTAATTGTGGATTGGTAGAAATACTTGTGTTAAGGTTTGTGATTCCCGAAGCATGCACGTATGGTGAACCGTTATGTGATGAAGTCGAAGCATGATTTATTTTTTGATTGTCTTCCTTATGAGTGGCGGTCGGGGACGAGCGATGGTCTTTTCCTACCAATCTATCCCCCTAGGGGCATGCGTATTAGTACTTTGCTTCGATGGCTAAATTTTTTTTGCAATAAGTATGTGAGTTCTTTATGACTAATGTTGAGTCCATGGATTATACGCACTCTCACCCTTCCATCATTGCTAGCCTCTTCGGTACCGTGCATTGCCCTTTCTCACCTCGAGAGTTGGTGCAAACTTCGCCGGTGCATCCAAACCCCGTGATATGATACGCTCTATCACACATAAGCCTCCTTATATCTTCCTCAAAACAGCCACCATACCTACCTATCATGGCATTTCCATAGCCATTCCGAGATATATTGCCATGCAACTTCCATCATCATCATATACATGACTTGAGCATTCATTGTCATATTGTTTTGCATGATCGTAAGATAGCTAGCATGATATTTTTATGGCTTGTCCGTTTTTTGATATCTTTGCTATGCTAGATTATTGCACATCCTGGTACACTGCCAGTGGCATTCATATAGAGTCATATTGTTCTAGATATCGAGTTGTAATATTGAGTTGTAAGTAAATAAAAGTGTGATGATCATCATTATTAGAGCATTGTCCCAGTGAGGAAAGGATGATGGATGAGACTCCAGACGAAAAAATAAATAAAAAAAAGGCCAAAAAAAAGGAGAGAGCCCAAAAAAAAAGAGAAAAAGAGAGAAGGGGCAATGCTACTATCCTTTTACCACACTTGTGCTTCAGAGTAGCACCATGTTCTTCATATAGAGAGTCTCTTGAGTTATCACTTTCATATACTAGTGGGAATTTTTATTATATAACTTGGCTTGTATATTTCGATGATGGGCTTCCTCAAATGCCCGAGGTCTTCATGAGCAAGCAAGTTGGATGCACACCCACTTAGTTTTCATTTTGAGCTTTCATACACTTATAGCTCTTAGTGCATCTGTTGCATGGCAATCCCTACTCCTCGCATTGACATCAATTGATGGGCATCTCCATAGCCCGTTGATTAGCCGCGTCGATGTGAGACTTTCTTCCTTTTTGTCTTCTCCACACAACCTCCACCATCATATTCTATTCCACCTATAGTGCTATATCCATGGCTCACGCTCATGTATTGCGTGAAAGTTGAAAAGGCTTGAGAACATTAAAAGTATGAAACAATTGATTGGCTTGTCATCGGGGTTGTGCATGATGAACTACTTTGTGTGATGAAGATGGAGCATAGCTAGACTATATGATTTTGTAGGGATAACTTTCTTTGGCCATGTTATTTTGAGAAGACATGATTGCTTTATTAGTATGCTTGAAGTATTATTGTCTTTATGTCAAATGATAGCTATTGCTTTGAATCACTCGTGTCTTAATATTCATGCCATGATTAGATTATGTGATCAAGATTATGCTAGGTAGCATTCCACATCAAAAATTATCTTTTTTATCATTTACCTACGCGAGGACGAGCAGGAATTAAGCTTGGGGATGATGATACGTCTCCGTCGTATCTATAATTTTTTATTGTTTCATGCCAATATTCTACAACTTTTACATACTTTTGGCAACACTTTATATGATTTTCTTGGACTAACATATTGATCCAGTGCCCAGTGCCAGTTCCTGTTTGTTGCATGTTTTTTGTTTCGCAGAAAATCCATATCAAACGAAGTCCAAACGTGATCAAAACTTACGGAGATTTTTTTTGGAATATATATGAATTTTGGGAAGTGGAATCAACGCAAGGCGGTGCCCGAGGGGCCCACAAGCCCTTGAGGCGCGCCCCCCTACTCAGGGCACGGCCAGGGGCCTTGTGGCCACCTCGAAGGTCAGTTGGAGGTGTCCTTTGGACGCAAGGAAGCTAATATCCAGATAAAAATCGTGTTAAAATTTCAGCCCAATCGGAGTTACAGATCTCCAGGAATTTAAGAAACGGTGAAAGGCTAGAATTTGGGAATGCAGAAACAGAAGGAAACAGAGAGAGAGATCCAATCTCGGAGGGGCTCCCACCCCTCCACCGCCATGGAGGCCATGGACCAGAGGGGAAACCCTTCTCCCATGTAGGGGGAAGGTCAAGGAAGAAGAAGAAGAAGAAGAAGCAGGGGGGCTCTCTCCCCCTCTCTCCCGGTGGTGCCGGAACGCCGGCGGGGCCATCATCGTGACGACGATCTACACCAACAACTTCGCCGCCGTCATCACCAACTCTCTCCCCCTCTATGCAGCGGTGTAACACCCCTTCTCCCCGCTGTAATCTCTACTTAAACATGGTGCTCAACGCTATATATTATTTCCCAATGATGTATGGCTATCCTATGATGTTTGAGTAGATCTGTTTTGTCCAATGGGTTGATTGATGATCATGATTGGTTTGAGTTGTATGTTTTATTATTGGTGCTATCCTATGGTGCTCTCCGTGTTGCACAAGTGTGAGGGATCCCCGCTGTAGGGTTTGCAATAAGTTCATGATTTGCTTATGGTGGGTGGCGTGAGTGATAGAAACACAGACCCGAGTAAGTAGATTGTTTGCGTATGGGAGTAAAGAGGACTTGATGCTTTAATGCTATGGTTGGGTTTTACCTTAATGATCTTTAGTAGTTGCGGATGCTTGATAGAGTTCCAATCATAACTGCATGTGAACCAAGTAGAGAAAGTATGTTAGCTTATGCCTCTCCCTCATATAAAATTGCAATAATGATTACCGGTCTAGTTATCGATTGCCTAGGGACAAATAACTTTCTTGTGACAAAAAGCTCTCTACTAAAACTAACTTAGTGGTTTATTTATCTTAACAGCCCCTAGCTTTTATTTACGTGTTCTTTATTATCTTGCAAACCTATCCCTTCACACCTACAAAGTACTTCTAGTTTCATACTTGTTCTAGGTAAAGTCAATGTTAAGCGTGCGTAGAGCTGTATCGATGGTCGATAGAACTTGAGGGAATATTTGTTCTACCTTTAGCTCCTCGTTGGGTTCGACACTCTTACTTATCGAGAAAGGCTACAATTGATCCCCTATACTTGTGGGTTATCAAGACCTTTTTCTGGCGCCGTTGCCGGGGAGCAATAGCGTGGGGTGAATATTCTCATGTGTGCTTGTTTTCTTTATCACTAAGTAGATTTTATTTGTTGTGGGTTATCACAACCCGACGCGTAAGAGGGGTTGTCAATCCCTCTCGGGTAAAAGATAGATTGGTTTGTATGATTTTGGATAAATAGATCTTGCAATAAAAAAATAAAGAAAAAGTGCAGCAAGGTATTTTTGGGTTTTTGGAATAATAGATCTGAAAACAAAAGCAAATAAAAATAGATCTCAAAGCAAATATGATACAGAATAGACCCGAGGGCTGTAGATTTCAGTAGTGGCTTCTCTCGAGAAAAATAGCATACGGTGGGTAAACAAATTACTGTTGGGCAGTTGATAGAACTTCAAATAATTATGACGATATCCAGGCAATGATCATTATATAGGCATCACGTCCAAGATTAGTAGACCGACTCCTGCCTGCATCTACTACTATTACTCCACACATCGACCGCTATCTAGCATGCATCTAGTGTATTAAGTTCATGGAAAAACAGAGTAATGCAATAAGAACGATGACATGATGTAGACAAGATCTATTCATGTAGGAATGGACCCCATCTTGTTATCCTTAATAGCAACGATCAATACGTGTCTTGCTGCCCCTTCTGTCACTGGGAAAGAACATCACACGATCGAACCCATCACAAAGCACCTCTTCCCATGGCAAGAAAAATCGATCTAGTTGGCCTAACTAAACCAAAGATTCGAAGAAGAAATACGAGGCTATAAGTAATCATGCATATAAGAGATCAAAGAAACTCAAATAACTTTCATGGATAAATAGATCTGATCATAAACTCAAAGTTCATCGGATCCCAACAAACACACCGCAAAAAGAGTTACATCAAATATATCTCCAAGAGACCATTGTATTGAGAATCAAAAGAGAGAGAGAGGAAGCCATCTAGCTACTAACTACGGACCCGTAGGTCTACAATGAACTACTCACGCATCATCGGAGAGGCACCAATGAGGATGATGAACCCCTCCGTGATGGTGTCTAGATTGGATCTGGTGGTTCTGGAACTTGCGGCGGCTGGAATTGTGTTTCGTCGACTCCTCTCGGGTTTTTGGATTTTCGGGGGTATTTATAGAGCAAAGAGGCGGTGCGGGAGGTGGCCGAGGTGGGCACAACCCACCAGGGCGCGCCTGGGCCCCCAGGCGCGCCCAAGTGGGTTGTGCTCCCCTCGGAGCCCCCCTCTAGTACTTCTTTGGCCCAACAGGTGTCTTCTGGTCCAAAAAAAATCTCCAAAAAGTTTCGCTGCGTTTGGACTCCGTTTGGTATTGATTTTCTGCGAAGTAAAAAACAAGCAAAAAATAGCAACTGGCACTAGGCACTATGTCAATAGGTTAGTCCCAAAAACTGATATAAAGTTGCTATAAAATGATTGTAAAACATCCAAGAATGATAATATAATAGCATGGAACAAGCAAAAATTATAGATACGTTCTAGACGTATCAAGATGGCACGATCTTGATGTATCGCGGGCTTTGTTAATATAGTTGGATCATATGGTGTTTTCCCCTCTCTATCTTGTTGTGATGAATTGAGTTTTCCCTTTGAGATTTCGTTTTATCGGATTGAATACTTTTATGGATTCGAGAGCACTTGATGTATGTCTTGCTATGAATACCCGTGGTGACAATGGGGTATCATATTGATTCACTTGATATGTGTTTTGGCACTCAACTCGCGGATTCCCGAGGTGACATTGGGGTAATCTATGCATAGGGGTTGATGCACGTTCTCGTCTTTGTTTCTCCAGTAGAAATCTCGGGGCACTCTTTGAGGTTCTTTGTGTTGGATTGAGTATTATGAATCTGAAATTGTTTGATGCATATCGCATAATCAACTCACGGATACTCGCGGTGACATTGGAGTATCTAGGTGACATTAGAGCTGGTTGATGTGTATCATATGGTGTTATTTTAGTACGAACTCTTAGTTAGATCAACCGGAAAGAATAGCTTGGTGTTATTTTAGTATGAACTCTAGGATAGATTGATCGGGAAGAATAGCTTTGAGGTGGTTTCGTACCCTACAAATAATTTCTTCTTATGTTCTCCGCTAGATAGGAACTTTGGAGTGATTCTTCATCGCACGTTGAGGGAAGGTTATATGATCCAATTATATTAGCATTGTTGAGAGATTGCACTAGCGAAAGTACGGACCCTAGGCCTCATTTTCAAGCATTGCAATACCATTTGTGCTCCGTTTTATCAATTGCTACCTTGCTGTTTTTTATTGTTCCTATTACAAAAATCAATATCTACTATCATTACTACGCTTGTATCACCATCTCTTCGCCGAACTAGTGCACCTATACAAATTACCATTGTATTTGGTGTGTTGGGGACACAAGAGACTTTTTGTTATTTGGTTGCAGGGTTGTTTGAGAGAGACCATCTTCATCCTACGCCTCCCACGAATTGATAAACCTTAGGTCATCCACTTGAGAAAAAATTGCTATTGTCCTACAAAACTCTGCGCTTGGAGGCCCAACACGAGTCTACAAGAACAAGTTGTGTAGTAGACATCACTAGGGCTGCCTCCCCTCCCCCTCCACCTATATATATGTGAGGAGGGGAGGGGGTGCCAGACACCACGAATGCCCAAGCCGTGTGACGCCCCCCTCTAGTTCATCCTCCGTCCAAAAACCATTATGCTTAGCGAAGCCCTGTGGAAATAGCTTCACCACCACTGTCATCACACCGTCGTGCTGCCGGAACTCATCTACTACTTCGCCCATCTTGCTGGATTAAGAAGGCAAGGACGTCATCCAGCTAAACGTGTGCTGAACGCGGAGGTGCCGTGCGTTCGATGCTTGATCAGAACGGATCGTGAAGGTGTACGACTACATCAACCGCGTTGATAAATGCTTCCGCTTAGCGATCTACAAGGGTATGTAGATGCTCTCCCCCTCTCATAGCTATGCATCTCCGTGGATAGATCTTGCGTGTGCGTAGATTTTTTTTTGTTTTCCATGCAACATTCCCTAACAGTACATCGACAAAAATCTTCAATCGGTGCTCCAAGCGAATTTCGATTTTAATTAAGTGATTTATGGTGGCACAGTAAGTTGGAATTGGTCCAAGAAAGTTGCCGTGGTGAATTCTATAACAGAAGGCTTGGTATATTGTCGCTTTAGAAGCAACATTAGAGGGTGATGAATCAAAGGTTCATTTATCAACTTAGTATGGCTTCTAAATGATTGTGCAAATAGAACACTATTCTCATATAGTGGCTCTATGCCTCAATCTAAGGAATCGAAGGTCTTGCTAGTGATTCAATATATACTAAGCTTGTTTCGCATAAATTATGAATTCATGTGAAAGCATCACAGATGGATAGGAATGCAAATGATACACACGGATCCGAAGTTGCTAGATTTGATAGGACGAAATCTATACTACAAGCAAAGCATGGACTGACACCAGATTGCCATTGGTGTAAAAGTTAAAAGTGCTAACGAAATTATTGACTCTAGTGCAAATGGGAGACTGCTGGAAATATGCCCTAGAGGCAGTAATATTTGTATTATTATATTTCCATATTCATAGTTAAGACTTTATATTCTATGCTATAACTGCTATGATCCTGGAATATGCGATTCAGTGGAAAACTCATATGCACATGTGGAATGATAAACAATAAATAAAAGGTTCCTAGTCTCGCCTCTAAGACTACCTCAAGTGTTGTTGGTGATCACGTTTTCCGGATCTTAGGATATCATTAAGTGTAACGATAGTCCTAAAACAACATTGAGATTATGACGTTGGAAGAACGATCATATTGAATCGACCCAATCTTATTTGTTATGAATTGAGTTAATATCATGTGCATTCAATTGTAATAACACGGAGTGCTAACATGTGATCTTGCTCCTTAGACCATGAGAATATCGTGGTCACTTCTTACCATATGGTGGGCTTTGGGGTTGCTCAAATGTCACCTGTAACACGGTGATCATAATGACAACTGACAGGTTCATCGGAAAGTTTGACAAGTGGCCGGATAGCTCAAGAAGTGGGATTTGCTCCTCCGACGATGGAGAGATATTCTTAGGGCCCTCTCGGTGTGACGGCATCAATCATCGTCTGGCCAGACATAGGTGACTACGTCATGGGGATGCTGGAACACAATAACGAGAAAGAAGAACAAAACCTGTAACAAGGATTTCGGTATAGTAAGCATGTGATGACTTAGGAGGATACTGATGCATCTCGGGTTTTGTAAAGTATCGTGAAGCAAAGGGAACATCACATGATAACCAAAGGTTCACTCGAATGTCATTCGTGTAATCATAGGGATTGATATGGATGTCCACGGTTCTGCTATCAATCATTGAACGAAGGGGTTTTGTTCATGTCTATGTCTTACCGAACCTACAGGGTCACAAGCTTAAGGGAATCACAATCTGCTGAGTATTAGTGGAGCAAGAGTCTTGAGAAAATATTCTTGGAATAGTTCCGGGAATATAAGAAATAGTTTCAAGTTGGTTCCGAAAGAGTTTCGGATGTTTCCAGAAATGTTCTGGTGCAAGGACACTTTGGCTGGGCCAAGGGATAAGGCCCACGAGGTCTGAGGTGAGTGCAAAAGGAGTTTTGCGAAGGGCGGGACGCATTGGTGTCTGGTCGTGGGCCAGAAGCCAGGGTCGTTGGCGTCTAGTACTGGGCCAGACGCTGAGGTCCGTGGCGTTTCCAGAAATGCCAGGAACCTTGTCATTTCGCGTTGGAATTCGAGGAGGACTCTTCCTTCTGTTCCAAACCACTTTGGGGAGGCTCCCTCCCCAAGTTACGACCTCAGGGCTCAACATATAAATAGAGGGACAGGGCTAGCCCCACAAGTTTTGAAGCCTCCACAAGTTCTCGCTTGATCTAGTTCTCGTCTAGTTTGATCTAGACTAAATCTAGTTCTAGTTCTCTCTAACCCTCATAATAGAGAAGCCCTGTGCGGTTCTCTTTTTCTCCCTTTAATTCTCCGACGACGATTAGCTCTGGATGGCGAAGCGCTGCCGGATCGTGAAGCCTGTACGCCTGCAATCTGTGGAGAGGTCGTGCTTTCGGTCTTCCGTTCGAGGGACGGTTCGTGAAGCCATTCGAGGGATCGTTCATCTACGGTTCGAGGGACTTCAAGTACGATCTACACCGACATGTTCTTCTTCCGCTGCAACTCGGTGATGGTAACGATCGTTGATCACAACCCGTTATGCATCTTCATATTGATCTTGGGTGTGCATAGGTACGAAATTTTTGTTTTATATTACGTTTCCCAACAGATAAAAGCATCAGGTGACCCTAACGGCATGAGGACGTCTAAGTTTCATGACTCACTTGGTGACATTGGCAACATCAAGGCCCAACATCGTCTACCTTGGTGGTTGTGTTCCCGAGCATCTTTAGTTCCACAACGCCGCGCTCCTTGCTTGAAGCACCGTTCATGTTGAAGAGGCTCAATATAGGTTAGCAGAGGCTTTTGGAATTTTTTCCAAAGGACACAATCTCAAAGAAAATCATTGATGAGGGTGTGCAAGAGAATACGTAGTCTTATTTGCCTACAAGAAGCAACTCATGTGGTATTATTCCTTAATGAGAGCCCTCTCGTATTCCCTCGTGTCACCTCCCCAGGGCGCCGCCAGGGGGCTAACCCTAGCGGCGCCGGAAGTCCCCTACCATCGTTGCCTCCCCTTTTGTTGCTGTCGCTAGCATAGGCCGCGCTGGCAGCGAGCCTGACGACAAAGGGGGTTGGGAACTGAACGTGGAGGCAACCCCCAGTTTGCGGCTGGGGCGGGGCCAGTGGAGAGATCGCGCGTAGCAGCCAAGGCGGCATCCCTGGTCATGCCATCGTGCGGCAGCAGTGCTCGCCTGCATGGCCCATGGGAGCTCGCATGCTTCTCTAGTGATGGTGGGCGGGGGTGTGCCGTGGATCTGGTCCCCACCCAGATCTGTTGTCGGTGTGGCTCATGGACGATTGACGATGCGTAGAGAGATCGGTGAGGGATGCTGGTTCCCTGTCGGCATTCCGGCGGCTGCGCGCACTGTCACGACGCGGCTCAGCGTGGATCCGGTCAACTACTGGTTCGGTATGGCGCGATTGCCAGTGAAAACCGTGCTGACTTTGGTCATGGCGGAGGATGGCGGCGGCTTGGGCGTCGTCTTCTTGTCAAAGACATCGTCGGTTGCAATCGTCGTTACCTTATTTCGTCTACTCCGGGGAAACCCTAGATCTAGGCCTCCCAGATCGGACGGTGGCGGTGCCTTTGGGGTCGTTCTCCCTCTTGGAGGCATCATTTTAGAGCAAGTGTTGGCTGGAGGGTGGCGCTTTCTAGCGTCGTGGTGACGTTAGTGACAGAAAGGCGGGACAAGGTGAATGCATTGATCCCTCCTGAAATTAGGACGACAGAAGATGGCAACAACTGATTCTAGAGCATGCGCATGTGGTGCATATATGCTGAGGGTCTGCTTGACCACTTGGTGCTCTCGACTCGCCGTTGGGCGGCTTCATGAGGCCACTGTGTTAGATGGTGTGTGTTGGTGCGAGGTGAGGGCACATCATCAAGTTTGTAGATGTGCAATAGAGGTAGTCAAGAAGGTGGCTTTAGGTTGATCATGTATTTGTTTTGACATGTTCGGTTGAGTAACATAATAGAATGACTGTGTGCATCCTTACATGCAGAGGTCGTGGGTTCAAACCTCCTTTTCGAAGAAAAAAGAAGCCACTCATGCCGACGGTGATCCAGTCAATTCATACCTTGTTGGAGGTTAATGTTTGATGGCGTTTTCTCCTGAAAGTTAGACATGAGTGCATATCCGGTTGCTAGAGCGTTCTGGAGATTGCGAAGGTCGACATAGTTGGGCATGAGGTGCTTTCGACGGTCCTGGCCCTATGCGCCCTTCTACCCGTATAGGACGAAGTGCCTTGATAGCTAATTGTTTGCTTTGTTTGTGGGTCCGATTTCCATCATTATCTGGACAAACTCACTTTTTTTTAATGCAATGCATACACTACAAACAATATACTTTGGTCTGTATATATCATCACAATTCTACCAAATAATCCCAAGATAGGTTTTGAAATGTTAGACAACTTAGTGTTAAGTAAGTGGTATAATATATTCTATAATAGTATTTTATAAAAGAGGGGTGCCATATAACCTCTACTAGACCTCGCTTCCCATTTCAGTTTATTAATGATGAAACCAATGAAACAAGTAACAAAGGTCGCTTGTTTGAAACAAATGCAAATGGTTGACCTCCGGTTCACGGCGTCAACCAACACACACCCAAACTGCTAGTACTAGCTTATTTTCCCATATTGCCCCTGTTCACCCCAACTGAAATGCGGGCGTGCTATAGGTAAAACCGTCATTTCCACTACTCAAAATCCTCGCGCTCGCCCCCGCGTTCAATCTCGCGCCTGCTATAAGTAGGCCCCAGCGCCGTTCCCCCAACCGCCTCCCCCATTCGAAGTTCTGGAAGGGGAAAAATCCTCCAAAAACCCAAATCCTCCCCCATCAATTCGTCGCTGCTTCGTCCGACTTCCGCGTCGAGAAGTCCAATCAGCGCGGCGGCGGCTACGGGGGCCGCGGCGGTGGCCAGGTGGGCCTCCGCCGCGACGGGGGAGGCGGCGGCGGCGGGGTTGCTGACGTTGACGAAGACGGCTTTACTCTCGTCAGCCGCAGGAGAGGCCCCTTTCGCGGCGGGGGCGGTGGAGAACGCGGGGGCAGCGGCCGCGGCGGAGGCGGCGGGGGCGGCGGCGGAGGCGCCCCTCTCGAGCCAAGCGGGCGAGGGCGTCAGGATGGACAGCAGCACCGGGGCTCGCGCTTCCCTCGGGATGACCACGCGCAGCAGGGGCAGCAGCATCGCGGCCGTGGCAACGGGGGCCGCGGCACAGGCGGCGGGAATCACGGCTGGGTCGACAGCGACAGCACTCACGGTCGATACCAGGGCCACGGCGGAGGCGGCTTCCAAGGCCAGCACCGTTCGTCGCAGGAGCAGCAGCGTGGCAACAACCGGCTGTATGACCCGCCATGGTGGGCGCCGAAGGAGATCACACAGGCGACGAGCTCGTCCTCTTCGGGACATGTTGGTAAGCACCGCTCCCTGATTCTACTTGCGAGCCTTGTGAACCTCGGCATCCTTGCTTCGTTCCTAGTTTTTACCGTACCCCGGTACTCCTAGAAGGTGGATGGAGTACCAATGAAATCTGGCCGTTGATGCAGAAGGGTATTATAGACTTTTTATTATTTTTATTAGTGGACAGTTTTATTTAACCTAATGACACCTTCCGCCGCCGGCACGGATGAAGTGGCGGCTGGCGGTCACCCATCATCGCATCTACTTCAAGGATGGGGCTGCGCACGCATGCCGCCGCGCTGGGCATGTCACTCGTGCCTAATCTGCCGGTGCAGCCGCACAGCGACATGCGTTCTAGGCTACGAACCGAATGCAGTAGGATCAAACGCATCGCAGATCGCACCACACGCACATACAAGGCCGATTGATGCCTGCAACTCAAATAGATCCTTTCTTCCTGTTGTTTCTTGTACTTCTGTAAATCAATGGGCCTTATAATCACTCAAATTATTGTTCCTCTCAATCCCGCCGGCATGAAGTAGTATTGCAGTGCCGAGTATTGGTTCGATTTAGACGCGGCCGGATTGATTCAGTTTTGAGTTTTGGCAAGAGAGCAACAGCTCGATTGGTTTTCGGCACCGGCACGTGACTGCATCAGCTGGCCGGCAGTCCAGCTCCGCCATGGCTTCTACACGCCGGACTACGTGTCTACGGTACCATCGTCGGCGAAGCTCATTGTTAGTTAACTGTATTCTCGTCACCATCGGCATTTACCCCTTTACGAATTTTTTTAGGAGACCCCTTTACGATTTTACCCCTGATTGCTGTTTCGGAGTACGGATAAAATCTAACCATTAGATTGAGAGAAATGAACGGCCTATATAAATTTATGGGTACAGTAAAAGAGCTCCCTCTGAAATTTTCGAAACATGGGCGGTTGATCGATCAAGGGTTTCGTGATGGTTAGTCAATTAGAGCCTACCCTGTTTGATTTCGCGTATGCGGTTGATCGGGCGATGCGTTTTTCCAGGCATACTGTTTACCTTTTGAAATTACGGGCCTGTGATTGCAAATTTTGTTCGCCGCGTGTTGATTCAGAGTAGCATTTGCGTCGGTATATGATTACACGCAGTATATCAAGTTTTATACGGTTCTGTTGTAGTATCATGAACTCCAGGTTTATAGATCGAGATAATATGATTGTGGATTATCTGTCTGTAGGATAAATTCCCTTTGCTGCATTGTCTGTATTAGAGACGTACCTACATCTTATTCTCTTGTATCTTGAATCCATAGGAAGCGTTTGATTCTTAGATTGATAGGGTCATTACAATCCTGAATTGCTTGAAAAAGTGGGATGAAGATGTGGTGTTGAACTTGCCTACATGCTAACTGAACTCCTAAACTGTTGTTGGTAGCCTCTGTTCTGCAATTTTGAGATGGCAAATGATTGTTTGAGAGGATGCAGAGCATATGGGATAAGAATCCTGTCAGATAGCACTAGAGGAACCTTTGTTGTTTGTTATGTCACCTTGTAGTTTCAGAACATTTAGAAAATCATTTAACTACCATATCCTTCATCAACAATGCATGAAAGAATCATAGTTTTCACCAGTAAAAACCTGTATGTGATTCTTTTTGGATTTTTTTTTCTAAGAATGTGTTATTTCACAAGTAGGCGTGCATTAATGCGTCAATGGGTCAGTTGCTTCATGCTATGGTTTGGAGTCAGCATGAAGAAGAAGTTTGGGCCATTTGGGGGCACCATTTGCAGTACTGTTTCCTGATTTTACTTGCAAGCCTTGCGAACTCTGCCATGATTCGCTTGTTCCTCCGAAATGTTCGAAACATGGGCGGAGTTGATCGATCATGTGATCAGCGATTTTGTGATGGTTAGTCATTAGAGCCTATGCTGTTTGATTTCACGTATGTGGTTGATCAAGGCGATTCGTTTGTCCAGACGTCCATGTTGTAGTAGCGTGACTGCTGTCTTGTTTGAAGCTACGGGCGTGTGATTGCAATTTTGTTTAGTTGTGTGCTGATTTAGAGTAGCATTTGCATCGGTGTAATCTTAGATTGTTTCTTATTTTGATCATGGTTCATGATTATGCAGTACATGAAGTTTTATATGTTTCTGTTTGTAGTACTGTGGATGCCCAAATGTACTTCATTCTTTATGGATCTAGATAGATTGGACTGAGGTTTATCTGTCTGTATGATAAGTTCCATGTGCTGCATACCTGCATTGTCTTATGATTATGCAGTTTCTAAAGTTTTATACGCTTCTGTTGTAGTATTATGAATGCCTATGTGTGCTCCAAGGTTTCTAGATTAAGATAAATAGGAGTGAAGATTATCTCTCTCTATGACAAGTTCCCTTAGCTGTATTGTCTGTATTACAGCTGTACTTATAGCAGCTATTGATCCATCTTGTTCTCTTGTGTCTTGATCCATATGAAGTGTTTGATTCCTAGCTTGATAGGGTCATTATAATCCTGTTTTGCTTGAAAAAGTGGAAGAGACGGTGATGAACTCGCCTACATGCTAACTGAACTTCTAAACTGTTATTAGTAACCTCTGTTCCGCAATTTTCAGATGGTAATAATTGTTTTAGATGATGCATAGCATATGAGATAAAAAGAAATCCTGTCAGATAACACTAGAATTTGGTATGTCACCTTGTAGTTTCAGAACATCATTTAACTACCGTATCCTTTATCCGAAGACAAGAAAGCATCACAGTTTTCACTAGTGAAAACCTGTATCTGATTCTTTTTGGGACTTTTCTCTTACGAGTGTGTTATTTCACAAGTTAGGCTTGCATGCATGGGTCAATAGAAGTTGCTTCATGCTGTGGTTTGGAGTCAGCATGGAAAACAACTTTGAGCCTTTTGGGGTCACCCTTTGTAGTAGTAGGGGTACGAAATGAATTGCGGAGCGGTGGTGGTGGGAGGCATTTACTATCTGAAGTTCAAAAGGATGAGCGATTTCCTCTCCGTATAGCTACATTTTCTTCTGCATTTTAATTTGGGTAACTGTAGTGTCCGGCCGAAACTTGAAACTGCAGCTTTTCGTGATCCTTCATTCTCCCTCTCTGACAGCATGCTACATTACTGTTTTCCTTGTTTGCATCCTTCGTTGTTTCTAACCGCTCTTGTTCCCCCTCTAGGCTGTCCACTTGAAAAGATAGAAGTCAAACTGTTCGTGAACCACTTCAGACTCGAGTTTGGAGGATCAACTATCTTTTGCTATGGTATCGAGCTCGGCCAAGATTCTTCTGAGGCTTCAGGAAGATTGCAGCTCTCCCTGTCAGATCAGAGGTTTGCAATGGCTAAACTCTTGGAGATACTTGAGCGGCCTCCATATTCATTAGCTGCTGCCTCTGATGGCAAGGGCCATCTGTTCACCTTTGCCAAAGTGCCACAAAGTGTATATCCAGTGGAAGTCCGGTCACGGACCTACAATGCATCAGCAGTGCTCAAGCCGGACCTGCAGCTGAGGCAACCCGTTCGGCCGCCTGTGACTAAAGGGATCTTGCCGGCTCTTGATGCCATTGTGCGTGAGGCCTCTAGCTCAGGCAAGATTATCATCGGTCAGACATTTTATTCACAGCAGCAGGTTCCTAAGATCAGCCATCATGGGGCCTTTACTACCGAAGCTCTGAATGGAACCATGCAGACCCTAAAAGCCACCGAGCAAGGGCTGGTGCTATGTGTGGACTATTCAGTTATGGAATTTTGCCAAGATGGAAGCAGTGTTCTGGATCTTGTTAAGCACTTGGTGAGGCGGTTTGACACTGAGATTCCCTTTGACATGGAAACAGCTCTAGACGAGAAGCAACGGAAATATTTGGAGAGTCAGCTGAAAGGCCTCTGTATCACAGTGAATTACCTGAAGAAGTCCTCCAAAGGGAAAGACAATGGGACCAGAATTCGGAAGTACAGGGTTCAAGGTTTGACAGCTCAGCCTGCGCAACTTATCACATTCGAGGACTTTGATTCAGGGGAGTCTCTTAAGCTTGTTGAGCATTTTGGTGAGCAGCATGGAGTAGCCATTCGGTATAAGATGCTTCCATGCTTGGATTTGAGCGCGAAACATGGCAGACTAAATTATATCCCGATTGAGCTCTATACTCTTCATCGACGGCAGGAGTATCCCAAGGACAATACGCTCAAGGGTTCCAACCAGAAGCCAAGGGACAAGCCACTCGAATCAAAAGCCCGGAAAGATATGATTCTGGATATGGTAAAACCTCCAGAAGGGCCTTGCAGGTAACTGTTTTGAGTTTGGGTGCCCTTCTACTGTTTGTAAACGCCTGACCATGCATTCTTTTTTTTGTCAAATCTGGGAACTTAATTCATACGTGCTGTTTATTTGTTAAATCCAAAGCGATGCAATTTGCTAGATATTTAGTTCAATAGTTTTTCTGTGTAAACAGTACATCTACAAGAAAAGTTGAAAGTTGTGCCAACATAGATGCTAATTTAAAAAAAATGAAGTTTAACCATGCTTGGATTCAGTACAAAAATGAAGTTTAACCATGTTTGTTCAAGTTATCTAAGTATTTTCTGGAATTTTCTTTCTTTGGACGGAACTGATCTTTGCCTTTCTTTCAAGAAAGGATCTGATCTTATTGTAAAAAATTAGCAAACTGAACTCATGTTTATTATCAGTCACTAATTATCACTTCACTTTCAGCAGTAGCAGAGGCCAGAAATTTAACATTACATTGAACAGAGAGATGACAGAAGTCACGGGTACTATTCTTGCTCCCCCCACCCTGACACTCGGCTCCTCCAATGGCCGCTGCAACTACAATATCAGCAAGAAAAACTGCCAGTGGAACCTCACGAATTGGATGAAACTGGTAGACGGCAAAGTACTGAAGTGCTGGGGCATTCTCGACTTCAGTGCAAGTGCAACGCCATCTCACTCTGGCCAGGAAGAGCCGCTTGATGAACGCAAGTTCATTCGCAATATTGTCGGGAAGTGTCTTAACCTTGGCATTCAGATGGACGGACAAGACTGTCTTGTGCGTCGGTCAGCAATGTCAGTGCTATCTGATCCGGGCAAACTACGTGAGGAGCTTATCCAGGTGAAGAAGGATGCCGAGGAGCGCACGCAGAAGAAGCTGCAACTCCTCTTCTGCCCGATGTCTAAGCAGCACTGTGGGTATAAGATACTGAAGATGATCTGCGAGACAGAGCTGGGGATCCAAACCCAGTGTCTGTTGAGCCACCTCGCAAACAAACAAGGCAATAGCCAGGACCAGTACTTGTCCAACCTTGCCCTCAAGATCAACATCAAGCTCGGGGGAAGCAACATGCGGCTATCTGACGAGCTTCCAATGTTGACTGGCACACGCTTCATGTTCATCGGCGCGGACGTGAACCACCCGCCTCCAGGAGACTCGGAGAGTCCGTCGATAGCAGCTGTTGTGGCGTCCATGGATTGCCCTAGCGCCAGCCAGTACGTGCCGAGAATCCGTGCCCAGAAGGGCCGCAAGGAGATCGTTAACCTCGGTACCATGTGTAAGGAGCTCATTCAAGTCTACAAGGAGAGGAACGGCGGCTTCAAGCCAGACAAGATCATATACTTCCGTGATGGCGTGAGCGATGAGCTGTTCGATATGGTCCTCGACAAGGAGCTAGTATCAATGAAGGAGGGTATCTGCGAGGACGGCTACTCGCCGACTATCACAGTGATCGTGGCCAAGAAGCGGCACCACACGCGGCTGTTCCCCAACGACAGAAAGGAGCTGCGGACGGATAACGGCAATGTGCTCCCTAGCACGGTCGTCGACACCGTCGTGGTCGACGGGTGGCACGATGACTTCTTCCTCTGCAGCCACGACGGGCTGCACGGGACGAGCCGGCCGACGCACTACTACATGCTGAAGAACGGGCACGGCTTCGAGCGCGTGGACCTGCAGAAGCTGGTGTACAGCATGTGCTTCGTGTTCGCTTGCTGCACCAAGCCAGTGTCGCTGACGGCGCCCATCAAGTACGCCGACATCGCGGCCTACCGCGGCAGGGACTACTACGACAGCAGGATGGTGTCCCAGCAGTTCAAGGTCCAGGAGCCCGGGCCGTTATCGTCGGCCTCCGTCCCCGCGGGTGCTCCCCTGTTCTTGGATATGCCCGAGGTGCACGCGGATCTCAAGGACAGCATGTTCTTCATCTGATGCCGCCTGCTTTTCAGCATGGGAAGCTCCAACCCTGCGTTCTGCTTCTTGTGTGCGCCTTCTTGCTGTGTATGGTGAAGGCCTTTGGCGCTTCTGTTACATATTTGCTGTGTTCTGTACATGCTCGTCAAACTGACTCTTTACAGTTTTGCTTTGTTCTGTACATGCTTGCCAAATTGGCTGTTACAGCTTTACTGTGTTTCTGTACATGCTCGCCTAATTGGCTTGTTACAAACTTGTTCTGCACACATTCTGTTCCTGATTACTGTAAATCAACAAAGAACTAGTTTCAGTCTTCCTTTTTTTTTGCTTTATCATATTTCATATTCCAGCAGATGTTGGATGTGAGATTTCCAACATGTTGAGAACTGCAGTCCTCGGAAAGGATATGAGATTTTTTTAAACATTTCTTTTGCCATTCCTGGGATCAGCCAAATGTTGTATGTACAAGGCACACAGCTACATACAAAAGATCCCTTTGGGATGCACTACTGCATAGGAACACTCAGGGCACATCACAATGAATTTGACAATGGCAGTTACCTAAGCCAAACAAGCTCATATTTCTTGCAGTTTGAAATTGACAGGCCACGTGAGAGTTGGGCATTCTTTCACCGGAATTTTCTGTGGCATCCATATGCTCGTGACTGGACAGTTCGGAAGCTAATGGTTGTTAGAGCAACACTAGCTAATCCCTAAAACCGGTTAGAGGAGTAAAAATTCAATTTTACTTCTCTAACCGGCACCTAGCCGATCTCTTAAACCGCATAACGGTACTCCTCGCCGCTTCAGTGGAGTAAAAGTACTCCATCACTTGGGCTCGGAGTAAAAATTCCCCACCGCACCGCACCCTCCTATGCCTCTGCCCCCCCTCCCCCCAAATCCCCTCGTCGGCGACTCCCCACCACTCCCGCACCTCCACTGCTGCCGCCATGGCCGGTTCCCGTGGCCGCCGCTCCCCATCGCCCATCCGCAGTGCGGATCAGCGCCACCACGAGCCCAGCGCAAGCGCATCCTCCTCACGCTGCCGCCTCTCCGGCTTCCCCGACCTCCCCGTGCCGCCGCCGCCACAGAGGCGATACCTCGGTGTGTAGCAACGGGCATGGAGGACGTGGGTCGCGGAGATTACCGACCGCGAGACCCACATGAAGATGTGGCTCAGATCTTTCCACACCACCGAGTTTGCCACCCGTGAGTATGACATACGGTCCGTCTGGCTGCACGCCGCCGTGGGCTGCCAGAATTTTGAGTGGAGTGAGATGCCGCTACTCGATCCGGTTTAGTCGGGCGCGCGTGGTGAACGCGCGGGTGACGAGGGAGGACCGGGAGGCCAGGGAACGTCTCGCGGCGAAGGCCGCCGCCGAGGCGTACATGGCGGACCTCCGCCGCCAGTACCCCGAGCTCGCGGAGGTGGAACACCTCCTGTACGAGGAGTGCATGCCCGGCGGCAGGGCAGAGGTCATCGTCCTCTCAAGTGACGAGGAGGACAACGGAGGAGGCAACGACGGCGGCAGTGGAGGCGGCAACGATGACGACTTCGACGTTGAAGAGTGGCGAAGGATCTTCCCTGACTCCGGCGACGACGTCACAAGGCTTGACCCCATGGCCAGTGGGATGTCTAGGGCGGACAGGCTGGCCCTCGCAAAGTCCGATAACGACTAAATTCCGGTTAGCTTTAAGTTTTAGTTTATGTTTAAGTCCAAGTTTTAGTATCGGTTTGACTAGACTTTCGGCGGATGGTAATGTAAATTATGTGTCGAATTTCAGTTAAAAAGTTTGTTTAAATTGGATCTATGTTCATCTTATCCAAATTTGCTTTTTCACTCCGCGAAATTTACAAGATCGGTTAGGTCCAGCCAAAAGTTAGTGAAGTAAAAAATTACTCCACTAAGATTACTTGATCGGATACTCCTCTATTTTTTAGAGATTAACTAGAGTTGCTCTTACATGAGTAGTACCACTTAGCAGTGTTCTAGTGAGTTCCAAGGAAACAAGGTCATGGACTGGTACAAACGTGTGGACCTGCAATAGTTGTCATCTAGACCTTGATACAAGAGTGAGGAAACGCCCTAGTACTATAAAATTTCGATGTTCTGATTCAGGCTGGAAGCATTCCATCTATTTGTGCTGCACTCTCTTCAAAACAAACGGGAGTTGGTACTACTGCTAGAAAAATGCGGCTCCTTCAAATTATCTGATCATATTTCTAGTACCATATTTTTAAGGGTTATCTTGGCAAGTATCTGAACTTATGGTCGATCAAGAGTAGCAGACTGCAGTGCCATTGTGTATCCAAAAGCACCATATCTTCACCAACCATGTCACATGAAAATAGTGGAGCACTTGGCTGTGACCATGGGAAACAATACATCATCCGAGGGTAAAAACGACAAAATTGACTTGTGGACGAAATCAATTCACAAACTAAACTGCTTTAAAAAAATTTCGCTCAGCTGACCCTTTCGTGTAGCGGCCGAAAGTCAGGCGCCACACTCTACAGTGCAGCGCCTAGCTCTCAGGCGCTGCACGTCTGGCAGTGTGACACAGTTGGGCCCCGCACCGAGCAGTGCAACGTCTTCGAGCTAGGCGCCACACATGTAATGTGTAGCGTCTAAGAGCTAGGTGTCGCACTTGTAATGTGCAGCGCCTAGGTCTTAGGCGCTGCACATTCTGTTAGTAGTTGGTAGGTTGGCCCCCTTCCCCCCCCTCCCCCCACACACCTCCAACCCCCAACCCCACCCCCACCCCCACCCGTGATTGCCCCTCTCTCCCCTCTCTAATCCTTCTACAAATCTGAAGATTTTCTCCGTGGATTTCGAACCCAATCCCTCCCTCAAGGCCTCGTTTTCATCCAAAAAATGCTCACATTTGCTCATTTGTTGCTAGTTTGGGGAAACCCTAGTTTTTTATGGATCTTGAAATTTGTATGGAGATATGAGATGTTTGTTTGCCAATTTGCTAGGATTAGGCTTCTTAGTATGCTAGGGTTAGGGTTATGGGTGTTGTTATGTTGGGGTTAGGGTTGTTAGTATGTTAGGGTTGTGCTTATGGTCATTGTTAAGTGGGGGTTAGGGTTATTGTTTCATATCTATATTAGGGCTTTGTATTTCGTGTTAATCTTCGGATGAGTACTTATGGAAGGTATGTTATGTTTTGTTGTTTTAATTATTATAGGGATGGGAAGAACATGTGTGTATGTTCATCATGTGGACAAAGACGCCTTTTTGAAAGGCAATATTGAACCGGACCCGGATGAGCTTGACATGGTGTTTGAGAGTAGTCCTAGCTATGCGAAGGTCTTGAAACAAGTGAGGAAAGATTTGAATTGGATGGACCCAAGTGATATCGTTGAGTTTGAGGGAAGGCATAATGTGGGTTTTGGAATGCACATCCGTTGGAAGACCATGCGTGTGAACTCCGAGCAACGTTGGGTTGCATACAAGGAGACGGTGGCCGAATCACTAGACAAGGCTCTTGAGTTATTTGCTACAAAGAAGGTTGAGTCTAGTTTGCATTTGGACTTGAACTAGAATGCCTCCCCGTTGGTTGCTAGTAGTCCCCCACCCATGAACCAAGATGAAATGAGTGAACCTCCTTTGACTCAATAAGTGAGACCAACATTGAGCCTGATTTCAAACAACCAAAATGAAGTTTTGCAAGAGGAGAATGTTGAGTATGAGGACAATGACAATGAAGTTGATCTCCATGACATCAATGTGGGTGATCTCGACAAATATTATGTGCAAGAGACAATGGACCCTTCCATCCCTTATTCCCATGGCTATGCATCGGAGTCGGATGACGAAGGCCCCAATGAAGAAGTTGATGATGAGGGGTTCACGGTGAAGGAGGCCGAAGCTTACGAGAAGGTATTCTGGCGGGATCATTGGACGCGATTGTTCAAGGATGTTAGTCTCACGGATGAAGCCGTGGTAGATGGTGGCAAAGGTATATTTCTTGGAGTTAGGCCAACTTCTCACCGAGATTTGGAGCACGGAAAGAACGGGATTGCTCCCGGGTCTAAGTTTGGAACCTTCTTGGAATTGAAGATGTGGCTCGACGACTACTCGGTTACGCATTATCATCCACACAAGGTGGTTCACTCGGACATCAATTTGCGTTACACGGTTGCATGTGAGGAGGCCCGATGTCCTTGGATTGTTCGTGCAAGACCATGGAAAGGAGGACCCACTTGGCACATAGTTGTGTACCAAGCATTGTTAAGGAAATCGGTAACTGGTAGCTGCTCGGTCGGCTTGGGAGTAACGATTAATCGGTGAATCGGCCTATTAACTGAAATAATTGGATGACCATTAGTCGGTAAACTAAGTAGGAATCTGCCAACATATATCTAATTTTTTAAGGTATTATATAATACTCTCATGCTCTCAACAATGTAATATACCAAACATTTACGATTTGGTCGAACCCTAGCTATTAAGGAGCAAGAGGGGAAAGGGAGGGGTTACAGGCCAAAATTTTGGGCTTTGTTTGCCCCTAAGTGCATGGCCAGCAGCGATTAATCGGCCTAACAACCTATTAATCGGTCTCATAGGCAAGTTAATCGGCCTGACAAGTTAACACCGTGAATAGGTGTTATTCGATTCGGCCATCCTACGAGTAGCGATTAACTGGCCCGTTAACTGATTAATCGGATGAATTCTTGAACAGTGGTACCAAGTCACATGTGCCGAGGCAAGAAGGTGGATGGCAAGGTTGTGTCCCATGACCACAGACAACTCACGTCCGAGTTCATCTCTTACAAGCTTTCCAACTCAATATCCTCACTTCCAACCATGAGCATTCAACAAGTCATGGACCTTGTGAAAGCCATCTTTCATTACAAGGTGAAATACAGCAAGGCATGGAAGGCGAAGCAAGCCGCATTCAAGATGTTGTATGGTAGTTGGGAGGAAGCATACAACCGAATCCCTAGGTTGTTGGGAGCTATGGCCGCCACTAACCTGGGCATGGTTCATGTGGTTGAGCCTCATGTGCAAAACACAACGATTCACAACAGAAGGACCGTCCGAGTATTTGGCCATGCATTTTGGGCGTTCGAGCAATGTGTGAGTGCTTTTGAACACTGTCGGCCGGTCATCTCAATTGATGGCACATTCTTGACCGGACAATACAAGGGCATTATATTGGTTGCAATAGCAAGTGATGCCAATAACCGGGTGTTGCCTTTGGCCTTTGCTTTGGTTGAGGTGGAGAACAATGATAACTGGGAGTGATTCTTGCGTCTTTTGAGAACCAAGGTATTGTCGGCTGAAAGGGAAATTTGTGTCATATCGGATCGCCATCCAGGAATTCTTAACGCGATGGACATTGACATTCTCGGGCATGCTCCGTGATGTCTACTACGCAACCTTCTTCTTGTAGACTCGTGTTGGGCCTCCAAGCGCAGAGTTTTGTAGGACAGTAGCAATTTTCCCTCAAGTGGATGACCTAAGGTTTATCAATTCGTGGGAGGCGTAGGATGAAGGTTGTCTCTCTCAAACAACCCTGCAACCAAATAACAAAGAGTCTCTTGTGTCCCCAACACACCCAATACAATGGTAAATTGTATAGGTGCACTAATTCGGCGAAGAGATGGTGATACAAGTGTAATATGGATGGTAGATATAGGTTTTTGTAATCTGAAAATATAAAAACAGCAAGGTAGCAAGTAACAAAAGTGAGCAAAAACGGTATTGCAATGCTTGGAAACAAGGCCTAGGGTTCATACTTTCACTAGTGCAAGTTCTCTCAACAATGATAACATAATTGGATCATATAACAATCCCTCAAGGTGCAACAAAGAATCACTCCAAAGTTTCTATCGGAGAACGTAGGACGAAAATGTGCATCAACCCCTATGCATAGATTACCCCAATGTCACCTCGGGAATCCGCGAGTTGAGTGCCAAAACATACATCAAGTGAATTAATAGAACATCACATTGTCACCACAGATATCCCATCGCAAGACATACATCAAGTGTTCTCAAATCCAATAGTCAATCCAACATAACGAAACCTCAAAGAGCAAGACTCAATTCATCACAAGAAGGTAGAGGGGGAAGAACACCATATGATCCGACTATAATAACAAAGCTCGCGATACAGCAAGATCGTGCCAAATCAAGAACACGAGAGAGAGAGAGAGATCAAACACATAGCTACTGGTACATACCCTCAGCTCCGAGGGTGAACTACTCCCTCCTCGTCATGGAGACCACCGGGATGATGAAGATGGCCTCCGGTGATGGTTTCCCCCTCTGGCAGGGTGCCGGAACGGGCTCCCGATTGGTTTTTCGTGGCTACAGAGGCTTGCAGCGGCGAAACTTCCGATCTAGGTTTCTTTTCGGGGGTTTCTATATTTATAGGAATTTTTGGCGTCGGAAGCAAGTCAAGGGGTTCCCGAGGAGTCCACAAGCCAGGGGGCGCGTCCTAGGGGGGGGGGGGGGCGTCTCCCACCCTTGTGGTTGCCTCGGAACTCTTCTAGCCCACCTCTGATGCTCCGTGGGCTTCTTCTGGTCCATAAAAAATCACCGTAAATTTTTAGCTCGTTTGGACTCCGTTTGATATTACTTTTCTGTAAAACTCAAAAACAAGGAAAAAATAAAAACTGGCACTGGGCTCTAGGTTAATAGGTTAGTCCCAAAAATAATATAAAATAGCATACTAATGCATATAAAACATCCAAAACAGATAATATAATAGCATGGAACAATAAAAAATTATAGATACGTTGGAGACGTATCAAGCATCCCCAAGCTTAATTCCTACTCGTCCTCGAGTAGGTAAATGATAAAAACAGAATTTTTGATGTGGAATGGTACCTAACATATTTATCCATGTAATTTTCTTTATTGTGGCATGAATATCCAGATCCATAAGATTCAAAACAAAGTTTAATATTGACATAAAAACAATAATACTTCAAGCATACTAACAAAGCAATCATGTCTTCTCAAAATAACATGGTAAAGAAAGTTATCCCTACAAAATCATATAGTCTGGCTATGCTCCATCTTCATCACACAAAGTATTAAATCATGCACAACCCCGATGACAAGCCAATCAATTGTTTCATACTTTTGATGTTCTCAAACTTTTTCAACTTTCACGCAATACATGAGCGTGAGCCATGAATATAGCACTATAGGTGGAATAGAATATGGTGGTTGTGGAGAAGACAAAAGGAAGGAGATAGTCTCACATCAACTAGGCGTATCAGTGGGCTATGAAGATGCCCATCAATAGATATCAATGTGAGTGAGTAGGGATTGCCATGCAACGGATGCACTAGAGCTATAAGTGTATGAAAGCTAAAAAAAAAACTAAGTGGGTGTGCATCCAACTCGCTTGCTCACGAAGACCTAGGGCAATTCGAGGAAGCCCATCATTGATATATACAAGCCAAGTTCTATATTGAAAAATTCCCACTAGTATATGAAAGTGACAATATAGGAGACTTTCTATCATGAAGATCATGGTGCTACTTTGAAGCACAAGTGTGGAAAAAGGATAGTAGCATTGCCCCTTCTCTCTTTTCTCTCATTTTTTTTATTTTGGGCTCTTTGGCCTCTTTTTTTTCTTTTTCTTTATTTTATTTTATTTTATTTTTCGTCTGGAGTCTCATCCCGACTTGTGGGGGAATCATAGTCTCCATCATCATTTCCTCTCATGGGACAATGCTCTAATAATGATGATCATCACACTTTTATTTACTTTACAACTCAAGAATTACAACTCGATACTAGAACAAATATATGACTCTATATGAATGCCTCCGGCGGTGTACCGGGATGTGCAATGATCAAGAGTGACATGTATATAGAAAATACGAACGGTGGCTTTGCCACAAATACTATGCCAACTACATGATCATGCAAAGCAATATGACAATGATGGTATGTGTCATAATAAACGGAACGGTGGAAGTTGCATGACAATATATCTCGGAATGGCTATGGAAATGCCATAATAGGTAGGTATGGTGGCTGTTTTGAGGAAGGGTATATGGTGGGTTTAATGCACCGGCGAAAGTTGCGCGGTACTAGAGAGGCTAGCAATGGTGGAAGGGTGAGAGTGCGTATGATCCATGGACTCAACATTAGTCATAAAGAACTAACATACTTATTGAAAAAGTTTATTAGCCATTGAAACAATGTACTACACACATGCTCATAGGGGGATAGATTGGTAGGAAAATACCATCGCTCGTCCCCGACCGCCACTCATAAGGAAGACAATAAATAAATAAATCATAATCTGACTTCATCACATAACGGTTCACCATACGTGCATGCTACGGGAATCACAAACTTTAACACAAGTATTTCTACCAATCCACAATTACTCACTAGCATGACTCTAATATCACCATCTTTATATCTCAAAACAAATGAAAGGAATCAAACTTCTCATCTTATTCAATGCTCTTTATATGAAAGTTTTTATTATATCCCTTTTGGATGCCCATCATATTAGGACTAAATTCATAACCTAAACAAATTGCCATACTATTTATAAGACTCTCAAAATAATATAAGTGAATCATGAGAGTTCATCAATTTCTTCAAAATAAAAGCACCGCCGTGCTCTAAAAAGATATAAGTGAAGCACTAGAGCAACTGACAAACTACTCCAAAAAGATATAAGTGAAGATCAATGAGTAGTCAAATAATTATGTAGCTGTGTGAGGACTCTCTCTCATTTAAATTTTTAGATCTTAATATTTTATTCAAACAGCAAGCAAAATAAAATAAAATGATATTCTAAGGATAGCACATATCATGTGAAGAAGCAAAAACTTACGCTCAACCAAAACTGACCGATCATTCCTGATGAAGAAAGGTGGGATGCCTACCGGGGCATCCCCAAGCTTAGATGCTTGAGACTTCTTGAAATATTATCTTGGGATGCCTTGGACATCCCCAAGCTTGAGCTTTTGTGTCTCCTTAATTCCGTTTATATCACGGTTTCCCTAAATCTTAAAAACTTCATCCACACAAAACTCAACAAGAACTCATGAGAAAAGTTAGTATAAATCAAATGCAAAACCTTATCATTCTCTACTGTAGCAAATCACTAAAATTATTATTTAACATTGCATACTAAATTCCTATTCATATTCAATACTCCTATCCTCAAATAGAATCATTAAACAAGCAAACATATGCAAACAATGCAAACATAACAGCAATCTGTCAAAACAGGACAGTCTGTAAAGAGTGCAATTGTACTCATACTTCCCTAACTCCAAAATTCTGAACAATTACCACACTGTATAAAATTTGTTGTTACTCATTGTTTAAAAATTTCAAGATTTTATCATGTTCTGACTTTCCATAAGAATTCAGACAATGATAGAAAACTTTCTGTTTTCAAAACAGCATAGACTTGCAAAATAAGCATGGTTAAGGCTATACTCGAAATTTTTATTGAAATAAATGATGCAAAACATTATTATAAATAACAGCAAGCAAGTCCTAATAAAATAAAATGACGCTCCAAGCAAAACTCATATCATGTGACGAATAAAAATATAGCTCCAAGTAAGGTTACCGATAATGTTGAAGACGAAAGAGGGGATGCCTTCCGGGGCATCCCCAAGCTTAGTTGCTTGGATCTTCCTTGAATATTACCTTGGGGTGCCTTGGGCATCCCCAAGCTTAGGGTCTTGTCAGTCCTTATTCTCCTCATATCGATATCTCACCCAAAGCTTGAAAACTTCAATCACACAAAACTTAACGGAACTTCGTGAGATGGGTTAGTATGATAAAACAAATCATTCACTTTTGTACTGTCAAGACAAGATTCAATTTTTTTATCACATGATGCCTACTGTACCCTATCATTTCTATAATTTATATTAAGCAATATAAGCCATAGAAACTAGAAAACAAGCAAACTATGCATCGAAAACAGAATCTGTCAAAAACAGAAAAGTCTGTAAAGATCTGAATTAATCTCATACTTCTGTAACTCCAAATATTCTGAAACATTGGGACAGCGTAGAATTTTTTTATACCAATCAACTGTAAAAAATTCAGAAGTTTTCCACGTTCCAGTAAAAGATAGGAATTTATGTACTGGATGCAAAAGTTTCTGTTTTTGCACAGAATCAAATCAACTATCAACCACACTATCCCAAAGGCTTTACTTGGCGGTTTATTCAAACAAAAGCTATAAAACATGATTACTACAGTAGCATAATAATGTGAACACACAAAAACAGTAGGGGTAAATATTGGGTTGTCTCCCAACACGCGCTTTTCTTTAATGCCTTTTTAGCTAGGCATGATGATTTTAATGATGCTCGCATAAAAGATAAGAATTGAAACATAACGGGAGCATCATGGAGCATATGACCAGCACATTTAAGTCTAACCCACTTCCTATGCATAGGGATTTTGTGAGCAAACAAATTATGGGAACATGAATCAACTAGCATAGGAAGATAAAACAAGCATAACTTCAAAAATTTCAACACATAGAGAGGAAACTTGATACTATTGCAATTCCTACAAGCATATATTCCTCCCTCATAATAATTTTCGGTAGCATCATGAATGAATTCAACAATATAACTATCACATAAAGCATTCTTTTCATGATCCACAAGCATAGAAATTTTATTACTCTCCACATAAGCAAATTTCTTCTCATGAATAGTAGTGGGAGAAAACTCAACAAAATAACTATCATGTGAGGCATAATCCAATTGAAAATTAAAATCATGATGACAAGTTTCATGGTTATCATTATTCTTTATAGCATACATGTCATCACAATAATCATCATAGATAGAAACTTTGTTCTCATAATCAATTGGAACCTCTTCCAAAATAGTGGATTCATTACTAAATAAAGTCACGACCTGTCCAAATCCACTTTTATCAATATTGTGAAAAGATTCAACACCCTCCAAAATAGTGGGATCATTAGTACCTAGAGTTGACACTCTTCCAAACCCACTTTCATCAATATAATCATCATAAATAGGAGGCATGCTTTCATCATAATAAATTTTCTCATCAAAACTTGGGGGACTAAAAATATCATCTTCATCAAACATAGCATCCCCAAGCTTATGGCTTTGCATATCATTAGCATCATGGATATTCAGAGAATTCATACTAACAACATTGCAATCATGCTCATCATTCAAATATTTTATGCCAAACATTTTATTGCATTCTTCTTCTAACACTTTGGCACAATTTTCCGATCCATCATTTTCAAGAAAGACATTACAGAGATGAATAATATGAGGCAACCTCAATTCCATTTTTTAGTTTTATTTTATAAACTAAACTAGTGATAAAACAAGAAACTAAAATATTCGATTGTAAGATCTAAAGATATACCTTCAAGCACTCACCTCCCCGACAACGGCGCCAAAAAAGAGCTTGATGTCTACTACGCAACCTTCTTCTTGTAGACTCGTGTTGGGCCTCCAAGTGCAGAGTTTTGTAGGACAGTAGCAATTTTCCCTCAAGTGGATGACCTAAGGTTTATCAATCTGTGGGAGGCATAGGATGAAGGTCGTCTCTCTCAAACAACCCTGCAACCAAATAACAAAGAGTCTCTTGTGCCCCAACACACCCAATACAATGGTAAATTGTATAGGTGCACTAGTTCGGCGAAGAGATGGTGATACAAGTGTAATATGGATGGTAGATATAGGTTTTTGTAATCTGAAAATATAAAAACAGCAAGGTAGCAAGTAACAAAAGTGAGAAAAAAGGGTATTGCAATGCTTGGAAACAAGGCCTAGGGTTCATACTTTCACTAGTGCAAGTTCTCTCAACAATGATCACATAATTGGATCATATAACAATCCCTTAACGTGCAACAAAGAATCACTCCAAAGTTTCTATCAGAGAACATAGGACGAAAATGTGCATCAACCCCTATGCATAGATTACCCCAATGTCACCTCGGGAATCCGCGAGTTGAGTGCCAAAACATACATCAAGTGAATCAATAGAACATCCCATTGTCACCACAGATATCCCATCTCAAGACATACATCAAGTGTTCTCAAATCCAATACTCAATCCAACATAACGAAACCTCGAAGAGCAAGACTCAATTCATCACAAGAAGGTAGAGGGGGAAGAACACCATATGATCCGACTATAATAACAAAGCTCGCGATCCATCAAGATTGTGCCAAATCAAGAACATGAGAGAGAGAGAGAGAGAAGATCAAACACATAGCTACATGTACATACACTCAGCCCCGAGGGTGAACTACTCCCTCCTCGTCATGGAGACCGCCGGGATGATGAAGATGGCCTCTGGTGATGGTTTCCCCCTCCGGCAGGGTGCCGGAACGGGCTCCCGATTGGTTTTTCGTGCCTACAGAGGCTTGCGGCGGCTGAACTTCTGATCTAGGTTTCTTTTCGGGGGGTTTCTATATTTATAGGAATTTTTGGCGTCGGAAACAAGTCGGGGGGTTCCCGAGGAGTCCACAAGCCAGGGGGTGCGCCCCCACCCTTGTGGTTGCCTCGAGACTCTTCTGGCCCAAATCCGATGCTCCGTGGGCTTCTTCTGGTCCATAAAAAATCACCGTAAATTTTCAGCTCGTTTGGACTCCGTTTGATATTCCTTTTCTATAAAACTCAAAAACAAGGAAAAACAGAAACTGGCACTGGGCTCTAGGTTAATAGGTTAGTCCCAAAAATAATATAAAATAGCCTATTAATGCATATAAAACATCCAAAACAGATAATATAATAGCATGGAACAATAAAAAATTATAGATACGTTGGAGACGTATCACTCCGTTGCACCATCAATGGTGCATGAGGCACTTTTGTTCAAAATTCTATAGGGCTTGTGGCCTTAAGGAGTTGGCCGATGATCTTCAAGATTGTTGTCTTGCTTTCTCCGACAAGCAGTTCGCCAACTTGTACAACCAATTGCTCACAGACAAAAAACTTGATCCTCGGGGTCTTGACTTTCTCAATAGGAACATTCAAGAAAGGAATAAGTGGGCACGTGCTTTTGATGAAGATGGTCGGAGGTATGGTTAAATGACAAGCAACATGGCAGAATGCTTTAATAGGGTGTTGAAGGGTGTACGTGCATTACCTGTGATGGCAATAGTTCAGTACATATTCGACAAGATGAATGCGTACTTTCTGAAGTACTCAATGGAAACAGATAAGCAGATTGCGGGTGAGAACAAGCACACGTACAAGTACAATTTCCCACCAAAGGTTGATGAATGGTTGGAATATCAATCACGGAAGGCGAACTCACAAAAGGATATATTATATAACAACGACGATTGGTTGTATGAAGTGAAAGAGCCAGGAGGAACCGCAAACGATGGCCGCCAACACGGAGGCCAGGCTTTCAAGGTCTCACTAACATGGTGTGATTGCTCTCGCGGGAGGCCATTATTGCTTCATCTCCCATGCTTGCACTTGTATACCACAGCTCGCGTTAGGAATGTGAATGCTAATCACCCGCTCACCATGAGGGAGTCAGAGTTCTCAATCATGATGTTCAAGAATACATGGGACCCCTGATTTCACACATACTTTGACCAATCACAATGGCCGGAGTACCATGGAGTTCTACTATGGCCCGATTCGGATTTGAAGGTCATTAAACAGGGAAGACGTAAGACAAAGCGTCTTAGAGGTGACATGGACGGATGGGGCCATGGTGGCGGCCGAGAATCGGGCAACGGCCAATTCCAAGAGCCTCGTGAGAGTTCCCGTTGTGGGGAATGCAAAGGTCAGGGACACAACAAAAGAAAATGTACCAAACCAAGAAAGAGGTCAAAGAAAAATGATGCAAGCACAAGCTAACAAGGAAACACACAACCAGGTGCAAGCCAAGCAAGTGGTAGTCAACAAGGGCCAAACCAAGTAAGTGGTGGCCAACAAGGGCCAAACCAAGCAAGTGGTAGCCAACAAGGGCCAAGCCAACGAGGAACTAGGCAACAAAGAGGGAGCCAACTAGGTCTTACAAGAGGCCGTGGTGGTGGTAGAGGCCGTGGTGATGTTGTAGGCCGTGGTGGTGGTCTTGGCCTTGGTGGTGGTCTAGGCCGCGGTGGTGGTCTTGGCCTTGGTGGTGGTCTTGGCCCTGGCGATGCTCTAGGCCGTGGTGGTGGTCTTGGCCTTGGTGATGGTCTTGGCCAAGGGCAGCGTAGAGGAATGTTTGGATGTCCAGATGTGCGACGCCTTGCTCTCAGGCGCCACACCACATAGTGCTACAGGCAGATTCTGGGGCTAAAAAATTTCTAAGTGTTGGTGCAACGCCTTGCTCTCAGGCGCCCTGGCGCTGCACTATGTGGTGCGGCGCCTGAGAGCAAGGCGTTGCACCAACACTTAGAAATTTTTTAGCCCCAGAATCTGCCTGTAACCTTCTATTGCTCTCTGGACTGCATGTCCAGACGTGCGACGCCTTGCTCTCAGGTGCCACACCACACAGTGCAGCGCCACTTAGAATTTTTTTCCCCAGAATCTGCCTGTAACCTTATGTTGCTCTCTGGACTGCATGTCCAGATGTGCGACGCCTAGCTCTCAGGCACTGCACTGTACAGCACAACACCCTACTCTAGGCGCTGCACTATGTAGTGCAGTGCCTTTGTTTTAGGTGCCATGCATTTGTTACCTGCAGAAACAGAAAACTGACTGCTGAATACATTTTCATTCAATATTTTGATTAATAATAGATAATATGAATCGCAAATACAGCAGTAAGGAACAACATTATCACAATTTCAACATCACTTCAACTTGTACAAAGACAACAAGTTCAACATCACTAAGAGTTAACGTCACTTCGAATTCAACAAAAACAACAAGTTCAACATCACTAAGAGTGCTACAAGTTCATCAACATGAGAAAACAACGACTAGTCGAGTTACATAAGAAAACGACGACCACGACTAGTTTCTTCCGCGCTTATTGCTGCATTTTCCCCTCTTGACGGCTATCTTCTTCTTCCTGGAAGGAGCAACTGGCTTCGGTTCCTCCTCCTCCACCTCGTTCACATCATCATCCAAGATCGCCATCCGTGAGGTGCCACCGACCGTCCTCTTGTCTTTAATGTTGAAGTCTTCAGGCGTGTACTAAGCGATTCCCGTCGTAGGCTTTAACATGTATGCTGACCGAACTTGATAGTTGTGCAAGGTCATGTCATCATCAACCTATCATAAAAGCAAACGATATGGTAAAGAACATGCGTCATGATGAAGTTAGCAATGCATCAAAGAGATGAATATGTGCTATTGGCATACCTCTTGGGTGACCACACCCTCACCCTCCAGATGAGCTGTCAACGTAGTCTCATCCTCCAAATGAGCCCCATGGTCAAAAGTGGGATCCGATGCTGTAGCCAACCTAGACCGCTCAGGTTCTACATATTCAGGGTCACGACAACCGACAAGGTTCGATAACCGCCTTAACCTTTGGCCCCGACGCTGCAATATGTACAAGTGAATGAGATATCCAACTTAGCAACATATGTAACATGGACAATTGAAAGAGATGTGTACCTTAATGAATGATCAAAGTGCACCTTCCCCATCGCTTTTTCCAACCGGGGTTGACTCCAGAATAGTCTGGCTTTCATCAGCTGTTTTTTTGATCTGGGTGCGCTGTGAACGAAAACGACATAAACATGTTAGGCAAGCAAACATGTGAATAAGGCCAACGGGAAAGAACAAAGGGGAAGTCTTTACCACAAAGTTCATCACTGGAGCTGAAGGGACCCGGGTCCCTTCACTGACATGTTTGTTGTACTCGTGCTGGGTTAGCTCATCAAAGACGGTGGGATCTTCCAAAATCTCCTCATTATACGTCGGCTTGCATATCTCCACACGGGTACTTGCAAGATACCATGTAAGGTAGTTGTTGAATGCGACTGGGCAGTACTCACGAAACTTGGATCCTTTACCAGCCTTAGCTTGCTCCACACTAAGCGCGAACAGTGTGACATACTTCTTGTGATGTTTGTCCCAATCCTTGATCTTGCGTTGCTTTCTCCTATCCAACCTGCATGTTAAAAACAGAATATTAGCAACATCGAAATGGACCTGACGATGCTAAGTGCAGAAGGTTCATTCTCTCTTAACCGTGTAGCATTTTGTTCGTGTCCTCCCACTCCGGTGGGTGTGGCTGGAACAAACCAAACTGGCGGAGCACACGATGTGGCATGTGAAGCTCAACCGCCCAGTTGCATATGAGCGGGCACATAAGCCAAAGATGCCTATCCCCCAGGCACATCGGATTCAGGACAAAATCTCCTGCGATACCTAATCTATCCTCGGCGCCATACGACTCCCATTCCACCTGCAACATAGCATACAACAAGGCAACATTGATGTCGAGTTTCCATATAAGCGTGAGAATGAGTGATGCAATGTCAATGTTACCTGCTCAGCCGTAATCGTGTCCAACTCGCTCGTGTACTGCTTATACATGAGAGTGACATCGTTCGTCATCTCAGATACGACATCCCACTTGTAAGCCCAAGTGGGGAGCCATAGTGCGTCGTCTTTGTCGTCCCAGTCCTCGTACTTCACGGTCTTCGGGCATCCAACCGGCAAGCGCTCCCAGCTCCATACTAAAAGTACGAGCATGCAACCACCAATACATCTATCCTTTGAGATCCTACAAGAAGCGTCGTCCAACTGCACATAAAAGAAAACATGGTTCACTTAAGAGGGAGATTGCACTAATAATGTAGCAATGAAGTGAAAACAAACAACCGACTACCTGTCTATATAAGTAAGCAAGTGCCGCCAAACCCCAATTCCATTTGCTATTGAAGACGGTCAACACCTTCAGCCACATCCATGGAGCATTCTTTCCTGTGGCGTCAGCAAACAAAGTCCTGGAGATAACGTACCACATGTAGACATGACCATATGTCTGGACCACTTCATCGGTAGCATCCTCGGGGCAATGCCGAAAGTGCCATGCAATCCAGGTGAAAGGAGCACCGGCTGCAACTCTTTCCTTCTTCTTCTCTCCTTCTGGTACTGGAGGCTCTGGAGGAGACATAACGATAAGGGCCTCCATCTGCTGGCACCACCCATCAGAATCGGTGCTCATACAAAGAGGATTCCCCTTGATAGGAAGATCGATGCTCATAGAGATATCCTGGAGCGTCACGGTCATCTTCCCGGTCCAAAGATGGAAACTGTGTGCCTCCATCCTCCACAGATCAACAAGCGCGGTGATTGCTGCAGCATTGAGGCTCAGCGTCGACCGACTGACCAACTGAATGAAAGGGAGGAGTCCTGTCTCCCTGATGTACGGTGTGTACCGCTCGTCATAGCGCATGCCACCACCGGAGACCCTGTGAGAGCGAGGTTGAAGCATCTACAAACAAGCAAATCAGAATATTACATATGGGGCATGTGTGTTTGAAATAAACACAAAATTCAAAATACCAACCACTTTGATTATTACCTGCTGCTTCTCCGACATAAAGTAGGCCCGGTGTCGAGTGTCATAGTAATCATCGAGAAGCCAAACCATCCTACAAATTTCAAACAATAAACATACATTAGCTTACTCCCTATGCATTATTTAATAGAGCATTATTTCATATGTATTCATCTCAACAATCAGTAAACACTAAAAGTAATTTTGAATACTAATCTAAGATATACAATCAAAGCACATCAACAATCATCACAAATACCCATCATAAATACTAGGGTACCAAAATGATTACAAATCATCTACTAATCTTAATCACACAAATCTATATCAATATTACACACAAATCTATATCAATATTACATACGAATCTACACAAGGTTTCCACCAAAAGTTGAACAATCTAGGGTTCCACAATGACTACAAATCCTAAATCACACCACACTATTTCAATTTTTCATATAAAATTCGAATCCAAGAAAATCAAGGGTTCCACCAAAACTTGGATAAATGAGAAAAATGTGAACGAATTTATGGAGATAAAGAAAGGGATCGGAGGAGTTTACCTTGTACGAGGGATTAGGGAAGAAACCCACGGCCAAAAACTTCAGATCTACTGGATTTTGGAGAGGGGATGTAGGGGGGAGGGGAGAGGAGAGGGCCACGGCCGCTGCTCTCTGTAGACAAGAGATGGGGAGGGATAACTACTGGTTCGGATGGGGAGGGAAGGCCCGACGCAGCTTAAGTCAATGTGCAGCGCCTAAGAGCTAGGCGCTGCACATTACATGTGTGACGCCTAGCTCTTAGGCGCTGCACATTACATGTGTGGCGCCTAGCTCGAAGGCGCTGCGCTACTCGGTGCGGGGCCCAACTGTGCCACGCTGGCTAGACGTGCAGCGCTTGAGAGCTAGGAGTTGCATTGTAGAGTGTGGCGCGTGGCTGTCGAGCGCCACACAAAAGGGTCAGCTGAGCGATTTTTTAAAGCAGTTTAGTTTGTGAATTCCTTTCGTCCTAAGGTTAATTTTGCCTCACCCGAGTGAGAATTTTTGTAGTGGACGAGCACCTCGGTGCTCTGTGTCATGGGCGTCCAACCTCCCATTGGGATTGAAACCTGTCAGCTCCTTGTCGCCCGCTAGCTGTTGGTAGGCTTAGGCCATAGGCTGACGTAGGCATATTGTCTTGGAACACATGTTGTTTGTTTGCCAATGGGCCGCCTGGTGAAATGGTAACTCTCGACGTTACAGAAATCTATTCCTTCATATTTAATTCATTTATGCATCGAAGTCCACCGCGTCCGCTAGTTCTTGATGTTTTTTCTAAGAAAAGGCCGCAACCCGATTTTAAATTAATAAAACCATCATGCAATCAGGGTAACAACGAACATTCAGGACAAACAAAGTATCAAACCACCGAGCAGAAATAAGACGACCACAACCGGCAAAATGGCAAGCAGGCCAAGAAAAGTACCCAACAAGACCAGACTAAGACAATGATAGACCGCAAAAGGCAGCACCAACTACGGTGACCTGGCCCGATCACTCCCGGAGATAGAAGTAGTAGATGCACACACACGAGCCATGATGACCTCCATAGCCGCCTTGTCAGCCTCCTTAATCAGAGATTTCCACTGCTGCAAAAATATGGACAGTTTGAAGATGACATTAACCGCCGAGTTAGGGAACACCTTTTCAATAATAAACTTGTTTCTAGTCGATTACAGGGTCCAACACATGGTAGAGAAGCCAAACCAAAATAACCTCTGGAACTGACCGGACAGAGGAGCCACGAGCAAATGGAGATCAGAGAAATTAGAAGGAGCCCAAGGAACACACATCCACTCCCTAAGAAAGCTCCAAAGCAAGGAATCCAAGGGACACCAAAACAAGACGTGATCAGTATCCTCCAAGCTCCCACAAAGAGAGTAGAAATCCATACCCGGGCCATGCCGTTTCTTGATTTGATCAGCAGCAGGTAATCGGCCCCTCATGGCCTGCCACATGAAATTTTTGATTTTCGGGGGCACCCTAGCAGACCAAATGGGCTTGAACTTAGACACCAATGGGCCAGAGGACAAAATGACCGGAGGCAAAATGAGGCCAGGAGACCACATCCTGATCCTCCGAGAGCACATGGAAGAGAGAAACAAGGCGATGCCAATCTTCCAGCTCTTCAGGAGACATGACCTGACAAAAACCAAGGTCCCAACAACTGGTCGCCAGCTCCGCGATGGAGACAGAAGGAGAAGACACAAAAGAAAAAAGCACAGGAAAGGAAAACGCAAGGGGGTCATCACCCACCCACCAGTCCAACCAGAACCGAACGGATAGACCATTGCCAACTAAAAATTTCACCAAAGATTTGAAATCATCACGAACCTGCAATAGTTGGCACCAAAACTAAGGGACAGAGGAGCCAGACCCAGAATTGGCCAAGAGAGGGTGCGAAAGAGGGAAATATTTTGCTTTAAGATGTGCAACCAAAGAGAATCTGGGCCAGAATGAAGAATACGCCACCACCACTTAAGGATCAAGCACTTGTTCATAATAGAGGTATTGAGGATCCCCAGACCCCCCCCCAAACCCTTAGGCCTACACATAAGCTTCCATTTAATGAGCTTGTACTTCTTTTTGTTGTCCGTAGTGTTCCAGTAGAAACCACTCCTATGTTTGTCAAAGCCAGCATGAATACCCTCTGGAAGGCGGTAAAAACCCATGAGAAACATAGGGAGGGAAGTCAAGCACGCGTTGATTAGGATAACCCTACCAGCCGTGGAGTTGTAGCGACCCCTCCAAGGCATAACCCTATTACCCACCTTAACAGCAGAGAAATTGAAATCCTTCACCAACAGCTTTAGGGGAGAGATAGGCATCCCAAGGTATTTGAAAGGGAAAGAACCAAGAGAATAATTTAGAAGAGTGGCCACCCGCCGAGCCTCCTCGGGAGGGGCACCAAAAACAAGGACCTCACTCTTAGAAAAATTGATTTTAAGGCCAGACATCTCCTCGAAACAAAGAAGAAGGAATTTAAGGTTAGCGAGGCATCAATCATTGTTTTGGACAAGGATGATAGTATCGTCTGCATATTGAAGGTGAGAAACATCCGCAGGGGGAAGGTTAGAGCAGACAAGAAGGATGTGGCCCACGGCCGCGGCCCAATTCGGAATGCAGGAGAAAGCATTGGCCACAAAATTAAACAAAAGAGGGGAAATGGGATCACCCAGTCTAATGTCCCGACCATTCTTAAAGTAGGGACTGACCGAGCCATTAACCGAAATCGCAGTGTGGCCCCCACACACAAGCTGCATGATATGGTGAATGTAGGCACTATCAAATGCCTTAGCAAGGAGAACATCACGGAGAAAGGGCCAAGTAACTGAATTGTATGCTTTTTCAAAGTCAAGCTTCAGCATAACCACATTGCAACCATTAGAATTAAGGTCATGAAGAACTTTATGCAGGCTGAGGAACCCATCTAAGATAAAACAACCTTTGATGAAGGCAGACTGATGTTGACCAATGACCTTATGAGCAACATGAGACAGGCGGGTTGCAAAACCCTTAGAAAGGAACTTGGCAATATTGTTAATAAGGGCAATAGGCCTGAACAACTTAATGGAATCAGCCCCTTACACCTTGGGGAAGAGAGAAATGACCGCATAGTTCAATCTAGAGATGTCTACCATACCCAAACAGAAGCCAGTGATGACAGCATAAACAAGGAATTTGAGGACCTGCCAGAATTTCTTGAAGAAAGAGACAGAAAACCCATCAGGCCCAAGGGCAGAATTGGATTTAGATGAAGAGACCACCAAGTTAATTTCATCATGAGAGAGAGGAATCGAAAGCATGAGATTGTCATCCGCAGATACCCTATCATCCACCACCCACAGATTAGGAGAGGTGCGCACATCAGCCGGACACTTAGCCCCAAGAGGATCAGGGAAAAAAATAAAAATGTGGCGCTTGATGATCTCTGGGTCGGCCACCACCTCCCCATTGATACAAAGCCTGAGAGTGGAGCACCTCCTACGCCGGCCATTGACAATAGTAAAAAAATAGGCCGTACTCGAGCCCCCCTTAAGCAACCAGGAAAGGCTGCCACGATGCTGCTAGTAAAGCTCTTCCTGCTTAAGCAAGCAGAGCAGAGAATTTTCAAGCTCATATCTATGGGACCAACAACCCGCATCCAGGTCTACCGTATCAACAGTAGCATCGAGCTCCTTAATCAAAGATATAATCCTACCCTTCACCTTACGAGTTTCACATGCACGATTCCAACTCCACCCCTTCAACAAACGCCTAGGTTAGAGGACAAGAAGTGCCAATCATCCATAGGACCAAAAGAACGATGTGAAGAACCAAACATACCCAAAATCTTGTCAGAGACCAACTAGGGGAAGCCCTCAATAAGTAGCCAAGAGGCATCAAACCTGAAAAGGCAGGGACAAGTCAAAGAGGCCAACCCTGAGTCAAGGAGGAGTGGAGTATGATCACTTCCAATTGAAGGCTCCACAACGAGAGAAGAATGAGGAAAAAGAACATCCCATTCGGGGGAACCGAACACCCTATCCAACCAAAATGGAACGGACTGGGTCTAACTGGTGGTTGGACCAAGTAATCCTAGCCCCAGATCTATAAAGCTCGCGCAACACAAAATGAGTCACAAAATCATTGAAACTTTCAGCCCTAGACCAAGAAAAATTAGAGTTGTTTTTGTCCCCAGGAAACCTAAGAAGGTTAAAGTCCCCACCCAGCAAAAAGGGCACAGAAGCATCCTCCAATCCCGCAGACAATTCAAGCAAGAAGGCCTGAAAAATAGAGTGATCAGCTGGGCCATAAACCGCAATGAACTCCCAATGTTTATCCAAGGCCCGATGATATAGGCCCAAACTAGCAAAGTAGGAACCCGCGTCAAAAGATACTACATAAAAAACATCCACCCGGGCCCCCAATAGAATACCACCAGACTGCCCAACAATTGGAAGCCACTTCCAACAGAACATGCCATCCCTGGCCAAGGAAGCAAGCTCACGATGCTTAAAAGAACCCTTAATAGTTTCTTGCAGGAAAATGAGATCAATATTATTGCAATAGATGTAATCTTTGAGCAAGGACCGGCGCCCCCTAACGCCGAAGTCTCTCATATTCCAGAAAAGGGCTCTCATTGGAAACTAAGATTCTTGATGCGAAGATTGCTGCGAGACGGGGTAGCAGGGGCCACCAACCTCCCGCGTCGAGTCCTACAAGAAGACACCGACACCGTGATATGTCTCCATCGTATCTATAATTTTTGATTGTTTCATGCCAATATTATACAACTTTCACAAACTTTTGGCAACTTTTTATATGATTTATTGGACTAACCTATTGATCCAGTGCCCAGTGCCAGTGCCAGTTCCTATTTGTTGCATGTTTTTTGTTTCACAGAAAATCCATATCAAACGAAGTCCAAATGCAATAAAATTTTACGGAGAATTATTTTGGAATATTTGTGATTTTTGGGAGTTGGAATCATCAGAAGAGGGGGCCCACATTGACCACAACCACCAGGGCGCGCCTGGGGGCCCAAGCGCGCCCAGGTGTCTTATGACCACCTCGTACGTCGGTTGGAGCTCTACTCCGGGTGCAAGGAAGCTTATATCCGGAAAAAAATCATGTTAAAATTTCAGCGCATTCGGAGTTACGGAGTTCCCGGAATATAAGAAACGGTTTTCAGCTAGATCGGGGGAACGCGAAACAGAAGAGAACAGAGAGGGAGATCCAATCTCGGAGGGGCTCCCGCCCCTCCGCCGCCATGGAGGCCATGGACCAGAGGGAGAGCTCTCCTCCCATCTAGGGGGGAGGCAAAGGAAGAAGAAGAAGAAGGAGGGGGGCTCTCTCCCCCTCTCTCCCGGTGGGGCCGGAGTGCCGCCGGGGCTAGGATCGTGACGGCGATCTACATCAACAATCTTGCTACCATCTACACCAACTTTCTCCCCCTCTATGCAGTGGTGTAACACCTCTTCTCCCTGCTGTAATATCTACTTAAACATGGTGCTCAACTCCATATATTATTTCCCAATGATATTTGGCTATCCTATGATGTTTGAGTAGATCCGTTTTGTCCTATGGGTTAATCGTGATCTTGGTTGGTATGATTGTATATTTTATTTATGGTGCTATCCTACGGTGCCCTCCGTCTCGCGCAAACATGAGGGATCCCCGCTGTAGGGTGTTGCAATACATTCATGATTCACTTATGGTGGGTTGCGAGTGTGACAGAAGCTTAAACCCGAGTAGGTGGGTTGTTGCGTATGGGATAAAGAGGACTTGGTACTTAATGCTATGGTTGGGTTTCACGACCTTAATGATCTTTAGTAGTTGCGGATGCTCTCTAGAGTTCCAATCATAAGTGCATATTATCCAAGTAGAGAAAGTATGTTAGCTCATGTCTCTCCCTCATGTAAAATTGCAAGAATGATTATCGGTACTTGTTATCGATTGCCTAAGGACAAATGACTTTCTTATTGACAAAAGCTATTCACTTTTATTACCTTGCAATTTATTCGTAGTTTTATTCTCGCAAAGTACTCATAGTTTTATTCTTGCAAAATAGTTTCATACTTGTTTCAGGTAAAGCAAACATCAAGTGTGCGTAGAGTTGTATCGGTGGTCGATAGAACTTGAGGGAATATTTGTTCTGCCTTTAGCTCCTCATTGGGTTTGACACTCTTATTTATCAAAGAAGGTTACAAACAATCCCCTATACTTGTGGGTTTTCAAGACCTTTTTCTGGCGCCGTTGCCGGGGAGCAATAGCCTGGGGTGAATATTCTCACATGTGCTTGTTTGCTTTATCACTAAGTAGTTTTTATTTCCTGTTCTAAGTTGTTCTCTATCTTTAGTTATGGATATGGAACACGAAACACCAAAAAAATTAGTTGTACTTGCTACTCATGGAGATGGGGAACCTCCTAAAACCCTCGATGCTCGTTATGTGAAAAATATTATGCAATACTTTGATAATCCTGAGAAAACCCCATTCAACTTGATAATGGGAGACACGTTGGATCAATGTGAATACTTTAGGGATTATCGCTTGACACAAAAAGGGAAACTGTTATGGGATCAAATTCATATGTTGAAATGGTATGCTTGGAATCTATGCTCTAGATATGATTATACTTGTTGCTCTAGGATGAATGCTCCACACCTTCCCTTTTCATGCAAATTTAATGACAATGAAACCTTAGCTTGTTATGCTAATGGTGGATATGATTACTATGATGTGGAACAAATAGAAGAATTTGTTGCTTTTAAGGGTGCTTATGAAATTGAATCTTTGTTTTTAAAGTATGAAGCTTTTGATGATGATGTCTATAGACCTGAAAATTTTGCCATCCTTAAATATTGCTATGAAAATTATAAATACAATTCTGATATTGATATATTTATTGAGAAAGTCTCCGCTATCCAAGAAGAGACTAATATTTTGCAGGAGTCTATGGAAGAAGAAATTGATGAAACTGTGAGCTCATTGGATGAAAAAGATGATGAGGAGAGCGAAGAACAAAAGGAGGAAGAGCGGATTAGCTACCCATGCCCACCTTCTAATGAGAGTAACTCTTCAACTCATACATTGTTTAATTTCCCTTCGTGCTTACCGAAGGATGAATGTTATGATAATTGCTATGATCCCGTTGATTCTTTTGAAATATCCCTTTTTGATGAACTTGATGCTTGCTATGCTTGTGGCCTTGATGCCAATTTGAATTATGCTTATGGAGATGAACTTGCTATAGTTCCTTATGTTAAGAATGAAATTGTTGCTATTGCACCCACACATGATAGTCCTATTATCTTTTTGAATTCTCCAAACTACACTATATCGGAGAAGTTTGTTCTTATTAAGGATTATATTGATGGGTTGCCTTTTACCATTGCACATGATAATTTTGATGAATGTAATATGCATGTGCTTGCTGCTCCTACTTGCAATTATTATGAGAGAGGAACTACATCTCCGCCTCTCTATGTTTCCAACACGATAGAATTGCAAGAAATTGCTTATGCTATGTATTGGCCTTTACTTGATGTGCATGAATTGTTCTTGTATGACATGCCGATGCATAGGAAGAGAGTTAGACTTCATCATTGCATGATATATGTTGCTTTGTGCTCACTACTAAATGCCAAATCATTGTTAATTAAAATTGGCTTTGATATACCTTGGGATCCGGGTGGATCCATTACTTGAGCACTTTATGCCTAGCTTAATGGCTTTAAAGAAAGTGCTACCAGGGAGACAACCTAGAAGTTTTAGAGTCATTTATTTCTGTTGAGTGCTTTTATAAAGTTTAAAAACAAAAAAATATAGAGGGGAACTTAAAACTTCACAAAAAGAGAAGCGATTGAAAGGTGATGCATTGGAGAAGTGAGGGTCGACCTTGAACACTTGTGTTCATGCTCATAGAAAAATGTAAAATTTTCATGAAGATTCTCACAAAAATAATTGTGCCCTTGTACAAATCCATTGTATCATAAAAATAATGTGCTAAGATTTGTCTTTAGGATGATTAGATTGTTTGTTGGTATGTGTGGTGCAAAATAGAAACTTTGGCTGTAGTGCGCAATTTTAAATTTTTTACTGGAATGTTGAAAGGTTTTGAAACTTTTTGCACAACATTTCTATACAATTTGTTTATTTTGTCCTAATTTTTCAGAATTTTTAGAGTTGCATAAGTATGGTGAACATTCAGATCTTTACAGACTGTCCTGTTTTCACAGATTGCTATTTTAGCTTCATTATTTGCGTATGTTTGAAATCTTGTTTGAGCCTCCTTTGACTTGGGGCCATAGAATTGTGATAGCATACAGTGGGTAATGTTTTATTATAATTATACAATAATTTTATAGCAGTACATGATGGGATTTGACTGCCATATTCACTAACCCCGCCACTAAAAGTTCGGTTAAGTTTTGTGTGGATGAGTGATCAAAGATCGAGGAGGTCTCGATATGCGGAGATGGAGGAGAGGCAAGAGCTCAAGATTGGGGATGCCCAAGGAACCCCAAGTAAATATCTAAGGAGACTCAAGCGTCTAAGCTTGGGGATGCCCCGGAAGGCATCCCATCTTTCTTCAACAAATATCGGTATGTTTTCGTATTCGTTTCGTTCATGTGATATGTGTAAATCTTGGAGCGTCTTTTGTGTTTAGTTTTCATTTTTATTTGATGCACCATGCTGGTATGAGATAGTCCATGGTTGATTTATAGAATGCTCATTGCACTTCACTTATATCTTTTGAGTGTGGCTTTATAGAATGCTTCATGTGCTTCACTTATATCATTTGAAGTTTGGATTGCCTATTTCTCTTCACATAGAAAACCATTATTTGTAGAATGCTCTTTTGCTTCACTTATATTTATTAGAGCATGGTCTTTTGTAGAAAGAATTAAACTCTCTTGCTTCACTTATATCTATTTAGAGAGTCAAAAGGAATTGGTCATTTGCATGGTTAGTCATAAAATCCTACATAAAACTTATGGATCACTGAATATGATATGTTTGATTCCTTGCAATAGTTTTGCGATATAGAGATGGAATATGTGGGAGGTACTAGTAAACGGTTGTGGTTAGTAAGAATATTGGTGTTAAGGTTTGTGATTCCCGAAGCATGCACGTATAGTCTCTCGTTATGCTATGAAGTTGGAGCATGATTTATTATTGATTGTCTTCCTTATGAGTGGCGGTCGGGGACGAGCGATGGTCTTTTCCTACCAATCTATCCCCCTAGGGGCATGCGTAGTAGTACTTTGCTTCGAGGGCTAATAAACTTTTGCAATAAGTGTATGAGTTCTTTATGACTAATGTTAGTCCATGGATTATACGCACTCTTACCTTTCCGCAATTTGCTAGCCTCTACGGTACCGTGCATTGCCCTTTCTCACCTCGAGAGTCGGTGCAAACTTCGCTGGTACATCCAAACCCCGTGATATGATACGCTCTATCACACATAAGCCTTATTATATCTTCCTCAAAACAGCCACCATACCTACCTATTATGGCCTTTCCATAGCCATTCCGAGATATATTGCCATGCAACTTCCACCGCTTCCGTTTTGATGACTTGAGCATTCATTGTCATATTGCTTTGCATGATCGTATAGCAGACATAGTGTTTGTGGCTCAGCCACCGTTCATCATTTTTTTGTACATGTTACGCTACATCATTGCACATCCTGGTACACTACCAGAGGCATTCATATAGAGTCATACTTTGTTATAGGTATCGAGTTGTAATTTTTATTTCTTTTGAGTTATAAGTAAATAGAAGTGTGATGATCCTCAATTTTCATTATTAGAGCATTGCCCCAGTGAGGAAAGGATGATGGAGACTATGATTCCCCCACAAGTCAGGATGACACTCCGGACATTAAGAGAAAAAAAAGGAAAAAAGGGGAAAAAAGGAAAAAAAGAAAAAAGAAAAAAAAGAAAAAGAAAAAAAGAAAAAGAAAAAGAGAGAAGGGGCATGCTAGTTCCACACTTGTGCTTCAAAGTAGCACCATGTTTTTGATATGGAGAGTCTCCTATGTTGTCACTTTCATATACTAGTGGGAATTTTATTATAGGATTAGATGCACACCCACTTAGTTTTCATATTGTGCTTTCATACACTTATAGCTCTTAGTGCATTCGTTGCATGGCAATCCCTACTCCTCATGTTGATATCAATTGATGGGCATCTCCATAGCCCGTTGGTTAGCCGCATTGATGTGAGACTTTCTTACCTTTTGTCTTCTCTATATTTACCCCTATCATCATACTCTATTCCACCCATAGTGCTATATCCATGGCTCGTGCTCATGTATTGCGTGAGGGTTGAAAAAGCTGAAGCGCGTTAAAAAGTATGAACCAATTGCTCGGCTTGTCATCGGGGTTGTGCATGACAAATACTTTGTGTAAAGAAGACAGAGCATGACAAGACTATATGATTTTGTAGGGATAGCTTTCTTTAGCGTTGATATTTGGAAAGACATGATTGTTTGTTGGGATGCCTGAGTATTGATGTATTTATGTCAAATTATAGACTATTGCTTTGAATCACTTATGTCTTAATATTCATGCCATGACTAGACATATGATCAAGTTTATGCTAGGTAGCATTCCACATCAAAAATTATATTTTTTATCATTTACCTGCTCGAGGATGAGTAGGAATTAAGCTTGGGGATGCTGATATGTCTCCGCCGTATCTATAATTTTTGATTATTTCATGCCAATATTATACAACTTTCACACACTTTTGGCAACTTTTTATATGATTTATTGGACTAATCTATTGATCCAGTGCCCAGTGCCAGTTCCTGTTTGTTGCATGTTTTTTGTTTCACAGAAAATCCATATCAAACGAAGTCCAAATGCAATAAAATTTTACGAAGAATTATTTTGGAATATTTGTGATTTTTGGGGGTTGGAATCATCAGAAGAGGGGGCCCACAGTGACCACAACCCAGCAGGGCGCGCCTGGGGGCCCAAGCGCGCCCAGGTGTCTTATGCCCACCTCGTACGTCGGTTGAAGCTCTACTTCGGGTGCAAGGAAGCTTATATCTAGAAAAAAATCGTGTTAAAATTTCAGCGCAATCGGAGTTATGGATCTCCCAGAATATAAGAAACGGTTTTCAGCCAGATTGGGGGAACGCGAAACAGAAGAGAACAGAGAGGGAGATCCAATCTCGGAGGGGCTCCCGTACCTCCGCCGCCATGGAGGCCATGGACCATAGGGGGAACTCTCCTCCCATCCAGGGGGGAGGCCAAGGAAGAAGAAGAAGGAGGGGGCCTCTCTCCCCCTCTCTCCTGGTGGTGCCGGAGTGCCACCGGGGCTAGGATTGTGACGTCGATCTACATCAACAATCTTGCTACCGTCTACACCAACTTTCTCCCCCTCTATGCAGCGGTGTAACACCTCTTCTCCCCACTGTAATCTCTACTTAAACATGGTGCTGAACTCCATATATTATTTCCCAATGATATTTGGCTATCCTATGATGTTTGAGTAGATCTGTTTTGTCCCGTGGGTTAATCGTGATCTTGGTTGGTATGATTGTATATTTTATTTATGGTGCTGTCCTACGGTGCGCTCCGTCTCACGCAAACGTGAGGGATCCCTGCTGTAGGGTGTTGCAATACATTCATGATTCTCTTATGGTGGGTTGCGAGAGTGACAGAAGCTTAAACCCGAGTAGGTGGGTTGTTGCGTATGGGATAAAGAGGACTTGATACTTATTGCTATGGTTGGGTTTCATGACCTTAATGATCTTTAGTAGTTGCGGATGCTTGCTAGAGTTCCAATCATAAGTGCATATGATCCAAGTAGAGAAAGTATGTTAGCTCATGCCTCTCCCTCATGTAAAATTGCAAGAATGATTACCGGTACTTGTTATCGATTACCTAAGGACAAATGACTTTCTTATTGACAAAAGCTATTCACTTTTATTACCTTGCAATTTATTCGTAGTTTTATTTTGGCAAAGTACTCATAGTTTTATTCTTGCAGAATGCTCATCAGATAACTCAGATAAAATTACACGCTTAGGAGAAGCACGAGGGATACCTTCCAGGATCTGATCCCAGTCCTCCGCCCGCCGAGACGCCCGGTCCAGCACCGACTCCCCTACCTCCCTAGAGCGCTTGCTCTTGCGGGCAGTGGAGAGAGGGGTGCGCGCGGGGATGGAGCGTCCCAAAGAAGGAGCAACCACCATAGCCGAAGGCGATGCCACCTTGCCCAGGTGGCCGTCCAGCTGAAGACAGAGCTCTGCAATAGACAACTTGGACACCCTCGAACCCTGGCTCCTCGCAGAGAACTTCCTGACAGCATATTTGGAGTGCGACACCGCAGCAGCTGGAGGAGGAACAGTGGAGGGTGGGAACAGATCATCTTCAACACCCAAAAGGGTAGGAGATAGTGGCCTGGCCGGTAGTTTGGAGCAGACCGCCGAGAGGGGCTAAGGTAGCTCGCCTTGGCCGACGCAGCGGACGAGGGCCCAACGGCAGGGGCAACAGCGGTCACAGAGCACACTGCGGCCTCAGTGGCGCCTCCACCACCACGCGGCGCCTCCACCACCACGCGGCGCCCGATCCTTGAAGAGATCCTGAAGATGAGGACTAAGAGCATCCCACTCATGCTGCTGGAAAGGAGGCCTGGAATCTTATGAATCGTTCTGGCTGGCATCATCCTGGTTGCCAGCACTTGGTGGGGTAGGGGGAGGTGGAGGAGGAGGAGGAGGCTGCGACGCACCCTGGGCGAAAGGAGGGGAGCCCTTGAGGCGGACAAAAATGCTATAGGCAGAAGAACCAGGAAAGAAGAACACATGGCCACGAACGCAGGCAGGGTCAAGGCACTTGATGAGCATATGGACCGGACCAGGATGGGTAAAAGAAATGAAGTCAACCGACACGGGGAGCCCAACCAACTCAGCAAAGGACATCATAGCAGCCGAGCTGCGCATAACAGACGGGACGTCATCAAGAAGGACCCAAGATTCAGTTAGGTAAGCAAAGGCTTTCCCACTCTGCTAGTCCTCCTTCACCGAAATCACCAGTTGGTTGCGAGGGAGGGTAAAGCTCGTGCATGAAGCGATCATCCTGAGATTGTCTATGGACAGAGAAATGACCCCAAAGGAGGCTGGAGCCAACTGCTGAATCTGTCATTCCCAGCCCTTCGGGCCCCAAGCCCCAAGCTCGTTCGAAAGCACCTGAAGAGAAATACTAGAAGACAATACCGAAATCACCGCGGCGTTTTGGATGATAGGAACAGGAGGACTAGACTCGAGATTCCCAACCAGCGCAAAGAAACCACAACTAGGCAGCCCAGTCCCAAAGTGCTTGACCATGGGAGGTGAGGAGGGGGTAGCGGTTACCATAGTCCACCGTAAGATGGCCATCTTGGAGAGAGATCAAGCAGAACAGCGGGAACTTGCAATGGGATTGAAAATGACCAGGACGGTGGCAAGCGAAACATGACAGAGATCCAGATGAGGGGGGGGGGGGGGGGGGGGGGGGGGGGGGGGGGGGGTGGGGAGGGCGCTGGAGGACACATGGATGGCGGAAGCAGGAGGAGCATCGGGGGGAAGGGGACGAAGGATACCATTGCCACGAACCGCCGACGCAAACTTGCGGGATTTGTTGGAGAAGGAGGAGTTGTTGAAGCGCTGCAGAGGACGAGACCCACCGCCAGTCCTAGTGGCACCAACAGGAGCAGATTTGGGCACCACCAGAGGCGGGGATGCATGCGCCGTCCCGGAGCTAGCCGAAGCCGCCGTCTCCCAGGGATCCGCGACGGCGTCGGACGCCGCGCCCCAGCCATCATCGGCATGAGCGGAGCCCACCTTATCACGCTCGCGTGCCACCTACGCGTCGTGAAGCTTGGACCATAATGACACCTCATAGATGAACGGATCCACCTCCCCAGCTTCCGTAGACCCCAGTGTCCTCTTGTCGTTGGAGTTACGGTCGCTGGAGGAGCCGCAGGAATGATCCATGGTGTCGGTGTGAAATCCAGCAGACCTCAGGGTAGGGGGTCCCGAGCTGTGGATCTTGGATCATGGGTAACATGAACAGGGAGGCGATGTTTACCCAGGTTCGGGCCCTCTTGATGGAGGTAAAACCCAATGTCCTGCTCTTGTTTATATTGATGGAGATGTATCGAGTACATAGTTGATCTACATCGAGATCGTAAGATGTATTCTAACTCTAAGGCTAGGTGAATGAGATTGTGTTGAAGTCCCCCCTATGGGCTAAACCCTTTGGCTTATTGATGACCCACAAGTATAGGGGATCAATCGTAGTCCTTTCGATAAGTAAGAGTGTCGAACCCAACGAGGAGCAGAAGGAAATGACAAGTGGTTTTCAGCAAGGTAATTTCTGTAGGCACTGAAATTGTCGGTAACAGGTAGTTTGATAGCAAGTAACAAGTAACAATAGTAACAATAAGTGCAACAAGGTAGCCCAATCCCTTTTGTAGCAAAGGACAGGCCGGAACGATCTCAGATAGTAAGTAAAATGTTCTTGAGGGCACACGGGAATTTTATCTAGTCACTTTCATCATGTTGGTTTGATTTGTGTTCGCTACTTTGATAATTTGATATGTGGGTGGACCGGTGCTTGGGTGCTATTCTTACTTGAACAAGCCTCCCACTTATGATTAACCCCCCTTGCAAGCATCCGCAACTACGGAAGAAGTATTAAGATAAAATTTAAACATATGGATCCAAATCAGCCCCTTACAGAATATTGCATAAACTAGGGTTTAAGCTTCTGTCACTCTAGCAACCCATTATCTAATAACTACTCCACAATGCATTCCCTTAGGCCCAAAGATGGTGAAGTGTCATGTAGTCGACGTTCACATAACATCACTAAGGGAATCACAACATACATATCATCAAAATATCGAACACATACCAAATTCACATGATTACTTGCAACACGACTTCTCCCGTGGCCTCAAGAACAAAAGCAACTACTCACAAATAATATTCATGCTCAAGATCAGAGGGATATTAAATAGCATAATGGATTTGAACATATGATCTTCCACCAAATAAACCGGCTAGCATCAACTACGAGATGTAATCAACACTACTAGTCACCCACATGTACCAATCTGAGGTTTTGATACAAAGATTGAACACAAGAGATAAACTAGGGTAGGAGATGAGATGGTGATGTTGAAGATGTTGATGAAGATTGGCATCCCAAAGATGAGAGGGTTGTTGGTGATGACGATGGCTTCGATTTACCCCTCCGGGAGGGAAGTTCCCCCGGCGGAATCGCTCCGCCAGAGGGCAAAAGTGCTCCTGCCCAAGTTCTGCCTCGAGAGGGCGGTGCTCCGTCCCGAAAGTCCTATCCTTATTTTTTCTAGGTCAAAAGACCTTATATACCAGAAGATGGACATCGGAGGTGGGCTTGGGCCCCCACTACCCACCAGGGCGCGCCTGGAGGGGGTGGCGTGCCCTGGTGCCTTGTGGGCACCTGGGTGCCCCCTCTGGTGGTTCTTTGCTCCAATATTTATTATATATACCAAAATAATTCTTCGTAAAATTTCAGCTCATTTGGAGATGTGCAGAATAGGTATATCTAACATAGCTTTTTCAGGTCCAGAATTTTAGCTGTCGGCATTCTCCCTCTTTGTGTAAACCTTGCATATTATGAGAGAAAAGGCATTAGAATTACTCCACAAAGTGTTATAATGCATAAAAACACTATAAATAACAGTAGGAAAACATGATGCAAAATGGACGTGTCAACTCCCCCAAGCTTAGACCTCGCTTGTCCTCAAGTGAAAGCCGATATCAAAAATCATGTCCACTTGTTTAGAGAGAGAGGTGTCGATAAAAACAAAATACGAACATAGTAGCATCATGCTTATTATTATAAAAACAATTATCATAAAACTTTATCATATAACTTATCATGAACAAGTAACAATTCATCACAACATCGAAGTAGAAAGCATACATTTTATTGAAAACTAACAAACTATGTTCTCAGTCAACTTTGCAACTACAATTCATCATATTTTCTGGAAGGGTCTTGTATCGGAGCCTTTTGGCAAGTCCACATACTCAACCATCATTTAGTCTTCTATGATTGCTAACACTCACATCATACATATGGGTAAAAAGTTTCAACCGGACACATAGAGAGATAGGGGCTTATAGTTTGGCCTCCCAACTTATTCACCTCAAGGGTGATGTCAACAATAATAACTCATGACACTACAAGAAATATGTCAACTTGCAACCATCACTATTGGTCGCTGAATGGTCATTGTTTTTTATTTGTGACCTTTTTGTGACCAAAAATAGTTGGTCAAAAGTTGACCGTCTTTAATGATACTTAACGACCTTCTTTGGGATAAGGTCATTGAAGGCAACGACTAAAACAAAAGGTCGTTGATCCTACGACCAATTGCTTTGGTCGCTGGTTGTCTGCCCAGGCCATGTCGGATCCGACGTGGCAAAATTGCGACCAATTGAATTGGTCATTGATTAGAATCAGCCTGGTCCAATTCGGTGTTCTACATGGGCCTAGCCCAACAATTCATCCCATTTCTATATTTTTTTCCTTGACAATTTTGGTCAGCTACACGGGCCCAGCCCTACAATTCAGCCTTTTTATTTTCTGGGCCATGGCCTTTTTGCATTCAGTTTCATTAAGCCTTTTGTTCTTGTTTTTCTTAAATGCACAATATTCCAGTCCACTATTGTTTGGGCCAAGCCTTTTTAGAGCCGAAATATTACTTGGTCCAGTAGAACGTGTTCGGTCTTTTTCATTCACAGATTTCAATTTTACACATTTCAACAACAAACAATCAATAATTCTCTCAATTAAATTATTAAATCTAGAATCATTCAATCAAATATTTACAACAGCACATACATGTTTGCATGTCCAACAAGTGTACATACAAACAACAACATATACACAAGCACCAAAACATGGTGGCAACATCAACTAAAACTGTGCGCATCTCGAGGCTTCTTTAATCTTCTGTCACAACACTAGCAGCTTCAGCAACATTAGATCCTGATGTACATAAACTATTAGTGAAATACAGTGGGAGTTAAATTATTGCCAATAAAAAATATTGAGACAAAATTATACATACATGCCCAAATGCTTCAGTTCATTAAACACTAAGCAAGGCATAGAAAAAATTCCAACAACTTGACTGCAACACGTTAACCTGCTGTTGTTCTATACTCCCACTACAACATTCAAGCTCATGTTACGCACCAACAATACTAACCTACAGGTACTAGCATGGTATATTGGTACAAGTGCATGTCATGCAATGAACGTCACTATAACACATTCACCTGAAGAAAAGTACTCCATCTCTAAACTAATATAAGAGCGTTTAGATCACTACTTTAATGATCTAAACACTCTTATATTAGTTTACAGAGGGAGTACTATTCTACTACCACGACCATCCATTCAATTGACAGCATCTAACAATACTAGTAAGCCCACACAGACTAACATCACAAGGCAGGAGAGAATAAAGGGAACCAAGACCTGATTATGATAGTGTCGACGATGATCTGATTGGGATAGCGTCGCTGAGGTGGATGATCTACATGATTAAAAAAACTAAGTATTGTTCTTAAAGTACAAGGACATTAAGAAACCCCGAAACAAAACACTAAGCTAGGAGCAAGCATACTATGAAACTGAGGTGTCTCAATCTCAAGGGAATATTGAATTGCAAATTTCATTCTAGATTATCAAATTGTTATCATTCCTGACACGTTGTTTTTCATATAGCTAGCTGGGTCACGCTTGATTAAAGGGCAGGTGAGCGGAGATAAGTAGCAGCAGGAAAATAATGGTACATTCACAAATCAGTTCAGTTAAATATTACCACATGTATCAGTATACAGGCAGCAATAGTATCATCGAGCATAGCAAAACAACAGCTTGACCCATATAAGTCATAGCTCTGAAGAAAGAAAGAAAGAACAGGTTCAGCTAGCTATGTATTCATAGTTGAGAGCTAAGCAATTTGTTTGTTTATGCTGTAACTGACAAACCTAGTACAAGAAATAAGCAAAGTGAAATAGTATTGACTAATTCGATGGCAATACAAGCTAAGCTACTTAGCTAGTAGGTGACCACCCAATCCATGATGCAGCAGCAGGTGCAAATATGATATGATGTGAAGAAGAAGCTAGCTGGAGAGGTTGGGGATGAAACCAAAATTACAAACCATTGTCGGACCTCACATCACCACTGTTTTATCGTTTTATAACCAGTTGGAAACTATGCAGAGTAGGCCAGACAGTAAAAGAATTATCAAGCAGAGCAAAACAGCAACGTGACCATCAACTCGTAGCCCTGAAGAAAGAAAGAACCAATAGGGTCAGCTACTTATTTATTCAGAGTTGAGAGTTGAGCAATCATCAGAAAACTAAATATACTGCTCAGCTAACTAAATAACACATGATTCAGCCACACGGTATAATTCTGACTATAATATAAGCAAAGAACTAAATACACTACGGACTTAGTGATTCGATTCTATGCAAACAATCTGATTTTATTTGTTTATATTACTAAAAACAAGTCTATCAGGTAAGATCAAGAACACTAATACTAACACAGACATATCTTCCTTTATGTGAACAAGTCTGCTTCCTTCATTAATCAGTAGTAATTGTTCCATGCTAATACAAGCACACGCCCTGGCCTATCGAAGTCTGAATCTAATTAAATTGCACCATGGACGTGTCATATCACCAAGGCAAGTACTAGTAAATCTTTGCACCATTTTTCAGATAGATAAAAATGTAGTTGTACTCATCCTAACTAGTGTTGTGTAGCAGCGCTAGAGGAAAGGCGGTTGTCAGTATACTACATGGCGTGTCAAAAATGTTCCAAAGGCTAGTACGGTAGCAAAAATGAACTCTTCCCTCCAAGCAAATCAACAGTCAGTTAGTTAGGTATAAGCTGCCCATGTGTACAAAAACAAGAACATATGGATCAATAGGCATTAGCAGCAGCAGAAATTGACCCAAGCTAATCATCTTTCACATACCCAGTAACAAAATAATATGTGTATTCAACAACAGTAACAGTCAACCCAAAATATGATTCACAAAAAAGAAAAGAGCAATCTGTCCTAAAAATCACATCAAGAGGGGAACAGGAACTGGAAGATGGGCCTTAGGAAGAGCGCCAGGGTCGAGCTCGTGCAAGGCCACTTGGTTCTCCAACACCCACGTCCTGCAGCAAGGGAAACCACATCCATCCGGCTGCTGCTGCTCGTCCATGGCTGGGCGTCCTACATCCATCCGGCTGTAGCGCTCATCCATGGCAGGAAACCACATCACATGCCAGTCAAGGGAAGTATTTGTGAAGTCAGCCTTGCAATCTTTTGTAATGCAGAAAACATAAGAGCCTTTCGGAGATTTGATGTGCTCGATTAGGAAGCAAGTGACCATAGTGGGGTTGCCGGGGTAGAAAACTTAACACATACAAATCATCAGTTTACAAAGTAGGCTACTGCATTACTGCTTGAAATAAAGAGCAGCAGCTGCTAATAAGCTATGCCATATGACAAACAAACTAGAATTCACTGTGTAGGAAAGACTAAGTACCTACAAATTAAATGGCTAAGTACCAAGCTTCAGTTCTACATCTCTACATGTTCTATATTTACCAACCACTTGCCCACAGACCGATTTAAATTTTTTGTAGCTTAGAGGTTAAACCTAGGGGATCAAAAGAAATAGACACATTTAGAAATGCCAAGTACTTGTGGGGTCAGCACTACAATATTTTGTAATGCAAAAAACACGAGAGACTTTGAAAGCTTTGATGAGGTGGATTAAGAAGCAAATGACGATGGGTGACAAGGTATATTATATGAAAAATCAACTAGACTTCACTGTGTAGGTACTACCAAGTACCAACAACTTAAATGGCTAAGTACCAGGCTTTAGTTCTACATCTCTACGGTTCTATATTTACAAACCCAATATGCCCAGTTTCCTGAGGTTGTCGACGGTGACTCCCTCGTGGGCCTCGCTGCGGCCGGTGAGTAGGAAGGTCTTGAAGCCGAGGTCGCGGACCTCCCTATAGAGGCGGAGGCTGGAGGGGATCGCCGGCGCCTCCCCCATCTCCACCCACCGGTCGATCTCCCAATGGTCGAGCAGCTCGAGCCTACAATCGAACAGCAAATTAACCGCATGTGTTAATAGCAGGCTCAGTCGACGAATTGAGCCTCCCGACCCGCGATCTCGGATTGTGACAAGCATGGGTTGCCCACCCATATCCGTGCTGTGCGTAGTAGGGGAGGTTGGAGAGCAGCGTCTCATCGACGTCGAAGACCCAGGCACCGGCGGCGCGGGCGTAGGCAGAGGCCTCCCGCGCGACGAGGTCGAGGTCGGAGCTGTAGGCGGGGCCGGTGAGGTATGCGTGCATGTGTGGCACGCAGTCCTATGGCATGGCGGCCTACGACGCTAGGTTGTTAGCCTCCCCCGCCGTCCTCCAGCTCGCGCACCGCAGGTCCACGGCAGTCTCCAGGTGGAAAAAGGAAGGCGGCAGATTTCCCGTGGTTCATTTGGTTTGCCGAGCCGGCGAGGGCACGCAGAGGGCGAGGGGTTCTCTATGGACGCGGTGGGTGGCGTGCTTATGTGGCGGGAGGACCAGGGGTGGGGCAGCGAAGAGAGTGATGCCGGCGGCAAGGTTGGTGTGGTGATGGGAGGAAGGGGGCGGTGGACGAGGGGGACTTGGATTGGATCTGGAGAGAATGGGGGCGGCGGCGGCTGGAGTGGGAGGGGCTGGCGGGGAGGGTGCGGCATCGCGACAGAGAAGACGGCGGGGAGGAAGGGGAGGGGATCGAGAGGAGCTCCACCGGATCTGGAAGGGGAGAGGAGAAGAGAGTGAGGGAAAGAAAGGAGGTGGGGGGGGGGGTGGATGGAAAATGACCACAGGACAGAGCTAGGGTTTCGGGGATGGTGTGGAGGGGCTAAGGACTGCTGTTGGATCCCCGATCATCCAACGGTGTTTGATGCACGATCCGCGTGAGACGTCCACGGACCAATCAGAATACAATACGACGTTATGATCATCTAAATTGGTCGTAGTTGACTAAAAATAACATGTTAAAATCATGTCAGCTATTTTATGACCTGAGAAATTCAAAAATAAAATGGAAAACCTTCTCATTGTGTCACCAAATGTGAATAAGTTTTCAGGAAAAATAACAAACATGAAATAAGACAAATATGTTTAAAAAGGTGTAGTGAGAAATGTGTTTTTTGGCAAAAAAAACATTTTCCATTTTTTGAGTGCCTAAAATGTGTTTTTTGTGTGAAGGAAATACCATATATTTGTTGCAAAATTGGACCAAATCAATTTTCTAAAATATTAGGCCAAATTTAATGTAAAATCTACCAAATGGTTGGGTGTCAAAAGCTCTGATCCACCTCTCGTGAAAAAGACAAATTTCCACTCATTCAACACGAAGCGGGTCAAATTTGAAATTTGAACTGCAACTGCCTTATAGTTTTCTCTTTATTTTTTCCAAAAATCATTTCTAGGTAAATAAGTATCTATTTAATCAAAGAAACACCATAAGTTTTCCAAGATTCAACCACTAGCTAGGAACGGTCATGCCCGCCGTTTTGACCGCATTTTGAAATGGGCATGACAAATTCAAAAAAAATCAAAAAATTGGAAAACCTTTGCATTGTGTCATTATATGTGACCAAGTTACCAGGAAAAATAATAAACTTGTAATACGGCAATTCTTTTAAAAAAGTATTCTCAGAAATGAGCTATCATGTGTGAAGATTCACAGATTCATGGCTTCCAAGCCAAATGATCAATCTTATGGCCACATTCATGGCATAGTTTGTTCAAATGATCTCATATTGTGCACAAGGCTGCATCTTGGAATGTCAAACAATGTTGTCCAAGGGAGTTTTCATTTTGTTTAGACGAAAATCAATTTTCCATTTTTCGAGTGCCCAAAATGAGTTTTTTTGTGAAGGACCTACCATATATTTGTTGCAAAATTGGACCAAATAAATTTTCTAAAATACTAGGCCATATTTAATGCATAATTGACCAAATGGTTGGGTGTCAAAAGCTTTGATCCACCTCTGGCGAAAAAGATAAATTTCCACCGATTTAGTATGAAGCGGGTCAAATTTGAACTGCATCTGCCTCATAGTTTGATCTTTATTTTTTCAAAAAATCATTTTTAGGTACATAAGTATCGATTTAATTAGAGAAACACCAAAAGTTTTCCATGATTCAACAACTAGCTAGGAACGGTCATGCCCGCAGTTTTGACCGCATTTTGAAATGGGCATGAAAAATTCAAAAAAAATTAAAAAATTGGAAAACCTTCGCATTGTGTCATTATATGTAACCAAGTTTCCAGAAAAAATTAAACTTGTAATACGACAATTAGTTTAAAAAGGTATTCTCAGAAATGAGCTATCATGTGTGAAGATTCATGGCTTTCAAGCCAAATGATCAATCTTATGGCCACATTCATGGCATAGTTTGTTCAAATGATCTCATATTGTGCACAAGGCTGCATCTTGGCATGGCAAACAATGTTGCCTAAGGGAGATTTCATTTTCTTTGGACGAAAAATCAATTTTTGATTTTTCGAGTGCCCAAAATGAGTTTTTTTGTGAAGGACCTACCATATATTTGTTGCAAAATTGGACCAAATAATTTTTATAAAATACTAGGCCATATTTAATGCATAATTGAGCAAATGGTTGGGTGTTAAAAGCTTTGATCCACCTCTGGTGAAAAAGACAAATTTCCGCCGATTTAGTAGGAAGCGGGTCAAATTTGAACTGCAACTGCCTCATAGTTTGCTCTTTATTTTTTCCAAAAATCATTTCTAGGTACATAAGTATCTATTTAATTAGAGAAACACCAATTTTTTTCCAAGATTCAACCACTAGCTAGGAATGGTCATGCCCGCCGTTTTGACCGCATTTTGAAATGGGCATGAAAAATTAAAAAATAATAATTGGGAAACCTTCACCTTGTGTCATTATATGTAACCAAATTTCCAGGAAAAATAATAAACTTGTAATACGGCAATTAGTTTAAAAAAGTGTTCTTGAAAATGAGCAATCATGTGTGAAGATTCGTAGCTTTCAAGCCAAATGATCAATCTTATGGCCACATTCATGGCATAGTTTGTTCAAATGATCTCATATTGTGCACAAGGGTGCATCTTGGAGTGGCAAACAATGTTGCCTAAGGGAGTTTTCATGTTCTTTGGATGAAAAATCAATTTTCCATTTTTCGAGTGCCTAAAATGAGTTTTTTGTGAAGGACCTACCATATATTTGTTGCAAAATTGGACCAAATAATTTTTCTAAAATACTAGGACATATTTAATGCACAATTGAGCAAATTGTTGGGTGTAAAAAGCTTTGATCCACCTCTGGTGAAAAAGACAAATTTCCGCCGATTAAGTAGGAAACGGGTCAAATTTGAACTGCAGCTGCCTCACAGTTTGCTCTTTATTTTTTCCAAAAATCATTTCTAGGTACATAAGTATCTATTTAATCAGAGAAACACCAAAACTTTTCCAAGATTCAACCACTAGCTAGGAACGGTCATGCCCGCCGTTTTGACCGCATTTTGAAATGGGCATGAAATATTCCAAAAAAAATCAAAAAATTGGAAAACCTTCGCATAGTGTCATTATATGTAACCAAGTTGCTAGGAAAAATAATAAACTTGTAATACGGCAATTAGTTTAAAAAAGTGTTCTCAGAAATGAGCTATCATGTGTGAAGATTCATGGCTTTCAAGCCAAAATGATCAATCTTATGGCCACATTCATGGCATAGTTTGTTCAACTGATCTCATATTGTGCACACGGGTGCATCTTGGAATGGCAAACAATGTTGGCTAAGAAAGTTTTAATTTCTTTTGATGAAAAAGTCATTTTCCATTTTTCGAGTGCCTAAAATGAGTTTTTTTGTGAAGGACCTACCATATATTTGTTGCAAAATTGGACCAAATCATTTTTATAAAATACCAGGCCATATTTAATGCATAATTGACCAAATGGTTGGGTGTCAAAAGCTTTGATCCGCCTCTCGTGAAAAAGACAAATTTCCGCCGATTTAGTAGGGAGCTGGTCAAATTTGAACTGCAGGTGCCTTATAGTTTGCTCTTTATTTTTTCCAAAAATCATTTCTAGGTACATAAGTATCTAGTTAATCAGAAATACATTTTTTGGTGGCGATACGTCGAGGTTTGGACGGTGGCCGAGGGCCCCAACTCTAGAGCGCGTAAACTCGCATGCCCGCTGCGTGGTCACCGCGTGACCGTGGTGTTGCCACATGTTGTAGGTGGCCTAGGCATGTCTAGTGGGTTGGGCACTCCCCGGTAGGTGTTAGGAAGAAGAAGGCAATAGAAGAATCTCACGAGGAGACTGAACTAAGCTCAAACATGAATTAGCTGCCAAGTGTTTGATTAGTGGTGGGGAAAATGCACATGGCCAATGGGCCTGAGTTTTGGCCGACGATGATCATCTACTAAGGACACTGTCTTGGAAAATTTGTAGCTCAAATGGAGGAGCCTAGGTGTCACTTGCTTTGCAAAGTACCACACTAGACAGAAATATGAATGTTGAAGCTAGACTCAAATGATTGAATCGATTGATCTAAAATTTGGAGGAGGATGATAATTTGGGCATATGAAGGCACTGTAAAAATTTCATACCATTTGGATAAATAAAAATGGCACTTCCTTCACAATGCTCTCCACTGAACAGAAAATTGGGAAAAATGTTGAGGGAAATTGGCTAGATTAAATGAGCTAAAATTTGGTGGAGGGAGGTTCTATCGGCAGGGTCATGTCCTGGTAAATTTTCAGCAATTATAAATTAACATAAAATATAGTTGCTTCACAAACTGAAAATATTATCAGAAACAAAGATTGGATGGTGAGCTCACATGGATTGTTAGATGACGCTCAAATTTTGTGGAGAGCTATTATTTGGGAATATAGAAGATGTGGCAAAAATTCAGCTCATTAGGATATGCATAGCTAGTGCTTCCTTCACAATGGTTCTAGCTGAATAGAAACTTTGAAAATTTGCCGAGGAAGATTTACTAGGCAAATGGAGCTAAATTTTGTCATGAGGCAATGATTTGGATAGTAAAGAATGCCCAATTTTTTTTGGGAATTTTGGGAATAACAGAAATATAGGCTGCTTCACAACCTAGGGCAAAAACTGACACATGGACATGACACATAGGCAAAACTGATGAGGTGGCGCCTAGTCATAGCAATGCACCACAATTGACAAGGCTATGTCCATCTATATTGGTCGTGATCAGCTAGAAATAAGGCAGCGCACCAGTGTTGTCTGCTTTATGACCATTTTGTGTATGGAAATTACGACCTTTCTGACCAAAATGGTCGTTGTCGTTTAGGGTTTGGAGCCCCCCAAACAGCTTATGACCACTTGGTCTGAAATGGTCGTAGATTTACGACCATTTCTTCCAAGGTCATTGACAGAAGGTCACAAGTTGACATATTTCTTGTAGTGTGATCACTCACATTCAACTGGATATATGTGCCTAGATCTTTCCCCACCACGTGGTGCTTGCAAAAAGAGAAAATAAAAAGGAATAGAGAAGAAAACTTTGACTCTTGCATAAAAAGTAAATGCATAAAAGTAAAAGATAGGCCCTTCGCAGAGGGAAACGGAGATTTTCATGCGCTTTTTGGTTTTGTATGCACAATCTGTTAATGCAAAAGAACATCACGTTTGTCGTGGTATCACACGGCCACCTATGGGGCCATCGGCCCCTTGTGGTTCGGCAAGGGGGAAGAGCACATTGCACAAAGAGCGGAAAGCATAGAGCAGCACGGCAATGATGACATGGGCAGTTTTACCCAGGTACGGGCCGCCGCAAGGCGTAACACCCTACTCTTGCTTTGGTGGATTAATGAAAGGACTGTCGTGGAGACGCAGCGCTCTAGCCCGACAAGGTCGCCTCGGGGTGAGAGCAGCTACGCGCGTACGAGCATACAAGGGTCCAAATCCTTTCTAAGGTTACCACGACCCTCCTTTTATAGGTCAAGGGGTCACCACAATGGCAAAATAGTCATTATGCATTGATTAGATAGCCACAGTGCTATCATACCTAACTCTGCAGACAGGACATGGTGCATTAAATGCGCCGCTTAGTGTCACATCATGGTGTGGCCCGGCAAGCCTTGCCGCGCCATGCAGCCACCTTCTCACCTGTCTGTGTGACACGTCTCCTGGACGGGTGTCATTTAGAGATGATCTTCCTCAGAAATGGCCTGCCACGTACCAAATAACAGCCACATAATCACTTGGGGGCTCGACACCGCACCGATAGGTGACTTGTGTTGCTGTGAGGTGGAGCGGTGGAGCCTTGGCGGGGTGATCCGCCTTCTGCGTCCCCGGCAAGCCTTCCAGGGGAGTCTTGAGGCTTGTCTTTGGAGTAACCTCGACCCCGCCAGGCTCGCCTGCCCGGCAAGGGAGGTTTTTCCTTAGTGATATCTTGCTTGTTTGGTTGGTCTTGGTCTTCTTGATACGCCCTTTGATTTCTCAAAGAGCCATCTCTTCTGCTTGGCCTTGTCTTGGATACTTGGTGCAGTTTGCTCTGTTTGTTGTCGCGCCGAAGATCTACCTTTCCGGGCACAAGTCAGGGGGAAACATACACCCCTATTTGTGTACCCCGACGTAAGCCCCCGGGCTTGAGCCATACGTGTTGCTGGGCACATTGGGTTAGGCCCCCAAAACAGTGTAAAGACACTTGTTGAAGATATGCTGCGCGTGCAACAATTTGCTATGATGACCAGTCAATCCAACGTCCACTCCGCATAATTACCGCAGGCCATGGGATCGTGGGACAGTAGCAGTTAATGTCAAAACGGTAACTTTCGGAGGGAAAGTAGCGACGAACCACTCCTCTCCCCCATGTTCGCTCCCATAAAGGGAAAAAACGCGGAGAGGCACAGCTCATTCGCACCCGTTTCTCCATGCAGAGAAGAAGAAGGGTCTGCCCAAGATGGGGCCTTCCAGGAGGGGCCCACTCTGCTTGCTGATTGGGCTGAGGGGACCCTGACGGAAACTCCCACGGAAAGCCATGTCCAGGTCGACACCGTAGTTACCGGGGAAGGGGGTGGTGTCCACATCCCGGCAATCGAGGTTGCCAGGGAAAATGAAGACCCTCCACGGCAGACAACTCCCGGTAACTTATCTGTTTTTCCTTCATAACCCCGCTCCAAGTTCTTGGTTCCCCAATGCTTCTTCCTCCTCATGATTGCTGGTTTGCTCTTACTTGCAGTACCGCTGGCCGAGGAGCCCAAGTTGCTGGAGGAAGTGGCCAGCATTGGCAAAGATGCCGCAGAGGAGGACCCCAAGATTGCTGCCGTGGAGGGACAGGAACACGCTGCCGGGGATGCCCAGGAGCCCTTGAAGGAAGCAGGGCAGGCCTCCGACAGTGCGTCAGGATCGGGGATGCTGGTTGAAGAGAAGACCCCCCTTCAAACCATGAGCCCTCCTCCATCTTTTAGCACCTCGACTGGGATGCCACAGCCAACCTCAAGCCAACTGGCATTGGTGCTTGCCAACCTGGTCTCGGAGCCCCCGGTTCTTCGGCAACAGCGAGTGCGGAGCTAGACAAGGAAATCCAGCACATCATAGTGCCCCTGTCTCAGCAAATCAGAGAGATTGATGGCTCTGTTGATGCGGTCTTGGACCTGTCCTTTCTGGAGTCCATGGCGGCGGGCATCAAAGAAATGCAGAACCGGTACTGCCAGAAGTGGCAGGCACTCAAGGAGCAGCAAAACTCCACCAACAGCGTAGATCAGAAGCTAAGGGACAAGGGCATCGAGCTGTGCGAGTGGCATGGCAAACAATTCCAAGTCCTTCTGCGGCAGCAAGAGACGACCTCCATGGCAAAGGAGGATGTCACCGCCCGAGAAGCCCGCCTGGCAGAACGCACAGCGCTTCTGGACGCCAGGAAGCAGAGCATCTCTTCCCAGGAGGAGAACCTCGAGGCCACCCTCCATGCCAAGGACTATGAACTGGAAGCCCTTGTACAGCAGCGTACCAAGGAGTAGGAGGACAAGCACAAGGCAGCCCTGGATGCTCTCACTGCTGACTCTGCCGCCCAACTAAAGAAGTTTGCTGATGATCTTGCCGCCGCATCTACTGCCAGGGTCGATCTCGACCAACAGGTGGTCAAACTGACAGAAGAGCTTGCCGGGAGTGCCAAGGAAGTCGTGACCCTCAAGGAGGAGGCGCAGAAAGCAGAGATATTTCTGAAAGAGGTGCAATCGCAGCTCTCCTCCAAGGGTCAAGACCTCGAGACTGCCAACGACACCATTGAAGACATGAAGGCCAGGGTTGGCACCCTGGAGAGCTTGATCAAGTTTGGCGATGTCCGCGGGAAGCAGCTGATGAAGGATCTGGACAATGCGAGACACCTTCGAAAGGATGCGGAGGACAAGCTGGCGAACCAATCCGAGCAGGTCGACCTTTGGATCAAAAGCCTGATCGATATCGTCGAGCGCCTCACAGCCCAGACTGCAGCAATGGGCATGGAAGGGCCAGTCTTCTCGATTGGCGGTTATGAGGTCCCGAGCGTCAAGCTAGGGCTCTTGTTCAACGAGTTGATTGAAAAGTTGAAGACCCATGAAGAAGGAAGAGACACCCTTTTTGAAAGCGAGTCTCGAAAGCTTGCCCGCAATGCCCTCTTCATGGTCTTGAGCAACCTCGCATACCACCACCCCGAACTCAACCTTGCTGATGGCTTCAGGAAGCTCCTGGCAGGTGCTGATGTTTTTGCCGCTGAGAAGAAAGCTGCCCCCTACACCGACAAGGTGCTCTCCGTTCCCAGGGCTCAATAAGGCTGTCAAGCACGGCTCCGTACCATTTGCATTGGCATTCCACCCTGTAACAAAAGATTATGCATGTCCTGTGTTTAGACATCGTACTTCTTTTGCTTGCGCTGAACTGGTGTATTAATTAATTCCGAACACATGCTATCCCCCTTGCATTTTATGCATGGATGTTTGTATGGTTAGTTTCTTTTTATGTGTTTCGGCTGCCTGCCGGTATCATACTGCCACGATTGTTGCGAGGAATGGGTCCTTAGCGTTTGGCTAGCAAAAGTATGTCCCAGCAGGCTTTTCCTTTAGGAGCCCTTGATGCAGCCACCCGCTCTGTGAGCAGGCTCGGAACAGAGCGAGGGTGTAGGCAAACCCGTTAAGGTGCCATCACACAAAAGGCTTGACCATACGAAAGAACATTGGTTTCTGGGGGATAGGCAAATGCGAATTCTGGATCTATAAAAGAGCAATGATCACGTGAACTTAGCTTTTTGCTCACGCTTTTCTCCCTTCTTGGTTGCGGTCGCTTGCCGTGTTCGCATATATTGGGTGGATGGCCCTTCGCGTGCCAATATCGACCCTCGGCAAGGGCCGGAGGGGGCCGCAAATCTCTTGTGGGTGGTACAACTTGGCGTAAGGTTGGGCTGGTTTTGCCCTCCTTCCACTTACACTTTTGACAATTTTATGGTGGTTGGCACAAAGGTCACGCTGACGCGGACGGCCCTGCCGGAGCGTTCTTGCCGGGGCTTCAATCAACGGATTTTCACCGGCGCTATACTCAGGATTCTCCCTGAGCAGGGCAAATGCTGAATTGAGTTTCACGCGGGCTCATCGACGTTGACGACGCTAAAACCCAGGGTGGCTCGATCGTCGACAAGTGAAAGCGGTGGAGGGAGAAACCATGTACCTTACCACCTCGCTCTTTTCCCTGAACGGGGCGCGCATAGTGGCCGCGCTGATCAAGCCGTTCAGGGTCGCCATGCCGTTGCCGTCCCTCGTTTCTGCCGCCGCTTGTGGCCGCAGTGGGGATAGATGACGGAAACTGGGCAAGGCGGCGAAGGAGCGATGTCGCTTCCTCCTCGAGCTGGTGCGGCGGGGGCCACGAACAACGAGGCCGCCGACAAAATCGATGGTGATGAAGATGACGCGCTGGTTATACTCTCGGGTTCACACAAACGCTTCCCCCTACCTAGCGCACCAAAGATGTCGTTGTATCACACGGCCACCTATGGGGCCATCGGCCCCTTGTGGTTCGGCAAGGGGGAAGAGCACATTGCACAAAGAGCGGAAATCATAGACTAGCACGACAACGATGACACGGGCAGTTTTACCCAGGTTCGGGCAGCCGCGAGGCGTAAAACCCTACTCCTGCTTTGGTGGATTGATGAAAGGACCGTGGTGGAGACACAATGCTCTAGCCTGGTAAGGTTGCCTCGGGGCAAGAGCAGCTATGCGCGTAAGAGTGTACAAGGGTCTGAATCCTTTCTAAGGTTACCACGGCCCTCCTTTTATAGGTCAAGGGGTCACCACAATGGCAAAACAGTCATTATGCACTAATTAGATAGCCACAGTGCTATCATACCTAACTCTGCAGACAGGACAGGGTGCATTAAATGTGCCGCTTAGTGTCACATCGTGGTGTGGCCCGGCAAGCCTTGCCACGCCATGCAGCTGTGGCACCCCGGCTCAGAGAAACTGGAACGCCCCGTATTCCAGCCCAGAGATCGAGAAGAAGTCTTCTGGAATACGGCACTGCTTAGCATAGAACAAATCAGCTCTTTATTACAATCTATATGGGTACAAGGGGATTACATCGGCACAACGACACTACGCCTACCACGGTTGCTCCATGCAAGCATCAGAACAACACGAAGAAGTGGAATAACTACTGGCAGTGGAACAGCAACGACGGTGATGAACTCCACTCCGCAGGGACTCTGGCTGGAACGCTTATCCTAGCTCGCAAACAAGGGATCCACGGCAAACAAGCAATCAAATCCGGCATGACCTGCAAACTGGCATGACACGCCAGGTCAGTACATTGAATGTACTTGCAAGCTCACAGCACCCAAGAGCAATCAAGACAAACAACAGCATGGCAATTACATGTTACTTAGCAATGATGAACACGATACTATCAGAACAACATGGCATGTACAACATGATACAGCTAGAACAATACGAGCAGGGCATGAACGTATGAACATGATGATACTAACATGCAACATGATGAAACTATCATGCACCAACTTACTCTGCTCGGGTTACCTCGTAACCATCACATGCACAAGCTTACCATCACAGAAATCACACGATCATCTCAGGATCCAATCAAGCTTGGTATTAACAATACCATAGTAATCATTACATGACCACAAGGAGCTTGACCTTTACCCATGATTCTCGCATAACACCACAAATATCCAACAATTCGGTATCCTCGATACCACGGTGATCCTCTCATGATTACATAAAGATTAACCAACTTCGGTATCCACGCTACCATTGTGATCCTCTCACGATCACATAAAAATCAACCAACTTCTCTCATCATCGAACCAGGGTTGTTATTAATCAAGTTATTATTATTACTGTTGACCCATAGTGTGACCGACTATGAACTGGGCCCATATCCGCGGGCGCGGCTATCGATAGATTAAACACACACTCTGCAGAGGTTAGTACACTGTACCCACACCACGGAACCCATGGCTTCGCACTCCCATTCGGGTGGACCAATGGCATTCCGACAAAACCGATCTATTGCCATCACACTCTCCCAGACACTCCGACAAACTCCCCTTTGGGCTAAGTCCTGGGTGGCCCCGATGTCAACTCGTGACATCCGCCACCTACGTGGCCGGCCACCGTCGTGGCAAAACATAAACGGTCCCAAACGGGGACATGAGCTCAAAACCAAACACGGGCACACAAGGCTTATGCCGTCCTACCCGGCCAAGGTAGCGCCTGCACATAACCTTCCCTCGTTGGAGGCACCGGCGAGAGGCATGACAATAGACCCAGTTAGGACTCCCCATAAGGCAAGTGTGGTTGCACTGGTCAGCTCGATTTGGTGGCACCATGACTCAGCCAACAGTTGTTCAAGTTTGATTATTATCCGGTTAAACTTGATTGCAATGAGCTGAGCCATATTAAAATTACATGATGCAACTATAATGTATGAGCATGATATCAACATAAGCAGGGAGGTGCAGCACAATCATCGAGCATAACAACAATGAAGCATTTAACCAAATGAGCATGGCATACTGACGAGCACGAGCATAGCATGACTACTAGCATCATAAATAAATACCATGCAAGAATATAATAAGAATACTACCAAGTAATCATGTAACCAACTAGATGCAACGGAACATGCATAGCAATGGTACTGGATAGCAGACGATAAGCATGCATCAGAACGAACATCACCACTACCAGCATGTACTACTACTACCAAACAAGGCATACGAAAGTAATACTATCAAGAATACATGATAACCAGGTGCATCCGAACATGTCATGAAGATGAACATGAAACTGTAAACATTACCGAAACACCGATAACAGTTGCAGATAAACAAGCACTTATTAAATGTTCAAGTAGAAAAACCATGGCTACTGCATGACTATCATGCAAGTGGTTGTCGTGGCTTGCTTGGGGATGAAGAATACACCGGGGAGAAGTGCGGAAAGATTGCGGAAGGAATCGCCGAAAAAGTTTCTCCCTCGGAGGGGGCTGATTAGGTGCAAGGGCAAAAAGGTCATTTCCATTATGTCAAACCATAGTGAAAATGATAGGAACAGAACGGGCTCGACGAGACGAAGATGTGGACGTTGGAATCACCTCAATCGGAGTTACGAGCAAAAAGTTAGGAGGGGTTTTCTGACAGGGACCTATCTATAATAGAAATATTTATAGACTGGGTCAAAACAGAAAAACTGAAAACGCATTCAAGGAACTACGCTTTCGGGATAGTGAAAACGTATTCCTGGCCGCAGCCGTAGAACTTTACGCTTTCACTAAAACGAAAGCGTAAAAGCGAAAATGCGCTTCCACTTATCCTAGTCAGCAGAGGCGGGGCCGGGCTCTGTCTCGCTGCCAGGCGGGGCCCACCACTGACATCTCTTCCTCTCGCTCCTCCTTCTTCTTCCCCCGACACGGACGCAGAGCAGAGGGAGGGGTCACCGGCGCCGGCGCTCGCCCGAGCTGCTCAGACCATCTCCGGCAATGCTCCGGACACCAGAGTGACCAGGAGAGCGAGCCGCACCCATCCTGGGGCTGCACGCACGCTGGGGAGCACAGGAGCAGGTGCAGCCATGGCCACGGCGGACGGCGGCATCGGGCGAAGTTGGAGGTGAGGCTATGGTGGAGGAAAGGGAGAGGCAGGGCTCGGGAAGGCTTCACCGTAGTTGAGGTACTCGTCTGGTGATGGAAGAACGGAGGGAGGGGGCTCGCCTTGCTCGGATTTGAGCAGAGGCCGGGGGCGAGGCTTCGGCCATGGGAGGGGCAGGAGAGCTTCTCGAGCTCGGGGAAGAGGCTGGGCGGGGTTCTGGGAGTGAGAGGAGGTCAGTGGTGTGCTCGGAATGGCTCGGGGAGGGCCATTTATAGGCGGGGCAAGGATGGCCGAGCCGGATGCCGCCGCTCGGGTCCGGCCAACGCTCTGGCGACCACAGAGGTCACGGGGAGGAGCAAGAACATGACGAGGGGGAAGCGGACGAGCTGCAGAGGTTCACGGAGACGAGCAGCGCCCGGGGTCACGAGGAGGAAGAGGACAGAGGAGGAAGACGATGGTCGGCTACAGATCGCCCGTGGGTGCGCGGTGATGAGCGCCAGCGAGCGAGCTGCCGGAGGGGGAGAGGAGTCTAGGGAGAAGAGGACGACACAGACAAGCTGCTGGACATGGTTGGGTGCGCGAACGCTGCGAGCAGAGGAGGGGCCTGAGCAAGAAACCAACCAGCTCACGTCCAGGGCATGCCACAGTGGCGGTCACCACGTGAACTGGCAAGTAGAGGACGCAATGGGCTGGCAAATGTTGTCTAGGGTGGAGTCCCTCTAGGGTAGGTTACAACTGAGTTTAAATCCCGATTAAAATCGTTGTGGTTAGATGGGAAATGACCTCTGAAGTTTGCTGTTGCAAACTGTTGCGTGAAACTATGATCAACAGGGATAGCTAAGTGATGAAATAGCATGCCTCAGAGGTTTAGGGTAGGAAGGACAAGAATCCTGTGAAGTTTTGAGGAATTTGGACCAAGTTTTAATATAGTTGCTTAACAACTGCTTAATCTGGTCCAGAAACAAAATGATGAAGTAGCACTCACTAGGAGTGATGGATTGAGCTGAAAATGAACATGGCAGGATGATTTGGGCAGGAGAGGATGCCATAAAAATTTTATGCCATTTGGCCAAGCCAAAATGGTACTTCCTTCATACAACACCTCTTTGGAAAGAATCTTGGGAAAAATCCTGAGGGAAAATGGCTAGATTAAATGAGCCCAAATCTTGTGGAGATAGGTTATATGGGTAGGAGAAGGTTTAGGAAAATTTTCAGCCATAATGGAGCAAGATAAATTATACTTGCTTCACTAACTGAAAATTTGAACAGAAACAAAGAATTGAAGGTGTGCTCACATGGATCAATGGAATGATAGGAAACTTGGAGGAGGGTGATGATATGAGCACATGAAGGAGTTTGCAAAATTTCAACTCATTTGGGTTAACCTAGCTAGTACTTCCTTCACAAAGAATTCCCTCAGACAGGAACTTTGAAAAACTGCTCAGGAAGGTTCACTAGGCAAATTAAGTTGAATTTTGACATGAGGCAATGATATGGATAGGAAAAGGTGTCCAAAAAGTTTGGAGACAAATGGGCAAAGATAAATAGCACTTGCTTCACAAAGTGCCATTTAGGGCAGAATAGGAAAGGAATTAATTGAGCATGATCTTGGATCATGTCAATGAAGGATCTTGACATATTTGAGGAAGATATGACCCAAAAAATTTATGAGAATTATTTGGGAATTTTAGGAGTGACAGAAATATAGGTTGCTTCACAACCTAGGGCAAATAGGGTTATTCCTTTAACAGAAAAAGGAATATTCCCAAGGAAAAGAATATTGAGGTTGGTCCAAGATGAATATGGCATGGTCTAGGGATGGATATGAGGATGACAAGCCACTCTGGAAAGGAAGAAGAGGTCATCTCCTCCAGTTTCTAGACCACATAGCCACAGGAAAAGAAAACTCAAGCAAAATCCTTAGAAAATCAAAAGAAAAAGAAAGGGCCAAAAATCAGGGTGTGATAGCAGCCACCTTCTCGCCTGTCTGCGTGACACGTCTCCTGGACGGGTGTTATTTAGGGATGATCTTCCTCAGAAATGGCCTGCCACGTACCAAATAACAGCCACATAATCACTTGGGGGCTCGACACCGCACCGATAGGTGACTTGTGTTGCTGTGAGGTGGAGCGGTGGAGCCTTGGCGGGGTGATCCGCCTTCTGCGTCCCCGGCAAGCCTGCCGGAGGAGTCTTGAGGCTTGTCTTTGGAGTAACCTCGACCCTGCCAGGCTCGCCTGCCCGGCAAGGGAGGTTTTTCCTTAGTGATATCTTGCTTGTTTGGTTGGTCTTGGTCTTCTTGATCCGCCCTTTGATTTCTCAAAGAGCCATCTCTTCTGCTTGACCTTGTCTTGGATGCTTGGTGTAGTTTGCTCTGTTGCTATCGCGCCGGAGATCTACCTGTCCGGGCACAAGTCAGGGAGAAACATACACCCCTGTTTGTGTACCCCGACAACGTTATATTGCCCCTTATGATAGCAACCTTTATTATGCAGTCCGTCGCTTTTATTACTTTGCCATCACAAGTTCGTACAACGCTTGTTTTCCCTTACACTAAAAGATCAAACACATTTAGGAGCAATTTTATTGCCTTTTTGCACCGATGACAACTTACTTGAAGGATCTTACTCAATCCATAGGTAGGTATGGTGGACTCTCAAAACATGAATTTGGGTTTAAGGGTTTTGGATGCACAAGTAGTATCTCTACTTAGTGCAGAATTTTGGCTAGCAAAGATATTGAGCAAGCACCACATGTTGAAGGATCTATGACAATATAACTTCTATGTGGATATGAACAAACATAAATCATTACGTTGTCTTCCTTGTCCAATGTCAACAATTTGGCATAAATATTTAATGGGGGCTCACAATCATAAAAGATGACCAAGATAGTATGTTTGCATGTGAATCTTCTCTTCCCTTATTAATTCATTCATGAGTTGCATCATTGAGCAATGCTATGTTTGTCAACTATCAATAAATTTTACCACTTATACTTTTCCTTATGTGATGTCATTACTTACCATAATATTAGCATATGATCTTTTTCATTATTTCCTTTTATTTTGATTGGGACATAAGAGTAAAGAAGCAAAAACTTAAACTAAACTTTATTATATAACTCTCACTCAATTACATAGATAGATAGATCACGAAACTAACATTCGAAAATAGATCATACTAAACTTTTATTCAACTAAATCACGAAATAGCTAGGGATCAAACTAAGATAGGTAAAGGTAATAAAAGAGATGGTGATACGATACCGGGGCATCTCCCCCAAGCTTGGCACAAGCCAAGGGGAGTGCCCATACCCATGTACTCAAGTCTCCTTCTTTGGTGATGATGGTGATGGTGTTGGGGTGGTGTTCTTCTTCTCTAGCTTACGCTTGAGGATAAAATTTTCCTCCCTCAAGTCATCGTTCTCCTGCTCAAGCTTCAATATCTTTTTGCATAATTCCTGCTTGCTTTCCTGCAGAAAATGAGACAGAATAAACTGGATCTTCGATTTTTTTGCTCTGTTAGGGAGACTTGACTTCTTGAATTCCATGTGCATGTCTCCAAGTTGAGGTAGTGGGACTTCATCTTCGTCTGAGCTGTCATCCCTTGTTTCCTCCATGTCTGTGCCTTCCTCCCCTTCGGTGTCTTCCTCCTCTTCTGTGGACCATAGGTAGGGATAAATCTCCCCGAAGATCTTTGGATCAGCAACATAGTATGAGACATAGCTCTCTCCATCTGAATCTTGAGACAACATATTTTCAGGTCTGCCAGAAAAACAACACGAAACAAGAACAGAGGATTTCTCCATGATGCGGTGGTCAAATCGTCCAGGGGAGTATATAAAGATTTTTTATCTTGGGAAACAAGTATACAGAAGGAAAACAGAGTCGGGAAGGTGCCCGAGGGGCCCACTACCCACCAGGGCGCGCCAGGTGGGGGCAGGCGCAGCCTGATGCCTATTGGGCACCTGGGTTGCCTTCCCGGTTGTTTCTTATTTTTATTTTTATTTTTTTCTAATATTCCAAAACCGACGGAATATATTTTTACGGATTTTTCAGAGTCCGTTTACTTACCGTATCACGTACCTCTTCCTTTTCAGGGTTCTGGAGTGTTCTGGAAGGTTGCTTTAATGTGTTCCTCCAGTGTCATGGTTTGAATAATATTAGTTTCAACATTAATAGGCGTACCTGAAATATAGTGCTTAATTCTTTGCCCATTGACCACCTTCGGATTAGTGCCTTTGGCATTATTGATCTTAATAGGTCCAGAACGATAAACTTCTTCGATAATATATGGCCCTTCCCATTTGGAGAGAAGTTTACCTACAAAAAATCTGAAATGAGAATTGTACAATAGAACATGTTTACCAACTTTGTATTCCCGCTTTTGGATTCTTTTGTCATGCCATCTTTTAACTTTTTCTTTGAATAGTTTGGCATTTGCATAAGCTTGGGTTCTCCATTTATCTAATGAGCTAATATCAAATAACCTCTTTTCACCGGCAAGTTTGAAGTCATAATTGAGTTCTTTAATTGCCCAATATGCTTTATGTTCTAACTCAATAGGCAAGTGACAAGCTTTTTCATAAACCATTTTATATGGAGACATACCCATGGGATTTTTATAAGCTGTTCTATAGGCCCAAAGTGCATCATCGAGTTTCTTAGACCAATTCTTTCGGGACCTATTGACAGTTTTTTATAATATTAATTTTATTTCTCTATTGCTAAGTTCAACTTGACCACTAGATTGAGGATGATAGGGTGATGCAATTCTTTGGATGACATCATATTTAGCAAGCATTTTTCAGAAAGCACCATGAATAAAGTGTGAACCACCGTCAGTCATTAAATATCTAGGGACTCCAAACCTTGAGAAGATAATTTCTTTCAGCATCTTAATAGAGGTGTTATGATTAGCACTGCTAGTTGGAATAGCTTGTACCTACTTAGTGACATAATCAACAGCAACCAAAATATGTGTATAACCATTAGAGGAAGGAAAAGGTCCCATATAATCAAAGCCCCAAACATCAAATGGTTCAACAACAAGTGAATAATCATAGGCATTTCCTGACGCTTACCAATGTTACCAATTCTTTGACATTCATCACAAGACAAGACAAACTTACGGGCATCTTTGAAAAGAGTAGGCCAATAAAAACCAGATTGTAATACCTTGTGTGCAATTCTATCTTCCGCATGATGCCCTCCACAAGCTTCGGAATGACATTTCCATAGGATTTGTTCCTGTTCATGCTCAGGTATACAACGTCTAATAATACCATCTATTCCTTCTTTATAAAGATGTGGGTCATCCCAAAAGTAAGTCTTAAATCATAGAAGAATTTTTTCTTTTGTTGGTATGTGAAACTAGGTGGTATAAATTTAGCAACAATATAATTAGCATAATCAGCATACCAAGGAGTACTATGAGAAGCATTTCTGTCAGCTAGTTGTTCATCAGGGAAGCTCTCATCAATAGGTAGTGGGTCATCAAGAATATTTTCTAACCTAGACAACTTATCAGCTACGGGGTTCTCAGCTCCTTTCCTATCAGTAATATGCAAGTCAAATTCTTGTAGCAAGAGAACCCACCTAATGAGTCTAGGTTTAGCATCTTTCTTTTCCATAAGATATTTTATAGCATCATGATCAGTGTGCACAATTACTTTGGAATCAACAATGTAAGATCTGAATTGATCACAGGCAAACACAACTGCTAAAAATTCTTTTTCAGTAGTAGCATAATTTCTTTGGGCACTGTCTAGAGTTTTACTAGCATAATGGATAACATTTAATTTCTTATCAACTCTTTGTCCTTGAACAACACCAACAACATAATCACTAGCATCACACATAATTTCAAAAGGCAAGTTCCAATCAGGTGGTTGAACAAGAGGTGTAGAAGTTAAGGCTTTCTTAAGTGTTTCAAAGGCTTCTACACAATCATCATAAAAAACAAATGGAACATCCTTTTGTAAAAGATTAGTAAGAGGCCTAGAAATTTTGGAGAAGTCTTTAATAAACCTCCTATAGAAACCAGCATGACCAACGAAACTACGAATACCTTTAATGTCTTTAGGACATGGCATTTTCTCAATTGCATCAGCTCTATCCACCTCAATACATCGCTCGGAAATTTTATGCCCCAAGACAATACCTTCATTCACCATAAAGTGGCACTTCTCCCAATTCAATACAAGATTAGTTTGTTCACATCTCTGCAAAACTCAATCAAGGTTGCTTAAGCAATCATCAAGAGAAGTTCCGTAAATGGAAAAATCATCCATGAAAACCTCAACAATATTTTCACAAAAGCAGCTGAGCTACCAGAACCACTTGCCTAAAGTCTCTTTTCTTCATCTATGAGCATCCTACCTGCAGTGGAGGAGCTTGCTCAAGAACTGAGAGCCGGCCAGGGACTGGACGACCCTTGTTCGGGAAGGTCTTCTTCGCTATAGATGCCACCAAGAACAAGAAAGGGGCACTCCGCTCCTAGTCACTAAGCAGCTATTCTGTCCGACGGCAGACTCCATCAATCTGAGGTTCTTTCTCTCATGTAATTTCGCCCGCCCAAGAATATAGCAGTCATACATCTTTGAATGGTAGCAGGTGCATTACATAAACCAAAAGGCATATGTCTATAAGCATAAGTTCCAAAGGGGCAAGTAAAAGTGGTTTTCTCTTGATCAGGTTGTGATACATGTATTTGGGAAAAACCAGAATATGCATCAAGAAAACAAAAGTGTGTGTGCTTAGATAATATTTCTAACATTTGATCAATGAAAGGCAAGGGGTAATGATCTTTTCTAGTAGCTTTGTTTAATTTTCTGAAATCAATTACCATTCTATAGCCAGTCACTATTCTTTGTGGAATAAGTTCATTTTTATCATTAGGAACAACAGTGATACCTCCTTAGGAACACAATGGACATGACTTACCCATCTACTATTAGCTATGGGATAGATTATACCTGCTTCCAGAAGCTTTAGTATTTCAGTCCTTACCACTTCTTTCATCTTAGGATTTAATCACCGTTGATGATCAACAACGGGTTTAGCATCAGGTTCCATATTAATCTTGTGTTGACAGAGAGTGGGACTAATGCCTTTAAGATCATCAAGAGTATATCCAATAGCAGCACGGTGCTTCTTCAGAATTTTTAATAATCTCTCTTCTTCGTGTTCTAAAAGGTTAGCACTAATAATAACATGATATATCTTTTTCTCATCAAGATAAGTGTACTTCAGAGTATTAGGTAATTGCTTTAATTCAAACACATGATCACATTTAGGTGGAGGAGGACCTCCTAGAATTTCAACTGGCAAATTGTGTTTAAGGATAGGTTGTTGTTCAAAGAATATTTTATCTATTTCATTTCATTCATGCAAGTGCATATCATTTTCATGGTCTAGTAAATATTGTTCTAGTGGATCAGTAGGAGGTACGGCAATAGAAGCAAGCCCAATAATTTCATCCTTACTAGGCAATTCTTTATCACGAGGTTGTCTATGAAACTTAGAGAAATTAAACTCATGAGACACATCACCAAAATTAACACTGATAGTTTTTTTCTTGCAATCTGTCTTAGCATTAAAAATATTCAAGAAAGGTCTACCAAAGATAATGGGAAAAAAGTCATCTAGTGGGGAACCAAGAACTAGAAAATCAGTAGGATATTTTATTTTCCCACACAAGACTTCAACATCTCTAACAATCCCAAGTGGTGTGATGGTGTCTCTATTAGCGAGTTTAATAGTAACATCAATATCTCCTATTTTCAGTAGGTGCTATATCATTCATAATTTATTGGTTAAGAGTGAAAGGAATAGCACTGACACTAGCACCCATATCACATAAACCATGATAACAATGATCTCCTATTTTAACTGAGACAATAGGCATGCCAACCACAGGCTTGTTCTTATCTTTAGTATCAGGTCTGGCAATTCTAGCAGCTTCATCGCAGAAATAAATAACACGCCCATCAATATTATCGACCAATAGATCTTTAACCATAGCAATACGAGGTTCTACTTTAATTTGTCCAGAGGGACTAGATGCTTTAATATTACTTTTGTTTACCACTATTGACACCTTAGCATGTTCCTTTATCCTAATAGGGAAAGGTGGTTTTTCAATATAAGCAGTAGGGACAACTGGATCAACATTATAAATGATAGTTTCATCTTTAAATAAAACCAGTTCTTTAATAGGGGATGATATTTAAACCACTTCTCCTTAGGGAGATCAACATGAGTAGAAATGATTCACAAAAAGAGGCTACTATCTCAGAGTCAAGTCCATACTTAGTGCTAAACTTGTGAAAAGCATCAGTATTCATAAAAGATTTAACACAATCAAACTCAAGCTTTATACCTGACTCTTTACCTTTGTCGAGTTCCCAATCTTTTGAGTTGCGTTTAATTCTTTCCGAAAGATCCCACCTGAACTCAATAGTCTTCTTCATAAAAGAACCAGTACAAGAAGTATCGAGCATGGATTGATCGTCACAAGAAAGCCGAGCATAAAAATTCTGAATAATAATTTCTCTCAAGAGCTCACGATTGGGGCATGAATATAACATTGACTTAAGCCTCCCCCAAGCTAGAGCGATAATTTCTCCTTCACGAGGCCAAAAGTTATATATATATTTCTGATCACGATGAACTAGATGCATAGGATATTTTTTTGGTGAAATTCCAATTTCAATCTATTCCAATTCCAAGTTCTAATATCATCGCATAGCCTATACCACGTCAATGCTTTTCCCTTCAAAGATAAAGGGAAAACCTTCTTCTTAACTTCACCTCCGGGTAAACCTGCAAGCTTAAACAATCCACAAATTTCGTCCACATGTATCAATTGCATATCAAGATGTTTCGTTCCATCTCCTGCATAAGGACTAGCTAGCAGTTGTTCTATCATACCCAAAGGAATTTCATAACAAATATTTTCAGTAGGTGCAGTAGGTTGAGGGGCAACTCTTTGTGTTTCCGGTCGAGGTGAAGATACCCCGAACAAACCCCTCAAAGGATTTTTTTCCATAGTAACAAGTGACAGTAAATTTCAGCACGTAGTATAAGTTTTTCCTTACCAATTTCCACCTACCAAGAGCGCTTCACTCCCCGGCAACGGCACCAGAAAAGAGTCTTGATGACCCACAAGTATAGGGTATCAATCATAGTCCTTTCGATAAGTAAGAGTGTCGAACCCAACGAGGAGCAGAAGGAAATGACAAGTGGTTTTCAGCAAGGTAATTTCTGCAGGCACTGAAATTGTCGGTAACATGTAGTTTGATAGCAAGATAATTTGTAGCAAGTAACAAGTAACAATTAACAATAAGTGCAGCAAGGTAGCACAATCCATTTTGTAGCAAAGGACAGGCCGGAACAATCTCAGATAGTAAGTAAAACGTTCTTGAGGGCTCACGGGAATTTCATCTAGTCACTTTCATCATGTTGGTTTGATTTGCGTTCGCTACATTGATAATTTGATACGTGGGTGGACCGGTGCTTGGGTGCTGTTCTCACTTGAACAAGCCTCCCACTTATGATTAGCCCCCCCGCAAGCATCTGCAACTATGAAAGAAGTATTAAGATAAAATCTGACCATAGCATTAAATATATGGATCCAAATCAGCCCCTTACGGAATAGCGCATAAACTAGGGTTTAAGCTTCTGTCACTCTAGCAACCCATCATCTAATAACTACTGCACAATGCATTCCCTTAGGCCCAAATATGGTGAAGTGTCATGTAGTCAATGTTCACATAACATCACTAAGGGAATCACAACATACATATCATCAAAATATCAAACACATATCAAATTCACATGATTACTTGCAACATGACTTCTCCCGTGGCCTCAAGAACAAAAGCAACTACTCACAAATAATATTCACGCTCAAGATCAGAGGAATATTAAATAGCATAATGGATCTGAACATATGATCTTCCACCAAATAAACGGGCTAGCATCAACTACGAGATGTAATCAACACTATTAGTCACCCACAGGTACCAATCTGAGGTTTTGATACAAAGATTGAACACAAGAGATGAACTAGGGTTGGAGATGAGATGGTGCTGTTGAAGATGTTGATGAAGATTGGCCTCCCAAAGATGAGAGGGTTGTTGGTGATGACGATGGCTTCAATTTCCCCCTCCGTGAGGGAAGTTCCCCCTGCGGAATCGCTCTGCCGGAGGGCAAAAGTGCTCCTGCCCAAGTTCCACCTTGAGACGGCGGTGCTTCGTCCCGAAAGTCATCTCCTTATTTTTATAGGTCAAAAGACCTTATATACCAGAAGATGGGCACCGGAGGTGGGCATGGGCCCCCACTACCCACCAGGGCACGCCTGGAGGGGGTGGCGCGCCCTGGTGCCTTGTGGGCGCCTGGGTGCCCCCATCTGGTGGTTCTTTGCTCCAATATTTATTATATATTCCAAAATAATTCTCCATAAAATTTCAGGCCATTTGGAGATGTGCAAAATAGGTATCTCTGATATAGTTTTTTCAGGTCCAGAATTTCAGCTACTGGCATTCTCCCTCTTTGTGTAAACCTTGCATATTATGAGAGAAAAGGCTTTAGAATTACTCCACAAAGTGTTATAATGCATACAAAAACTATAAATAATAGTAGGAAAACATGATGCAAAATGGACGTATCACTTATGTACATGTCAGGTAGGGCTCCTACGGTTACAAAGTTGGTATCTAGGCGTGGAGGCGGTAGGAGAAGTGTTGGAGTGTACGTCAAGTCTTCGGCAGATGCAGCCTCGATCACACCCCCATTGTGCGGCTTCCGAAGTCCACCTTGAGATGAATGAAGGCCCACCAGCCCAACCCGAGGAGCATGGACCGACTAGGTTAGTACCACCTAGTCCAGGATACCATCAGTAGCCCCTGAACTGGTCTTCGACGCTGAGGACGATGCTCTTGGACTTCGGTCCCGGAGGCATTGGCTCGATAGGCGAGTTTTCGTGTTGTATCCCTTCAGTTCGGCTTCAAAAGGTCCTAGGCAAGATCAATGGTCCCACCCGGAGGGCCCAGCCCTGCTGCACGTTGATACGTCTCCAACGTATCTATAATTTTTGATTGTTTCATGCTATTATATTATCTGTTTTGGAAGTTTTATATGCATTAATATGCTATCTTATATTATTTTTGGGACTAACTTATTAACCTAGAGCCCAGTGCCAATTTCTGTTTTTTCCTTGTTTTTGAGTTTTACAGAAAAGGAATATCAAACGGAGTCCAAACGGAATAAAACTTTACGATGATTTTTCTTGGACCAAAAGACACACGTAGGACTTGGAGAGGAAGTCAGAAGAGTCCCGAGGGATCCACAAGCCCTCAGGGCGCGCCCTAGGGGGGCGCCACCTGGCTTGTGGGCCCCACGAGAGTCCTCCAACCCTAATCTTTGGCCTATAAATTCAAAAATATTCCCAAACGACCAGAAGCGTCCACCAAAATACTTTTCCGCCGTCGTAACCTTCTGTACCCATGAGATCCCATCTTGGGGCCTTTTCTGGCATCCTGCCGGAGGGGTATTCGATCACGGAGGGCTTCTACATCAACTCTACTGCCCTTCCGATGAAGCGTGAGTAGTTTACCACAGACCTACGGGTCCATAGCTAGTAGCTAGATGGCTTCTTCTCTCTCTTTGATTCTCAATACCATGTTCTCCTCGATGTTCTTGGAGATCTATCCGATGTAATATTCTTTTGCGGTGTGTTTGTCGAGATCCGATGAATTGTGGATTTATGATCAGATTATCTATGAATATTATTTGAATCTTCTCTGAATTCTTATATGCATGATTTGATATCTTTGTATTTCTCTTCGAATTATCGGTTTGGTTTGGCCAACTAGATTGGTTCTTCTTGCAATGGGAGAGGTGCTTAGTTTTGGGTTCAATCTTGCGGTGTCCTCACCCAGTGACAAAGTAGGGGTAGCGAGGCACGTATTTGTATTGTTGCCATCAAGGGTAAAAAATGGGGTTTTCATCATATTGCTTGAGTTTATTCCTCTACATCATGTCATCTTACTTAAGGCGTTACTCCGTTCTTTATGAACTTAATACTCTAGATGCATGCTGGATAGTGGTCGATGTGTGGAGTAATAGTAGTAGATGCGGAATCGTTTCGGTCTACTTGACACGGACGTGATGCCTATATAAATAACCATTGCCTTGGATATCGTGATAACTTTGCGCTTTTCTATCAATTGCTCAACAGTAATTTGTTCACCCACCATATTATTTGCCTTCAAGAGAGAAGCCTCTAGTGAAACCTACTGCCCCTGGGTCTATTTTCCATCATATATTTTCAGATCTATAAACCAAAAAACCCAAAAATACCTTGCTGCAATTTATTTACTTTTATTTTGTTTTATGCTTTTGTAATCTTTTATATCTATCTCTATCAGATCTCATCCTTGCAAGTGACCGTGAAGGGATTGACAACCCCTTTATCGCGTTGGGTGCAAGTGTTTGATTGTTTGTGCAGGTGCATAGATTGGGGACTTGCTTGTATCTCCTACTGGATTTGATACCTTGGTTCTTAACTGAGGGAAATACTTATCTCTACTTTGCTGCATCACCCTTTCCTCTTCAAGGAAAAGACCAACGCAAGCTCAAGAAGTAGCAGGAGGAATTTCTGGCGCTTTTGCCGGGGAGATCTACATCAAGCCTACCAAGTACCCACCATAAACTCTCATCTCTTGCATTACATTATTTGCCATTTGCCTCTCGTTTTCCTATCCCCCACTTCTAAAACGATTTTCAGAAAAATACAAAAATATTTGCCTTTTTATTCGCCCTTTTTCTGTTCATCTTTTCATTTGCTTTTTGGTTGCTCCTTTGTTAGATTGCTTGCTTCGTTACGATGTCTCAAGAAAATACCAAGTTATGTGACTTTTCCAATACTAATAATAATGATTTTATTAGTACTCCGATTGCTCCCGCCACTAGTGCGGAATCTTATGAAATTAATGCCGCTTTGCTTAATCTTGTTACGAAAGATCAATTTTCTGGCCTTCCTAGTGAAGATGTTGCATCCCATCTAAATACTTTCGTTGAATTGTGTGATATGCAAAAGAAGAAAGAAGTGGATAATGATATTGTTAAATTGAAGCTATTTCCATTCTCACTACGAGATCGTGCTAAAACTTGGTTTTCATCTTTGCCTAAAAATAGTATTGATTCATGGAATAAGTGTAAAGATGCTTTTATTTCCAAGTATTTTCCTCCCGCTAAGATCATCTCCCTTAGGAACGACATAATGAATTTTAAGCAACTTGATCATGAACATGTTGCACAATCTTGGGAGAGGATGAAATTGATGATAAGAACTTGCCCTACTCATGGTTTAAGTTTATGGATGATCATACAATTTTTTATGCCAGATTGAATTTTGCATCTAGAAATCTTTTAGATTCGGCCGCGGGAGGTACTTTTATGGAAATCACATTAGGATAATCTACTCAACTCCTAGATAATATTATGGCTAATTAGTCTCAATGGCATACCAAAAGATCTTCTACTAGTAAAAAAGTGCATGTGATTAAAGAAATTAATACTTTGAGTGGAAAGATGGATGAACTTATGAAATTGTTTGCTAGTAAGAGTGCTCCTATTGATCCTAATGATATGACTTTGTCTACTTTGATTGAGAACAATAATGAATCTATGGATGTGAATTTTGTTGGTAGGAACAATTTTGGTAATAACGCGTATAGAGGTAATTTCAACCCTAGGCCATTTCCTAGTAATTCCTCTAATAATTATGGTAATTCCTACAAAAATTCTTATGGAAATTATAATAAGATGCCCTCTGATCTTGAGAACAATATTAAAGAATTTATTAATTCGCAAAAAGTTTTCAATACTATGGTTGAAGAAAAATTGCTCAAGATTGATGATTTGGCTAGGAACATTGATAGAATTTCTCGTGAGATTGATTCTTTGAAAATTAGATCTATGCCACCCAAGCATGATATTAATGAATCTCTAAAAGCTATTAAAATTTCTATTGATGAGTGCAAGGAAAGAACCGCTAGGATGCGTGCTAAGCGAAATTGGTTTGTTAAAGCGTGTTCTTCGATTTCTTGCGATAATAATGATGAAGATCTTAAAGTGATTGGTGTGACTCCTATTGAATCTTTGTTTTCTAATATAAATATTGATAAAGATGGGACTGGAGATGAGTCAACTTTAGCTAGAAGGCGTCCCAATGATTCGGAGTTTTTAGATCTTAATGCAAAAATTGATAAAAGTGGGGTTGGAGAGGTCAAAACTTTAAGTAGCAATTAACCCACTCTTTTGGATTTCAAGGATTTTAATTACGATAATTGTTTTTTGATAGAAAAAAAATCTGCTCTTGCTGTATTAGGAATTGAAAGTAAGTCAACTCCTTCCTCTTAGAGCAACTTGTCGCAGCTGTGACTACTCTTTCTATTTGAATTGAATGTCAGCGAATCACTTGTTTCACTAAAGTGACTAGTCTTGACTGCAGGTTTTTTCTTTCTATAGAGAAGTGACTGCGCTAGAGATGCTTTATATTTCCTTGTTGCAATCCATGTTGAATTCTCCTCATGCTTATAATCAAAATAAAGCTTTTACTAAACATATCGTTGATGCTATGATGAAATCTTTTGAAGAAAAACTTGAGTTGGAAGTTTCTATCCATAGAAACCTTTATGATGAGTGGGAACCTACTATTAAGATTAAAATTAAAGATTATGAGTGCCATGCTTTGTGTGATTTGGGTGCAAGCGTTTCTACGATTCCAAAAACTTTATGTGATGTGCTAGGTTTTCGTGAATTTGACGATTGTTCTTTAAATTTGCATCTCGCGGATTCCACTATTAAGAAACCTATGGGAATAATTAATGATGTTCTTATTGTTGCAAATAGGAATTATGTGCCCGTAGATTTCATTGTGCTTGATATAGATTGCATTCCTACATGTCCTATTATTCTTGGTAGACCTTTCCTTAGAACAATTGGTGCAATTATTGATATGAAAGAAGGAAACATTAGATTTCAATTTCCATTAAGGAAGGGCATGGAACACTTTCCAAGAAAGAAAATTAAGTTGCCATATGAATCTATTATGAGGGCTACTTATGTATTGCATACCAAAGATGACAATACCTAGATCTATGTTTTGTGCCTAGCTAGGGGCGTTAAACAATAGGGCTTGTTGGGAAGCAACCCAATTTTATTTTTATATTTTTTGTTTTTGGTTCTGTTTTTCAATAAATACACATTATTACCTATGTAGTAATTGTGTTTTGGTGTTTTAGTTAGTGTTTGGGCCAAGTAAGACCTTTGGGATGGCTTACAGTGATAGTTGATTTGATCTTGCTGAAAAACAGGAACTTTTGCGTCCAGTAACATAATTGTTTAAATTCACTGGAGCGTGGAAAAACCCTGATTTGTTTAAAAAAATTGATATACAAATTGCCTCTGTTGTCCCAATTTTTCAGAATTTTTGGAGTTACAGAAGTATTAGGACAATTCAGATCTTCGCAGACTGTTCTGTTTTTGACAGATTCTGTTTTCTATGTGTTGTTTGCTTATTTTAATGAATCTATGGGTAGTATCGGGGGGTAGGAACCTTGGAGAAGTTGGAATACAGTAGATATTACACCAATATAAATAAATAATGAGTTCACAACAGTACCAAAAAGTGGTGATTTATTTTCTTATACTAACGGATCTCATGAGTTTTATGTTGAGCTTTGTGTTGTGAAGTTTCAAGTTTTGGGTAAAGATTTGATGGACTATGGAATAAGGAGTGGCAAGAGCCTAAGCTTGGGGATGCCCAAGGCACCCCAAGGTAATATTCAAGGACAACTAATCATCTAAGCTTGGGGATGCCCCGGATGGCATCCCCTCTTTTGTCTTCGTCTATCGGTAAATTTACTTGAGGCTATATTTTTATTCACCACATGATATGTGTTTTGCTTGGAGCGTCTTGTATGATATGAGTTTTTGATTTTTAGTTTGCCACAATCATCCTTGCTGTACACACCTTTTGAGAGGGACAAGCATTAATCGTGAATTTATTAGAATACTCTATGTGCTTCACTTATATCTTTTGAGCTAGGCAATTTTGATCTAGTGCTTCACTTATATCTTTTTAGAGCACGGAGGTGGCTTTATTTTATAGAAATTGTTGAACTCTCCTACTGCACTTATATTATTTTGAGAGTCTCTCTAAACAGCATGGTAATTTTCATAGGTTATGAATTTAGTCCTAATATGATGGGCATCCAAGAGGGATATAATAAAACTTTCATATAAAGAGCATTGAATACTATGAGAAGTTTGATTCCTTGCATTTGTTTTGAGATATAAAGATGGTGATATTAGAGCCATGCTAGTGAGTAATTGTGGATTGGTAGAAATACTTGTGTTAAAGTTTGTGATTCCTGTAGCATGCACGTATGGTGAACCGTTATGTGATGAAGTCGGAGCATGATTTATTTATTGATTGTCTTCCTTATGAGTGGCGGTCGGGGACGAGCGATGGTCTTTTCCTACCAATATATCCCCCTAGGAGCATGCATGTAGTACTTTGTTTCGATAGCCAATAGACTTTTGCAATAAGTATGTGAGTTCTTTATGACTAATGTTGAGTCCATGGATTATACGCACTCTCACCCTTCCACCATTGCTAGCCTCTCTAGTACTGCGCAACTTCCGCCGGTGCACTACACCCACCATATACCCTTCCTCAAAACAGCCACCATACCTACCTATTATGGCATTTCCATAGCCATTCCGAGATATATTGCCATTCAACTTCCACCGTTCCATTTTATTATGACATGCTCCATCATTGTCATATTGCTTTGCATGATCGTAAGATACTTAGCATGATGTTTTCATGGCTTGTCCATTTTTTGATGTCATTGCTATGCTATATCATTTCACATCCCGGTACACCGCCGGAGGCATTCATATAGAGTCATATTTTTGTTCTAAGTATCGAGTTGTAATTCTTGAGTTGTAAGTAAATAAAATTGTGATGACCATTATTATTAGAGCATTGTCCCATGTGAGGAAAGGATGATGGAAGCTATGATTCCCTCACAAGTTGGGATGAGTCTCCAGACTTTACAAAAAAATAAAAGGGGCCAAAGAAGTTCAAATGAAAAAAATAGAGAAAAAAATGAGAGAATAGAGTGAAGGGGCAATGCTACTATCATTTTACCACACTTGTGCTTCAAAGTAGCACCATGATCTTCATGATAGAGAGTCTCCTATGTTTTCACTTTCATATACTAGTGGGAATTTTTCATTATAGAACTTGGCTTGTATATTCCAATGACGGGCTTCCTCAAATTGCCCTAGGTCTTCGTGAGCAAGCGAGTTGGATGCACACCCGCTTACTTTCTTTTTGAGCTTTCATAAACTTATAGCTCTAGTGCATCCGTTGCATGGCAATCCCTACTCACTCACGTTGATATCTATTGATGGGCATCTCCATAGCCCGTTGATTCGCCTAGTTGATGTGAGACTATCTCCTTCTTTTTGTCTTCTCCACAACCACCATATTCTATTCCACCTATAGTGCTATATCCATGGCTCACGCTCATGTATTGCGTGAAAGTTGAAAAAGTTTGAGAACATTAAAAGTATGAAACAGTTGCTTGGCTTGTCATCGGGGTTGTGCATGATTTAATACTTATTGTGATGAAGATGGAGCATAGCCAGACTATATGATTTTGTAGGGATAACTTTCTTTGGCCATGTTATTTTGAGAAGACATGATTGCTTTATTAGTATGCTTGAAGTATTATTGTTTTTATGTCAATATTAAACTTTTGTTTTGAATCTTATGGATCTGAATATTCATGCCACAATAAAGAAAATTACATGGATAAATATGTTAGGTGGCATTCCACATCAAAAATTCTGTTTTTATCATTTACCTACTCAAGGACGAGCAAGAATTAAGCTTGGGGATGCTTGATACGTCTCCAATGTATCTATAATTTTTTATTGTTCCATGCTATTATATTATCTGTTTTGGATGTTTTATATACCTTAATATGCTATTTTATATTATTTTTGGGACTAACTTATTAACCTAGAGCCAAATGCCAGTTTCTGTTTTCTCCTTGTTTTTGAGTTTTACAGAAAAGGAATATCATACGGAGTCCAAACGGAATAAAACTTTACGATGATTTTTCTTGGACCAGAAGACACACGTAGGACTTGGAGAGGAAGTCAGAAGAGTCGTCCAACCCTAATCTTTGGCCTATAAATTCAGAAATATTCCCAAACGACCAGAAGCGTCCACCAAAATACTTTTCCGCCGTCGTAACCTTCTGTACCCGTGAGATCCCATCTTGGGGCCTTTTTCGGCATCCTACCGGAGGGGGATTCGATCATGGAGGGCTTCTACATCAACTCTATTGCCCTTCTGATGAAGCGTGAGTAGTTTACCACAGACCTACGTGTCCATAGCTAGTCGCTAGATGGCTTCTTCTCTCTCTTTGATTCTCAATACCATGTTCTCCTCGATGTTCTTGGAGATCTATCTGATGTAATATTCTTTTACGGTGTGTTTGTCGAGATCCGATGAATTATGGATTTATGATCAGATTATCTATGAATATTATTTGAATCTTGTTTGAATTCTTATATGCATGATTTGGTATCTTTGTATTTCTCTTTGAATTATCGGTTTGGTTTGGCCAACTAGATTGGTTCTTCTTGCAATGGGAGAGGTGCTTAGTTTTGGGTTCAATCTTGCGGTGTCCTCACCCAGTGACAAAGTAGGGGTAGCGAGGCACGTATTTGTATTGTTGCCATCAAGGGTAAAAAGATGGGGTTTTCATCATATTGCTTGAGTTTATCTCTCTACATCATGTCATCTTACTTAAGGCGTTACTCCGTTCTTTATGAACTTAATACTCTAGATGCATGCTGGATAGCGGTCGATGTGTGGAGTAATAGTAGTAGATGCAGAATCATTTCGGTCTACTTGACACGGACGTGATGCCTATATGCATAATCATTGCCTTGGATATCGTCATAACTTTGCGCTTTTCTATCAATTGCTTGACAGTAATTTGTTCACCCACCGTATTATTTTCCTTCAAGAGAGAAGCCTCTAGTGAAACCTATGGCCCCCGGGTCTATTTTCCATCATATATTTTCAGATCTATAAACCAAAAAACTCAAAATACCTTGCTGCAATTTATTTACTTTTATTTTGTTTTACATTTTAGTAATCTTTTATATCTATCTCTACCAGATCTCATCCTTGCAAGTGACCGTGAAGGGATTGACAACCCCTTTATCGCATTGGGTGCAAGTGTTTGATTGTTTGTGCAGGTGCATAAATTGGGGACTTGCTTGTATCTCCTACTGGATTTGATACCTTGGTTCTTAACTGAGGGAAATACTTATCTCTACTTTGCTGCATCAGCCTTTCCTCTTCAAGGAAAAAAGCAACGCAAGCTCAAGAAGTAGCACACATGGCATCTAATTTCTGCCCTTGGTAACCGTGTATCATGGGGCATTGAGTCATTTTATGACAAAACATCGAGGCATTGGCCTCCCCCTTTATTAGCGAGCTAGGTGTGTGGATTCACAATACATCCCAGCCCCTTTCTTTGAGCAACCCACACAAGTTTTCCCCTTCTCCCAAGTCTAACCTTTGAGGCTTCCTACGGTGAGCGATGCAAGCTCTTCAAGGCGCCATCACAACCCCATTAGAGGTAGGGCAGCTGGGCTATCTCACGCATCCAACTAGAGCGCCTGGCTAACCAAGGGTATCTGCCAAATTCAAATCTGACAACGACTAACGCAGGATTAACATCCATGCATGGGCAAGTGCATGCAGAGAGTCATCCTTCTACTTGAGAGGGCGAAAGGGTATGTTTCGTTTCCTTCTTACTGCGTGGCCTAGGGTTCCCTATTCATCCTTTCCTCCAGGGCCTGCTGGAGTTCTACGGGCTGCAACTTCACCATGTCACCCCAACTCGAATTTACATATCGTGGGGTATGTTGCCCTGTGTGAGATGCACCTCGGGTGTGAGGCACACTTCGGGCTATGGAAGAAGCATCTCTATATAGTGCCCTCCTCTCCCACCGAGAAGCTGTATGAGGTCGGAGCAGCCGAAGTCTACTGGATTGATGGGACCGAATACCCATCAGGCACACCTCAGGAGGATACCGACGTCTGGCCATTCGAGTGGTTTTACATAGACGACGTTCCCCTCTTTGACCTAGTTCGGCCTGGACTCCCCACATTCACCTCGGAGCCCCCAAAGAGGCGTTACAGCTGGAGGCTACAAAGCGTCACCCAAGAGAATAGCGCCGAGGTAGCCAAACTGGCGGCTTACGTGAAGCAATTGGTGAGGAATGGTCTCACCAGAATAGATGTAATGGCTACCATGATAGACCGAAGAGTCCAACCACGTCGGCAACGCCCACAACCGTTGTGCGCATACAACGTGACTGACGGTGCCTCCCGAACAATTCGGGAAAGCTTTTTTGATCAAGTAGCTTTTGTAACAGCACTAGCCGGCATTTACCAGGGGTCTGCAGAGGACTTCGCCCTATGCAAATTCCGAGATGGGTTGTCCTACTACAATCCCGCTGACATAGTAAGTTTCCTAGATTTCCTCGTCCATTCCGAGTTGTTTGATAGTTAACTCTACTGACCAATCCCTTTCTGCTTCCGAATAGAGATGGAGATGCTGGGTCGAGGACATAAGCAGTCCTGCACCTGAACCAGAAGCGCATCGTCGAGTAGAGGATCCCCTCTTTCACGAGGATGAGGACTTGGCCCTTATTTGTTAAGGCGGAAGTTTTATATGGAGAGCCTTGACGGATCAAGGGTGGTCTTCACCCATGATATGCCGGGGACGAGGCCAGCTTCATCGGTAACACCCCCTCCCTCTAATCAAAAGAGAGCTCCTCGCCCTCAGGACCCTGGTCCCCTGACTTCTCCTCCAAAGGGACGGCGTTCAAAATGTCTATGAGGAGATACAACTCCTCAAGGGAGCCCCCTGCAGGAGGCACAAGAAGCTCGGACATAGGCAGAAGGCACGGGGCAGGCTGGAGAGCTCCCTCACTTCCCAGGTAATTTCCCTGCTACATCATTTTGTGGAAACGACATCCCGAATTTTAACTTTTTAATCATTCCCAGGCAGTCCGATCCTTCCTCAACGCTGATGGGCGCAAGGGCCGAGGTGCCAGTGGCTTCGGACGGAGAGGCGGAGGCATGCCGTACTTTGGGAGTTACTCCCGAAGTTCCTCAGTCTGAAGACTCGGAGGCTTTCTTGGCCACTAACTCTGATGTTGAGAGTGCCGCAAACCATCGTCATCGAAATACCTCACTCAGGAACCCGGCCTTCTCTGACCAAGGGTTCAATGCCCTGAGCTCGTTGGACACAAACCCCGGGGCGTACCGTTCTTTGTTTGAGCAAGTAGTAGCCGTCTTGTCACAGGGCCTGCAGGTAACGTTCTGTCCGAGCCCATTTTATCTTAAAGATTTCATATGCTTCTTTGTTTTAATACAAACGAAACTGCCGACCATGGTAGTAGCCCCTAAGGCTTGATATGGGAAAATGCGCCCATAGCGAGGCTTGTATTCTTTACAGAAAATGTCATATGTGACAGAGTGCGTGGGCGAAGAGTAATCAGCTATCCAAGGCACTTTCCCAAATGAAAGGGAAGTTGAATAATGCCCTAGCCAAGGTGGAGCAGGTGAAAAAGTTCACCTGAGAAGCACACGGTAAGTGCCGTTGCTCATAAGGTAATCTCTTTAAGGAGATCATTGAATTGCCTAAAAACATGATCACATGTAGTAGCGGAAGCCCTAGGTCACCTTGAGAGGGACCTTAAACAGGTTCAAGAGGACTTCCTGTATACAGAATCGCAGTGCCAGGCGAGCCAACACGTGCTGACCCAAAGGAGGGATGACACTAGTGCGCTTAGGGCAGAAAATGCCCAGTAAGCCCAAGAGATTGAGAATTTAAAAGCTGAACTGGCTGCTGCCGAGGCGAAGAATCGCTAGACAAATGAGATGATTTTTGGTAAGTTGATATTCCAAGAATCATTTCTGGGTATGAGAAAACCGAAGTAATTGGCAAGCTGATTCATTGTTCTTAGCAGCTTCTTTGGCTGGCCAACCCCTTAACGCCCAAGGTCCGGTGCCCAAATACATGGCGGCTCATCTGTCCGTGGTGCACGAAAGTGCATGAAAAACGATGAAAGAAGTCTTCAAGGCGTTATTGACCGAGGAGGAGCACGTGCCCGAAGACATGGCTGTCCTAGCCGAATGTCTTAAAAGAGCTCGGCACCAGATCTAGGCCTGGAAGGTATATGCCTACCGCGAAGGAGCAAGGGAGGCCTGGGCCATGGTTAAGACCCGTTATACCGGTGTTGACATGACGCACCTGGCCGAGGTAGGACCTGTGGGGCCGGACAGGGAAGAGATACCGACCAGTCTTGTATATGACAATGTCATGCCTGCTGCTCAGTTTTCACAGAAGGACTGTGCACTAGACACCTTGATAGATGGGTTAGACCGAGCCTAATTAAGTATGTATGTATGACTCTATGTATCAAAGTACTTTATGTCTTTATTCAATCCGCACTTCCGAACTCCGTCAAACAGCCATCGGCTTCTCTATCCTTGTCCAGTGGTCGAGGAGTGTCCCTTACTACTGGCCGAGGTAATCAACTAGGTGCTTCGAGTGAAAAGGCAATCCGGCTATATGGTTCAAAAGACAGGAGTGGCGAAGAGAGTTATGTTATATTACTTTTTAACGTAAGAAACATCTTCCGAGAAAAATAGTTCTTCTAACACTTCCTTTTCTCGAGTAACTGTGTTGAGCACTTCGGTCCGAAGACAGGTGACCTCGGGGGTAAAGCCCCTGGTCGGGTTTGAAAGACCCTTTCGACGTTAATTCTATGTCACGGCCTACCAATTTGTACATTTAAGAGTGCTAGCTTTCAGCTTTGTCCGTCTGAGGTACTTCACTGGTTTACCCGAGATTAACAATCACAGCAGTGCTCCCTTTGCCCCTTAACCGAAAGATTAGAAACGTAAGGGGCAAGCACAGGAGCTGGGCAACCCAGCTTGGCAAATTCTTAAGTCAAATCGATGCATATTTTGGCTTGAAAGACAATAGTTTGTAAGAGGTGGAACGACACATATTTTGAAAAGAACATGCTATATTAATTCTTGCTCTCGAGGTCATTCAGGACATGCCCTCGAGGTGTTCAAAACATAAAAAGTAAAAGAAAAGTAAAGTGGGGTTTGTACATAGACGAGCGGTGTTCGAGGACTCAACCGTTGAAACGCCGGAGTAGCGCTCCATGGATTGGGTTCTAGACGCCTGTCCGTCGGATCTGGAATTTGATAAACGCCTCCATTGAGGACTTGGTCAATGATGAATGGTCCATCACATTTGGGGGAGACCGTGTTCTTCTGCTTCTCCGAATGAAGCCTCATGACTAGGTCTCCTATGTTGAAGTCCTTTGCGCGAACCTCCCTACTGTGATAGCGTCGGGCTTGTTGCTGGTAAATGGCAGATCGTGCCCGAGCAACATTGTGCTCCTCTTCTAGAGCGTCCAAGGCATCCTACCAATCTAGCTTGGCCTCCCGCTCTTCATACATGCATACCCGTGGTGCGTCGTGTATGATGTCGCAAGGGAGTACTTCCTCGGCGCCGTACACCATGAAAAATGGGGTATACCCGGTGGATCTGTTTGGCGTGGTGCGCAAACCCCATAGGATGGAATCAAGTTCCTCTACCCATTTGCACTCGGCTTCTTTAAGGGAGCGTACTAACCTAGGCTTGATGCCACTGAGGATTAGTCCATTGGTGCGTTCCACTTGCCCGTTTGACTGTGGGTGATATACGGACATGTAGTCGAGCTTGATGCCCATTTTTTTGCACCATGCTTTGACCTCTTTGGCCGTAAAGTTTGTCCCTTGTGTTATCAGACTGTGCAGGATATCGTAATGGTGCACTACCCCCGAGATAAACTCAACTACAGGGACGGCTCCGGCCGAGGTAACTGGTTTTGCTTTGATCCAGTTGGTAAACTTGTCTACCATGACAAGTAGAAATTTATTTTTTCTTGATCCGCCCTTAAGTGGGCCGGCCATGTCTAGCCCCCACACCGCAAAAGGCCAGGTGAGAGGGATGGTGCGGAGGGCCACGGGGGGCATGTGGCTTTGTTTGGCGAACACTTTATAGCCTGGGCAACGCTGTACTAATGTGGAGGCGTCAGCGCCCGCAGTCGTCCAATAGAAACCAGCTCGAAAGGCCATGATGACCAAGGTCCGAGCAGCGGCGCGGTGTCCACTCAAGCCGGAGTGTATTTCCTGAAGTAATAGTATTCCTTCCTCTTCGGATATTGTAAGTGCATCTAGTGCCACCCCTAGTTGGTTTTGGAGTATTGACGACAAACGTGGTTGAGGGACTAATGTGTTTGTGAGAATTGTAGGATAACACAGGTAGAAGTCCCTCATTGGTTCGGTTTTCCTACCAGAGATGACCCCTAAAAATGTATGAAGACATTGAAGACAATGGTGGTTCGTGAAGACATTCACGTCGAAGATAATGACGTGTGAAGACATTCACTTGATGACTATGGAGTACGAAGACATAGTTTCTTTCGTAGTTTCATCTTCTTCTTTCTTGAGTCATAGGAACCACCGTACTGTTAAGTGGGGTCCAAGTGAACAAAGTCAGAAGACTGACGTGATGCTCAACCAAAATCCTATGTCTTCGAGCGAAGACAATGAGAGCAAATCTTATCCAGAGTTGGATGAGTCAGCTTTTCTTGTAGCCCAAGCCAAGCTGCCACGTGTGTTGAAATCCGACCGTTGGAAAGGTGTCGGTTCCTTAGCGACTCAGGGTCATTTCGGACATATCATGTCGGGTTGCCTCCTAGCTATAAATAGCCCACCCCCTACACCATAAATTGGTGGCTGCTCAGAGTTAGTGCACGGCTTTTTTCGTTTGAGAGCAACCCACCTTCGAAGCTTTTGAGAGAGAGATCTTTGCGAGGACAAAGCCCAAAACACCCAGAGCCAAAGATTGTTAGGCATCACTGAAGTCTTTCTTTCCGCGTGACCTGAAGACTTGTTACACTTGAGGATTGTGTATCCTCCAGCCGGTTAGGCATCACATTCTGAGGATCCAAGAGTCATTGTGGATCGCCGAAGAATGGAGTCTGTGAAGGTTTGGAAGTCTACCTTGAAGACTTACTAGAGTGATTGGGCGAGGACTGGGTGTCCTTAGCTCAAGGGGAATAAGGTGAAGACGTGGTCTTCTGAGTTCAATCTCAGCCTCCCTAACCAGACATACAGTGGTCACAGCAACTGGAACAGGTCTACCAAATCCTTGTCTTCACCAAGCTACTGGTTCTATCCCCTACCTCCTTTACATTTCAGTTTGTCTTCGTGAAGTCATTGCTTGTGTGTATGATCTGTTTGACTTCACTGTGCGAAGACTATTACCTGTTTGGCTTCATAATGTCTTCCATTCTGATCTGTACTACCTAGCTGCTATTAGTCCTCGTGCTTTCATTATATTGCTTACCTGACTATGGTCTGCCTAGAGTAGTTTATCTTCCGCTGCATATCATATAGGTTAGAATTGATTGTCTGTCTTCAAAGACCTCGTGTTTTGAAGACTTTCATAAAAATCGCCTATTCACCCCCCTCTAGTCGATAACTAGCACTTTCAATTGGTATCAGAGCAAGGTGCTCCCTTGTTCTGTGTGATTCGGTTTAACCACCTGGAGTTTTAGCTATGTCGACTGCAGGGATAATCAAGGTCTCCGCTGCGTGCCACGTTTTCGATGGCACTGATTACCCCTACTGGAAGAATAAGATGCGCATGCATCTTGAAGCCATTGACATCGACCTCTGGTATGTCGTCAAGACAGGCGTTCCCAAAGTCGGTGAAGGTGTCACCGCTGCTGATGTCAAGAGGTTCGTGCAACTGGACTCAACCGCCAAGAACATCATCTGTGGTCATCTGACCAAAGGACAGTATGGCCATGTGAGTGCTCTGGAAACTGCGAAGCTAGTCTGGGACTGGCTGTCCAAGGTCAACGAAGGCGTCTCAACTCAGAGAGACTCAAGGATTGATGTACTTCGCAATCTCTTCAACCGCTTCAAGAGAAATGATAATGAGAATGTCCAGCTCATGTTCGATCGCCTCACTAATATCACGAATGAGCTTCGCGCACTCAACACCACTGAGATCAGTAAGCATGAAATTGTGAAGAAGCTACTGAGATCACTTGACAGCTCATTTGACACTTTGGCCCTGATGATCCAAGAACGTCCTGACTTCAGAGACCTCGATCCGTCTGACATACTTGAGAGGCTCAACACACATGAGTTCCAGCTATCTGAGAAGAGAGATATCTATGACCCCAACTATGGTCGATCCCGTGCTCTGAAGGCAAAAGCTGTCTCCTCATCTAAAGAAGAATCTGACTGTAGTTGTGATGATCCTGAAGACATTGGCAAAGAGCTAGCAATGCTCGTGAGAAAGTTCCAAAAGTTCTCTAAGAAGAATCGCTTCGGAAAATCTTCAAGATCCAGTTCCAAGAATGATGAGGCTTCCTCTCGTGACTACAAGAAGAGAACATGCCACAAATGCAAGAAGCCAGGTCATTACATTTCTAATTGTCCTCAGTGGGAAAAGGAGAACAAGAAAAAGAAGAAGAGCAAGGAATATGACTCTAACGATAAGAAGAACAAGGAATCCTCAAAGTCTTCATCTCACAAGAAGAGCTCATCTGGCAAGGCTCGTGCGCTCATTGGCAAGGAAATGCATTCAGAGGAGGAGTCTGTTTTCGAGGAGGCGGAAGTGGAGTCTGAGGAGGAGTCTGATTCAGGCGTGGCAAGCCTAGCTTTGGCTTCGGCTTTCGTCGTCAAGTCCATCTTCAACACTGAAGACAATGGTCACGTCGCCGACGCTGAAGCCGATGATGACGACGACTCTGCTCCTACCTACTGCTTTATGGCAAGAGGTGCTAAGGTAAAATCACGCGATGCTTACTTTCAAACCTCTAGTAAAGATGACTCTGATTGTGAATCCAAACCCAGCTATAAAACTCTCGCTAAAATTGCAACTGAGCAACAAAATGCTATGGAACATATTCAAAAATTGCTAGACAAATGCGATGACCTATTGGACGAGGAGATGAATCAAACTCAGTCCTTAATCGAAGATATAAAAAATCTTCATGTTAAGTATGAGGATCTTGCAAGTCGTTATGAAACCCTCGTAGCTGATCATGAGAAGCTTTCCTATGATTATCTTCAAAGGAAGAAAGATCTAGAGAAACTGAGAGCGTCTCATGAAGATCTTCAAAAGGAAAATGATTCACTACTCGCCCAACAGATCCATTCTGCTCAGGAAGACTTTGTGCCACCTTGCTTGAAATGTCTTGAGCGTGACAATGCTATCTCTGTTGCTGAATGCTCTCCTGCTTCTGAAGTTGCAATATCTTCAACTGCTGATGTGGTAACTAACCCCTCTACTGAGGATGCCACTACTATTGCTGATGAGAATGCCAGGTTGAAGTCACTGCTTGAAACAGGCATGTACAAAAGCCTCAAAGGGCATCAGACTCTATGTGATGTCCTCAAGAAACAGATTCTAAACCAAAACCCTAGGAAAGAGGGTGTTGGGTTCGAGAGGAAAATGAATGCTAATGGTTCCTACTGGAAGCCTGAGCAGTACCCCAAAACCAAATGAGTTGCTGCTAAGGGCCCTTCTGTGGATCCATCCACCTTATCTGGCTTCACTTGTGCTAACCCTTTTATCATTGATGAGTCATTTGACTGAAACTATAAACTGTTCAAGAATCAGAATGGTGAAGTGTTTGCCAGGTTTATTGGTACTAACTGCAGGAATGGGCCACCAATGAAGAAGATCTGGGTGCCCAAAAGTTGTCTTGATAAGCTTCCCATGAATGTCATCATGACACCACCTGGGAAGAAGACAAACCCCTGACCAAAGGCTTCATGTGGCCCAAAGGCTTCATACAGACGGAGGACCTCACAAGGTCACCCTAACACCAATGTTTTGCAGGGAAATCATTATCAGACTCATGAATATGAGCGTGTTTCTTCAAACTGCTATGTTCACAAGACAAAGAACTTTTCTGCATATTCTTATGAGTATTATTCACCTCCTGCAAAACTATTTGCTAGGGCTCCAAAGCCAAAGTTCTCTGATGTTGCACTTAGACTCATTGCTTCTAAGCCACCCCTTGAGATGTGGGTGGTTAAGAAGAATTGACTTCTCCTTCTGGGAAAGGTCTCCAGCCGAAAACCATTGACTTCTGAAGACAATGCTGGGGACCTAAAACATCTTGTGGGACGCAAGATAAAATGTCAAAATGGTCTTATGATTTATTTCGTCTCTGGATTTCTTGATGATCATCCCATCGTACCATCCAAGAATGTTAACTTTGATAGTATGCTTGTTCGCCAAATCTTTATGCTTCACAATACTCTTCGTGAAGCCTATCCCACTAACTGCACTGTAGGGTATGACTCCGAAAGCTACTGAATGGATTATGGACAGTGGATGCACTAACCATATGACTGGTGATCGAAGTCTTCTCATGGATTCAACTCTACGACCATCTACTAAAAGTCATATCACATTTGCTGACACTGGTAAAAGCAAGATATTGGGCCTAGGTAGAGTTGCTATCTCAAAGGATCAACACATGGATAAAGTGATGCTTGTTGAATCCCTTGGATACAACTTAATGTCTGTCTCAATGCTTTGTGACCTTGACATGATTGTGATATTTGGAAAATATCGTTGCCTTGTGCTTATGGCTTCTGACAAATCTCTAGTCTTCGAAGGTTATCGAAGAGGTGATCTGTATATGGTAGATTTCTCCGCAGGACCACAGCTTGCCATATGTCTTCTAGCAAAAGCTTCTGAATGCTGGCTCTGGCATCGAAGGCTAGGACATGCGGGCATGAGGAACTTGCACACTCTCGTGAAGAAGAAGCATATCATTGGCGTCGAGGACGTCAAGTTCAAGAAGGATCATCTGTGTGGTGCTTGTGAAGCCGGGAAGATGACTAGGGCCAAGCATCCCTCGAAGACAATCATGACTACTCACTACTCTACCCTTACTACCACTGCACATCTTTATGGCTTCATTATTGTTGATGATTATTGTGGGCCCCTTTTTCTGGAGTAAATCTCAGAAGAGCCATCGAGTCACACTAGCCCCAAGAACAACTGGTGGACTCCCTTGATATAGATAACCAGTACATACATCATGTTACACAGGGTTGAGTCAGAGTGCTCAACAAATTATTACAAACTTGCCAATATACTACGGTGGCGAAATATGACTGTGGTGTGGTGGTACTATGGTACTGGTACAAAGTAGAGCCAAGCGTCAGGGTGAAGCTTGACTATAATTGGTGTAGCGGAAGCACTGCGGATGATACATGTGGTAGACTCCAAGATCATAGGTTGACTGACTGGGAACACCTCTAAGCGTCGGCTCGCTAGCGTACTCGTCCTCCACAAGCTCGTCCTTCTCCAGGTCTGGCCAAGTAAATAGCCAGGGACAAGCTAGTGAGTACATTGGAATGTACTCACAAACATAATGAATAAAAGATATAACGAATGCATATGCTCATGTTGGATCATACTAAATGCTCATGCTGACTAAAATCTAAGGCATGGCATGACAATAACAGAATGATAAGGAAGTAAATATAGCATGTCAGTCATAATCAAACTTAATAAAGATAGAAGCTAATGAATGTCACAGGTAGTCTAGCCAGCCCAGGTGACATTCAGAAAATAAGAGAAATGCCAACCGGGTGTCTAAAAGAGAGTCGGGAGAGATAGGACCGCCCGAAAACTCAAGCGACGCCACAAAAGGTCTTGAAAAGAAATGCCAGTCGGGTGTCAAGTGACACCATGGTCGGTCTTGAAAAGAAATGCCAAACGGGTATCCACAAGAGAGTCGGGCGAGACAGGACCGCCCGAGAACTGGAGAGACGCCTTGTAAGGGCTTGAAAAGAAATGCCAAACGGGTATCCACAAGAGAGTCGGGCGAGACAGGATCGCCCGAGAACTCAAGACACGCCTCGTAAGGGCTTGAAAACAAAACTGAATGCCCAGGGTAGTCTAGCCAGCCCCTCAGACACTCAGAAAATATAATAAGAGAAATGGGTTAGTCCACAATAATATTCATATCATTGATGATATTCATGATAAAAATAATATCATTAGTGACAATAATCATCCTGCAAATAATCATGCTTGAATTTTTAGTTATTTCCTCCAAAGACCGATACCGGGACCGACACTTGACCCACCCAGCTAACGCCCTTGACCATGGACATGGCTATTCGAATAGATATAAGTCTGCAGATGGTGTACTCTTTACCCACGTGTATGAGGTTTCTTTAGTCAGTACAGTGACATTGACTAATTCCCATTATGGTCTTTGGGTTGAAAACATGCCTGACCAGCAGACACTAGATTAATCGTCCGGATGCCAGGAATCACCCAAAGCATCGTTCCAGAAAAACTCTAAGTCGGGGAGACAACAATCTCGAGTAGCATGGGATCACTATTCATACGCGCGGATTACAAGGGGGGACCCCCTCTCGGCTACAATCGGAAACACCCATGCCCCCTGACCCGATGACAGGATTTAGTCCATGACCGTGGAAACCCTCATCGTGGCCCTCTATGTGGTGTGTACCCGGACAGGGGTTAACAACTTACTAAGCCTGCGGAAGGACCCGTGGCAGCACGGTATCCAGCTGGGCGTAACGGAACAAGACTCGATCTAGGCCGACTCAGGAGGTGTTACTTATTGTCACCGGTATATATATAACGGGACACCGCCGTGTCAAAACAAGGCCCATGCCCACCGGCACGTCCAAGGTAGGAGTTCACTCCTGGTTTCTCACAATCTTTCTGCATGTCAGACACTTGAGTGAAATGCAAGCAAGTGAATAGATGACGTGACCATGCATGCATGAATGTTTCTACTCATACGGCACAAACCCAACTAATGCAATCATGTCATGCAATATGCAATCACCGTATCCAAAGTTCAAATATGCTTGCCTTGCCCAAATTTGTCAGGAGAAAACCCCTCCAAATTTCCGGCAAGGTTACCCCCCTCTTTTTCCGAAAAAAAACACAAATTTTAATTCAAATAAAAAATTCCATCACAGTACAAAAACTTGTCTTAAAAATATTTTAGATAAATACTAAAAAAAACTAGAAAGAAAAATAAGAATTTCAAAAAAAAGAATAAACTCAAACAGAGATGTGGTTTAAAAGTTATCAACCTTTCAAAACCAGGTGTTTTTCTGCAAAATTCTATTCCTTGTGCGTTTAACAAGAAAACGCTTCGGGTCAGAGTACTCCTTCCAGTACAGAAAGCGTAAAGCACCAAATACGCTTTCGTTTTTAAACAGAAAAAGAGGAGAACACTGACGGGCGGGGTCCACCCGTTAGGTTCAAATCTACACGCGCCCGCGCGCAGTACAGAAGGGGTGCAGCGATCATCGGTGGTGATCGCCAGCGTTTCAGTGAGCGGCAGTGGTCGGAGCTTGATCAGGGTAGACTACCGCGTCGGTGGGTGGTGATGGAGGTCGTCGGAGAGCACCGGAGCGCCGGCGAGGTCGACGGCGGCGGATGGCATTTCGGGTGATGGTGGATCTCGCCGGAGAGAGCTCCGGTGATGGAATTGGGACGCTGATACGTCTCCAACGTATCTATAATTTATGAAGTATTCATGCTGCTATATTATCATTCTTGGATGTTTCACAATCATTTTATAGCAACTTTATATCATTTTTTGGGACTAACTTATTGACATAGTGCCTAGTGCCAGTTGCTATTTTTTGCTTGTTTTTTACATCGTAGAAAATCAATACCAAACGGAGTCCAAACATAGCGAAACTTTTTGTGGATTTTTTATGGACCAGAAGACATCCAATGGACTAGAGCAGCACCTGGGGGGTGCCCCGAGGGAGGCACAACCCACCAGGGCACGCCTGGGCCCCCAGGTGCGCCCCGGTGGGTTGTGCCCACCTCGGTGGCCTCCCGCACCGCCTCTTCGCCCTATAAATTGCCAAATATTCCAAAAACCCTCACGGAGACCCTAGATCAGAAGTTCCGCCACCGCAAGGCTCTGTAGCCACGAAAAACCAATCTAGACCCCGTTCCGGCACCCTGCCGGAGGGGGAATCATCATCGGTGGCCATCTTCATCATCCCGGCGGCCACTATGATGAGGAGGGAGTAGTCCATCGTCGGTGCTGAGGGTTTGTACTAGTAGCTATGTGCTTAATCTCTCTCTCCCGTGTTCTTGAGATGTTACAATCTTGATGTATCGCAGGCTTTGTTAATATAGTTGGATCATATGGTGTTTTCCCCTCTCTATCTTGTGATGAATTGAGTTTTCCCTTTGAGATTTTGTTTTATCGGGTTGAAAACTTTTATGGATTTGAGAGCACTTGATCTATGTATTGGCACTCAACTCGCGGATTCCTGAGGTGACATTGGGGTAATCTATGCATAGGGGTTGATGCACATTTTCGTCCTTGTTTCTCCGGTAGAAATCTTGGGGCACTCTTTGAGGTTCTTTGTGTTGGATCGAGTATTATGAATCTGAAATTGTTTGATGCGTATCGTAAAATTAACTCATGGATACTTGTGGTGACATTGGAGTATCTAGGTGACATTAGAGTTGGTTGATACGTATCATATGGTGTTATTTTAGTATGAACTCTTGGATAGATCGAACGGAAAGAATAGGTTTGTGTTATTTTAGTACGAACTCTTGAATAGATCGAACGGAAAGAATAACTTTAAGGTGGTTTCGTACCCTACAAACAATTTCTTCCTATGTTCTCTGCTAGATAAGAACTTTGGAGTGATTCTTCATCGCACGTTGAGGGATGGTTATATGATCCAATTAGATTAGCATTGTTGAGAGATTGCACTAGCGAAAGTACTGACCCTAGGCCTCATTTTCAAGCATTGCAATACCGTTTGTGCTCCGTTTTATCACTTGCTACCTTGCTGTTTTTATTTATTCAGATTATAAAAATATATTTCTACCATCCATATTACACTTTTATCACCATCTCTTCGCCGAACTAGTGCACCTATACAATTTGTCATTGTATTGGGTGTGTTGGGGACACAAGATACTTTTTGGTATTTGGTTGCAGGGTTGTTTGAGAGAGACCATCTTCATCCTATGCCTCCCACGGATTGATAAACCTTAGGTCATCCACTTGAGGGAAAATTGCTACTGTCCAACAAAACTCTGCGCTTGGAGGCCCAACATGAGTCTACAATAATAAAGTTGCGTAGTAGACATCAAGCTCTTTTCTGGCGCCGTTGCCAGGGAGGCTAGGTAAGCAGCACTCACACCCCATCAACGAAGCTCTTTTCTGGCGCCCTTGCCGGGGAGGTGAGTGCTTGAAGGTATATCTTTAGATCTTGCAATCGAATCTTTTAGTTTCTTGATTTATCACTTGTTTGGTCTATAAAAGAAAACTACAAAAAAATGGAATTGAGGTTGCATCATATTGTTCATCTCTATAATGTCTTTCGTGAAAATGATGGAAAGGAAAATTGTGCTCAATTGATAGAAGAAGAATTCCATAAAATGTTTGGCATAAATGATGAGCATGATTGCAATGTTGTTGGTATGAATTCTTTGAATATCCATGATGCTAATGATATGCAAAGCTACAAGCTTGGGGATGCTATGTTTGATGAAGATGATATTTTTAGTCCCCCAAGTTTTGATGTGCAAATTTGTTATAATGGTAGCATGCCTCCTATTTATGATGATTATGTTGATGAAAGTGGGTTTGGAAGAGTGTCAACTCTAGGTACTAATGATCCCACTATTTTGGAGGGTGTTGAATCTTATTGTGATAATTATGAAAGTGGATTTGGAGAGGTCATGACTTTATTTAGTGATGAATCCACTATTTTGGAAGAGGTTTCAATTGATTATGACAACAAAGTTGCTATCTATGATGATTATCGTGATGACATGTGTGCTATAAAGAATAATGATAACCATGAAACTTGTCATCATAATTTTAATGTTCAATTTGATTATGCCAATCAAGAATCCCATGATAATTATTTTGTTGAATTTGCTCCCACTACCATTGATGAGAATAAATTTGCTTATGTGGAGAGTAAGAAAATTTCTATGCACGTGGATCATGAAAAGAATTCTTTGTGTGATAGCTATATTGTTGAATTCATTCATGATGCTACTGAAAATTATTATGAGAGGGGAACATATGCTTGTAGGTATTGCAATAATATCAAGTTTCCTCTCTATGTGATGAAATTTTTGAAGTTTTGCTTGTTTTGCTTTCCTATGCTAGTTGATTCTTGTTCGCACAAATTGTTTGCTCACAAAATCCCTATGCATAGGAAGTGGGTTAGGCTTAAATGTGCTAGTCATATGCTTCATGATGCTCCCTTTATGTTTCAATTCTTATCTTTTATGTGAGCATCATTGAAATCATCATGCCTAGCTAAAAGGCATTAAAGAAAAGCGCTTGTTGGGAGACAACCCAACACTTCTACCTACTGTTTTTGTGTGTTCACATGTTTAGGCTACTGTATTGATCTTGTTTTATAGCTTTTGTTTCAATAAAGTGCCAAGCAAAGCCTTTGGGATAGTGTGGATGATAGTTGACTTGATTCTGTGCGAAAACAGAAACTTTTGCATCCAGTGTAGAAATTCCTGTATTTTAATGGAACGTGGAAAAATTCTGAATTTTTTTACAGTTGATGGGTATACAAATTTTCTACGTTGTCCGAAGTTTTCAGAATTTCTGGAGTAACAGAAGTATGCCCTTAATTCAGATCTTTATGTACTATTCTGTTTTTGACAGATTCTGTTTTCAATGCATAGTTTGCTTGTTTTCTAGTTTCTATGGCTTATAGTGCTCAATATAAATTGTGTAAATGATATGATACAGTAGGCATTGTGTGGAAACAATTATTAATCTTGTCTTTGACAGTACCAAAGTGAATGATTTGTCTTTATCATACTAACCCATCTCACGAAGTTCCGTTAAGTTTTGTGTGATTGAAGTTTTCATGTTTTGGGTGAGATGTCGATATGAGGAGAATAAGGAGTGACAAGACCCTAATCTTGGGGATACCCAAGGCACCCCAAGGTAATATTCAAGGAAGATCCAAGCAACTAAGCTTGGGGATGCCCCGGAAGGCATCCCCTCTTTCGTCTCCAACATTATCGGTAACCTCACTTGGAGCTACATTTTTATTCGTCACATGATATGTGTTTTGCTTGCAGCATCATTTTATTGTTAGGATTTGCTTGCTGTTATTTAGAATAATGTTTTGCATCTTTCTTTTCAATAAAAAATGGCAAGGATAGCCATCACCATGCTTATTTTGCAAATATATGAGGTGCTGTTTCAAAACAGAAAGTTTATCGCTGTTGCAATAATTCTCCAGAAAAGTCAGAATGTGATAAAATGTTGAAACTTTTTCCACAATAAGAACTGATAAATTTTCTATAGTGTGGTAAATTTTCAGAATTTCTGGATTAGGGAAATATGAGTACAATTGCACTCTTTACAGACTGTACTGTTTAGGCAGATTGCTGTTATGTTTGCATTGTGTGCATATGTTTGCTTGTTTAATGATTCTATTTGAGGATGGAAGTATTAAATATGCAGAGGCATTTAGTATGCAATTTTGAATAATAATTTTAGTGATTTGCTACAGTAGAGAATGATAAGGTTTTTGCATTGATTTATACTAACTTATCTCACGAGTTCTTGTTTAGTTTTGTGTGGATAAAGTTTTTAAGATTTAGGGAAACCGTGATATAAAAGGAATTAAGGAGACACAAAAGCTCAAGATTGGGGATGCCCAAGGCATCCCAAGTTAATAATCAAAGAAGTCTGAAGCATCCAAGCTTGGGGATGCCCCGGTAGGCATCCCACCTTTCTTCATGAACAACTATCGGTTAGTATTGGTTGAGCCTAAGTTTTTGCTTCTTCACATGATGTGTGCTATTCTTAGAATATCATTTTATTTTATTTGCTTTCTGTTTTAATAAAATACTTAGATCTGAAAGTTTTTAAATAAGAAAGAGTTCTCACTTAGCTACCCCTTTACTCAACTACTCGCTTGATCTTCACTTATATTTTTTTAGTAGTTTGTTATTTACTCTCGTGCTTCACTTATATCCTATGAGTGAATTGTTGAATGAATTGAATACCATGAAGTTGAAATTATATGTTCATATCATGCCCAGTGGTAGCTTCACATTGGGTTTAGAAAGTGAAATCTTTTGAGGCTTGACAATCACAATATTGGTCATACAAGCAATTCATGAATGATTACTATAAGGAAGAGAACTTTCACATGCAAATACACTATCTTGGAAATCTTTTGTGATTGTGAGCCCCCATCAAAACATTATATGCCAAATTTTTTGACGTTGGACAAGGAAGACAACATAATGATTTATGTTTGTTCATATTCACATAGAAGTTATATTGTCATAGATCCTTCAACATGTGGTGCTTGCCCCCTATCTTTGCTAGCCAAAATTCCGCACCAAGTAGAGATACTACTTGTGCATCCAAAACCCTTAAACCCAAATCTTATTTTCAAGAGTCCACCATACCTACCTAAGGATTGTGTAAGATCCTTCAAGTAAGTTGTCATCGGTGCAATAAGGCAATAAAAATTGCTTCTAAAAGTGTTAGATCATTTAGTGTAAGAGAAAATTGAGCGTTGTACGAAGTTGTGATAGCAAAGAATAAAAGCGACAGACTACATAATAAAGGTTGCTATCATAAGGGGCAATATAACGTGATGTTCTTTTGCACTAAGTGGTTGAGCATACAAACAAAAAGCGCATGGCAACCTCTGCTTCCCTCTGCGAAGGGCCTACCTTTTACTTTTATGTATTTACTTTCATGCAAGAGTCAAAGTTTTTCTCTCTATTCCTTTTTATTTTTCTCTTTTGGCAAGCATCATGTGGTTAGGAAAGATCTAGGCACATATATCCAGTTGGATATGGGTAGCATGAATTATTATTGTTGACATCACCCTTGAGGTGAATACGTTGGGAGGCGAAATTATAAGCCCCTATCTTTCTATGTATCCGGTTGAAATGTTTTGCTCATGTGTATGCGATGAGTGTTAGCAATCATAAAAGACTATATGATGTATGAGTATGTGGAGCTCTTACTTAGACTCTGTTGAATAAGTTGAATTGCAATTGCTTGGTGACTAAGAACATAGGTTGTTGAGTTTCAAGAGAATTCGTTGTTTGAACCTTAACATGTGAATTGGTTGCTACTTTGTCATGACGAGTTTTATGAGAAAGAGTTGCTGTTATGATGCTACAGAAAGTGATTGAAATTATCATTGATCAAACTTATGCACTTTGCTAGCATTCACACTTCATAAATCATTCCTTTTATCATTTACCTACTCGAGGACGAGTAGGAATTAAGCTTGAGGATGCTGATACGTCTCCAACGTATCTATAATTTATGAAGTATTCATGCTGCTATATTATCATTCTTGGATGTTTTACAATCATTTTATAGCAACTTTATATCATTTTTTGGGACTAACTTATTGACATAGTGCCCAGTGCCAGTTGCTGTTTTTTGCTTGTTTTGTACATCGCAGAAAATCAATACCAAACGGAGTCCAAACACAGCGAAATTTTTTGTGGATTTTTTATGGACTAGAAGACATCCAATGGGCTAGAGCAGCACCTGGGGGGTGCCCCGAGGGGGCACAACCCACCAGGGCATGCCTGGGCCCCCAGGCACGCCCCGGTGGGTTGTGCCCACCTCAGTGGCCTCCCGCACCGCCTCTTCGCCCTATAAATTGCCTAATATTCCAAAAACCCTCACGGAGACCCTAGATCAGAAGTTCCGCCGCCGCAAGGCTCTGTAGCCACAAAAAACCAATCTAGACCACGTTCCGGCACCTTGTCGGAGGGGGAATCATCATCGGTGGCCATCTTCATCATCCCGACGGCCACTATGATGAGGAGGGAGTAGTCCACCCTCAGGGCTGAGGGTTTGCACCAGTAGCTATGTGTTTAATCTCTCTCTCCCGTGTTCTTGAGATGTCACGATCTTGATGTATCACGGGCTTTGTTAATATAGTTGGATCATATGGTGTTTTCCCCTCTCTATCTTGTGATGAATTGAGCTTTCCCTTTGAGATTTCATTTTATTGGATTGAATACTTTTATCGATTTGAGAGCACTTGATCTATGTCTTAGCACTCAACTCACGGATTCCCGAGGTGACATTGGGGTAATCTATGCATAGGGGTTGATGCACGTTTTTGTCCTTGTTTCTCCGGTAGAAATCTTGGGGCACTCTTTGAGGTTCTTTGTGTTGGATCGAGTATTATGAATATGAAATTGTTTGATGCATGTCGTATAATTAACTCATGGATACTTGTGGTGGCATTGGAGTATCTAGGTGACATTAGAGTTGGTTGATGCATATCATATGGTGTTATTTTAGTACGAACTCTTGGATAGATCGAACGGAAAGAATAGCTTTGTGTTATTTTAGTACGAACTCTTGAATAGATCGAATGGAAAGAATAACTTTAAGGTGGTTTCGTACCCTACAAACAATTTCTTCTTATGTTCTCTGCTAGATAAGAACTTTGGAGTGATTCTTCATCGCACGTTGAGGGATGGTTATATGATCCAATTAGATTAGCGTTGTTGAGAGATTGCACTAGCGAAAGTACGGACCCTAGGCCTCATTTTCAAGCATTGCAATACCGTTTGTGCTCCGTTTTATCACTTGCTACCTTGCTGCTTTTATTTATTCAGATTATAAAAATATATTTCTACCATCCATATTACACTTTTATCACCATCTCTTCGCCGAACTAGTGCACCTATACAATTTGTCATTGTATTGGGTGTGTTGGGGACACAAGATACTTTTTGTTATTTGGTTGCAGGGTTGTTTGAGAGAGACCATCTTCATCCTACGCGTCCCACGGATTGATAAACCTTAGGTCATCCACTTGAGGGAAAATTGCTACTGTCCAACAAAACTCTGCGCTTGGAGGCCCAACACGAGTCAACAAGAATAAAGTTGCATAGTAGACATCAGATGCGGAAATGAAGATACGGTGGACCAGGGGTTGACTGACGAGGTTTCGGTGGTGATGGTGGCCTGACGGCGTCAAGCCGATCGGGGATAGTGGCGGCAGAGTGGTGGTCGGAGAGGAGGAAGACAACCTCCTCAAGGTCGGGGGAGTGGAGTGGGGGTCGATTGGGAAGGCGTGGGGGTGGGGTGAGTGATCGCCGAGGCTCGAGGGTCCGTTTTATAGGCTATTCGAGGCGGTCCGGCGAGGTTTGGATTATGCCGGAGTAATGGCGGTGGGTGAAGGTAGCTAGGGCAGTGGTCAAGGGCGCCGAAGGGGTTAATGAGGGTTTGCGGAGCCTTCTGGAGATGCCAGCGCAATCGAGACCGAGCTCCTCGGCCTCATCCACGGAACAATTCCCGTACGGGCGCGGCGGGCGATGACCAAGTCCGGCGACTGCCAGGAGGGATCCAGAGAGTTGGGCAGCGAGATCAGTGTGCGGAGAAGCGGGGAGGAGCGACGCGTGGAGGAGAGGTAGGTCGGGGAGGTACGGTGGAGTGATGGAGATCGGTGGCCGAGGTGGCTCTGCTCGGTCCGCCGTGGATGAGCACGGTGGCCGTTACACCAGCCAGCCGACAGCTCGACGACGGTGAGTGGCTCAGGAGTGGGCCAGAGGTTCGGGTATTGATGAGCAACGGGGATGCCGTGGTGGAGAAGGAAGGGGATGGGTGCACGGCGCCGATCGCCACTGTGACTGAATCCAAATTCAGTTAACTGAATTTTTATCAGTGTTGAATAGTGCACCCACTACCTATATGATGAAATGACAGAGGATGCTAGGTATTTTAGGAATTTATGTGGATTTTTGTGGTAAGGTGTTGATGTGCAAAAATGAGTTTGGCAAAGTTTCAGAATTTTTGGAGAAGTTTAGAATAGGTTTGGAGCAAGGAATCTGTTTTGGTAAAAATTTGGACTGAATAAATTTTAAAAAATTTGAATTGTGGAACCCAATTTTTCTGGTGAAATGGTTTGTGGGTACCATCTAGTTGCTAGGGGAATTTTGGTAGGAGCAGAAGAGTTGAGGATGATATGGTTCCTTTGTAAATCAGAGAAACTAGGACAAATATAAATTCCAATTTTGGAATTTATTTAAAATATGAGAAATATTTTTGTGGAGAGGGAAAGTGTTGGATACTGTCCTGGAATGTGAGAATGACTTGTGGAATTATTTAGAAGTGACAAAAAAATTGTTGGAAGGATTTAGAAGGGTTTGAAAGAAGTGAAAAAGAATCATTTCATTGAAATGATTTAATCATTGAAAACTTTTCTGAAATAAAAATATTTTTGATCCTCGAAAATAGATTCCCAAATAAAACCATCAATCAAAATAGAACCATTTAAGAAAATTTGAAACCCAATTAAAATTTGAAATGGTATTCAGAACAGAAGAAAGTGAATAATACCAAAATGATTCAAAGAATTTTATTTTAAAGAAAATATTTTTTAAATCCAGGGAAAATATTTTGGGGTGTTACAAACTCTACCCCCCTTACGAAAAATCTCGTCCCCGAGATTTCAGCTGTCTCTCAAATAGGTACGGATATTCAGTCCTCAGGTGATCCTGTCTTCCCCATGTTGCTTAATTCCTTGACTGTCTATGGTAAATTCGGGCGCCTTGCCCAAATTTACTTTCCTTTTAATCCCCATATTGATTAAGTGCTGCATCATCTCTTGGTGCTATTGCTGGCTTTGCTCGTACAGACGGCATACTTGTGAGAATGCTGTGTCGTTACTCTGTTGACTTGTCTGTCCCTGAGTAAAATTATTTCCCATTTGTCCAAGGTTTCTCTCTGGCAGATTTGGCATGGAACGGGGCCAGGGGCGATGCATTTTCTTTCTGGGGGTATTTGTGTAACACCGATGAGAAAAGAAATAACAGAGGAAGAAATAAAATTTTAAAAGACTGAAATAATTTCCCTCCCACAAAATTGCAAGTGCAAAAGTAACAGATTATATCACACAAGCAGATTTAATTATACATGACAGATTTTATCATACAAGCATGGTTTAATTATACAGGATGCTCGCAGAAACTGTATACTACACGACCACTTATTTAAACTAGCGTGCTACTCCGCCCTCTCAGCGTGCTGTGGTCTGAGTCTACTACTCGCCATCTTACAAAAGAAGAAAAGAAACAGAAAAGAAATATTTTACAACTGCGCTCTCATAAAGGTCGTCTGTATTGGGATGCCTCGTCTGTCCTCACGGAGTGTCTAGAACATTAAGGGCCCTGCCGAGGGTGAGTCCCAGATGAGGTGCCGATGACTCGACCTCCTCCTCCTCCCCCTCCTCAGGAATAGTCTCCAGTCGGGCAGATGTCGATGCCACGCCTGCTGGGGGTGGCACCGGACTCGTCGGTGGTGGAGCTCTGACTGGAATGGGCGTAGCCAAGCGGCTAGCCTCATCACCCGGGGATGAGCGCTGAATTGCGGAACCGTGAGGAGGATCATATGGTGGGGTAGGGATGCGAGGAGCGCGAGGCAAGGGGGACCGGTACTCACTCCTGCGAGGAATCCTCGTATGAGCTAAGTCCATTCGTGCAGCAAGATGGTCATCCACTAGAGAGGTGAAGACTGACTCTAGTGACATGATATACTGGACAAGGGGCTCGATAGCCTCGTCTCTTTCTCCCGCAGTGTAGGAGAAAGCATAGTGGCGAGTGTATGGAACATGGCATGGCAAGTAGTGATAGGGACGGGTCTGCATAACAGGCAGGATGTCCCTGAGACGAGCGATAGCCTCACGGGCGGCCATCTGGATAGCATGCCTCACAGAGGGCATGACTCTCCCCATAAAATGATAGTTGCGGAAAGACACGGCACTTCCGCTCCGAATATATACCGAGGCCTGGTACATAGTCACGGTGTCCATGATCCTGTCAGGAAAAACGGTGTACTCCGGACGGCCTGGAGATCTCATCGCGTCTCTAGCGATGACAGTGAGGAGACGAGAAAATTCCGCGGGCTCGTTGGCGAAAATCTAGGATGAACAGCCGCCACTAGACATCTACAACAGTAGTCAAAAATCCAAATAGTCATATCATATGCATATGATGACCAAGGAAAATTTGCTACAATGCATGAAATGCATGCTAAAAAAAATGTTAGTACTGACTCGAGTGCTAGCGATCGTGCCTAGGGCTTCCTACAGTCAGCCTGGCTCTGATACCATGGTTTGTCGGGCCCCTTTTTCTGGAGTAAATCTCAGAAGAGCCCTCGAGTCATACCAGCCCCAAGAACAACTGGTGGACTCCCTTGATATAGATAACGAGTACATACATCATGTTACACAGGGTTGAGTCAGAGTGCTCAACAAATTATTACAAACTTGCCAATATACTATGGTGGCGGAATATGACCGTGGTGTGGTGGTACTATGGTACTGGTACAAAGTAGAGCCAAGCGTCAGGGTGAAGCTTGACTATAATTGGTGTAGCGGAAGCACTGCGGATGATACATGTGGTAGAATCCAAGATCACAGGTTGACTGACTGAGAACACCTCTAAGCGTCGGCTCGCTAGCGTACTCGTCCTCCACAAGATCGTCCTTCTCCAGGTCTGGCCAAGTAAATAGCCAGGGACAAGCCAGTGAGTACGTTGGAATGTACTCGCAAATATAATGAACAAAAGATATAACGAATGCATATGCTCATGTTGGATCATACTAAATGCTCATGCTGACTAAAATCTAAGACATGGCATGACAATAACAGAATGATTCGGAAGTAAATATAGCCTGTCATTCATAATCAAACTTAATAAAAATAGAAGCTAATGAATGTCATGGGTAGTCTAGCCAGCCCAGGTGACATTCATAAAATAAGAGAAATGCCAACCGGGTGTCTAAAAGAGAGTTGGGCGAGACAGGACCGCCCGAAAACTCAAGCGACGCCATGAAAGGTCTTGAAAAGAAATGCCAGTCGGATGTCAAGTGACACCATGGTCGGTCTTGAAAAGAAATGCCAAACGGGTATCCACAAGAGAGTCGGGCGAGACAGGACCGCCCGAGAACTCAAGAGACGCCTCGTAAGGGCTTGAAAAGAAATGCCAAACGGGTATCCACAAGAGAGTCGGGCGAGACAGGACCGCCCGAGAACTCGACAGACGCCTCATAAGGGCTTGAAAACAAAACTGAATGCCCGGGGTAGTCTAGCCAGCCCTTGAGACACTCAGAAAATATAATAAGAGAAATGGGTTAGTCCACAATAATATTCATATCATTGATGATATTCATGATAAAAATAATATCATTAGTGACAATAATCATACTGCAATAATCATGCTTGAATTTTTAGTTATTTCCTCCAAAGACCGACACCGGGACCGACACTTGACCCACCCAGCTAACACCCTTGACCATGGACACGGCTATTCGAATAGATATAACTCTGCAGAGGGTGCACTCTTTACCCACATGTATGAGGTTTCTTTTGTCAGTACCGTGACACTGACTAATTCCCATTATGGTCTTTGGGTTGAAAACACGCCTGACCAGCACACACCAGATTAACCGTCCGGATGCCTGGAATCACCCAAAGCATCGTTCCAGAAAAACTCTAAGTCTGGGAGACAACAATCTCGAGTAGCCTGGGATCACTATTCATATGCGCGGATTACAAGGGGGGACCCCTTCTCAGCTACAACCGGAAACACCCATGCCCCCTGTCCCGATGACAGGATTTAGTCCATGGCCGTGGAAACCCTCATCGCGGCCCTCTATGTGGTGTGTACCCGGACAGGGGTTAACAACTTACTAAGCTATACCTTCCTTGCGGAAGGACCCGTGGCAGCACGGTATCCAGCTAGGTGTAACGGAACAACACTCGATCTAGGCCGACTCAGGAGGTGTTACTTATTGTTACCGGTATATACATAACGGGACACCGCCGTGTCAAAACAAGGCCCGTGCCCACCGTCATGTCCAAGGCAGGAGTTCACTCCTGGTTTCTCACAATCTTTCTGCATGTCAGACACTTGAGTGAAATGCAAGCAAGTAAATAGATGGCATGACCATGCATGCATGAATGTTTCTACTCATACGGCGCAAACCCAACTGATGCAATCATGTCATGCAATATGCAATCACCGTATCCAAAGTTCAAATATGCTTGCCTTGCCCAAAGTAGTCAGGAGAAAACCCCTCCAAATTTTCGGCAAGGTTACCCCCCTCTTTTTCTGAAAAAAAACACAAATTTGAATTCAAATAAAAAATTCCATCACAGTACAAACACTTGTCTTAAAAATATTTTAGATAAATACTAACAAAACTAGAAAGAAAAATAAGAATTTCAAAAAAAGAATCAACTCAAACGGAGTTGTGGTTTAAAAGTTATTAACCTTTCAAAACCAGGGGTTTTTCTGCAAAATTCTAGTCCCTGTGCGTTTAAAAAGAAAATGTTTCGGGCCAGAGTACGCCTTCCAGTACAGAAAGCGTAAAGCGCCAAATACGCTTTTGTTTTTAAACAGAAAAAAGAGGAGAACGCTGATGGGCGGGGTCCACCCGTCAGGTTCAAATCTGCACGCGCCCGCGCGCAGTACAGAAGGGGTGCAGCGATCACCAGCGGTGATTGCCGGTGTTTCAGTGAGCGGTGGTGGTCGGAGCTTGATTAGGGTAGACTACCGCATCGGTGGGTGGTGGTGGAGGTCGCTGGAGAGCACCGAAGCACCGGCGAGGTTGATGGTGGTGGATGGTGTTTTGGGTGATGGTGGATCTCGCCAAAGAGAGCTCCGGTGATGGAATTGGGACGTGGAAATGAAGATACGGTGGACCATGGGTTGAATGACAAGGTTTCGGTGGTGATGGTGTCCTGACAACGTCAAGCCGATCGGGGATAGTGGCGGCGAAGCGGTGGTCAAAGAGGAGGAAGACGACCTCCTCGAGTTCGGCGGAGTGGAGTGGGGGTTGATTGTGAAGGCGTGGAGGTGGGGTGAGTGATCGCCGAGGCTCAGGGGTCCCTTTTATAGGTGATTCGAGGTGGTCCGGCGAGGTTCGGATTACGTCGGAGTAACGGCGGTCGGTGAAGGTAGCTAGGGTGGTGGTCAAGGGCGGCGAGGGGTTAATGAGGGTGGCGGAGCCTTCTGGAGACGCCAGCGCGATCGAGACCGAGCTCCTCGGCCTCATCCACAGAACGATTCCTGTACGGGCACGGCGGCGATGACCAACTCCGGCGACTGCCAGGAGGGGTCCAGAGAGTTGGGCGGCGAGATCAGTGTGCAGAGAAGCGGGGAGGAGCGACGCATGGAGGGAGAGGTAGGTCGGGGAGGTACGATGGAGTGATGGAGGTCGGTGGCCGAGGCGACTCTGCTCGGTCTGCCGTGGATGAGCAGGGTGGCCGTTACACCAGCCAGCCGACAGCTCAACGACGATGAGTGGCTGAGGATTGGGCCAGAGGTTCAGGTATTGATGAGCAACGGGGATGCCGTGGTGGAGAAGGAAGGGGAGGGGTGCACGACACCGATCGCCACTGTGACTGAATCCAAATTCAGTTAACTGAATTTTTATCAGTGATGAACAGTGCACCCACTACCTATATGATGAAATGACAGAGGATGCTAGGTATTTTAGGAATTTATGTGGATTTTTGTGGTAAGTTGTTGATGCGCAAAAATGAGTTTGACAAAGTTTCAGAATTTTTGGAGAAGTTTAGAATAGGTTTGGAGCAAGGAATCTGTTTCTGGTCCAAATTTGGACTGAATAAATTTTGAAAAAAATTGAATTGTGGAACCCAATGTTTCTGGTGAAATGGGTTGTGGGTACCATCTAGTTGCTAGGGTAATTTTGGTAGGAGCAGAAGAGTTGAGGATGATATGGTTCCTTTATAAATCAGAGAAACTAGGACAAATATAAATTCCAATTTTGGAATTTATTTAAAATATGAGAAATATTTTTGGGGAGAGGGAAAGTGTTGGATACTGTCCGTAATGTGAGAATGACTTGTGGAATTATTTAGAAGTGACAGAAAAATTGTTGGAAGGATTTAGATGGGTTTGAAAGAAGTGAAAAGAATCATTTCATTGAAATGATTTAATCATTGAAAACTTTTCTGAAATAAAAATATTTTTGATCCTACAAAATAGATTCCCAAATAAAACCATCAATCAAAACAGAATCATTTAAGAAAATTTGAAACCCAATTAAAATTTGAAATGGTTTTCAGAACAGAAGAAAGAGAATAATACCAAAATGATTCAAGGAATTTTATTTTAAAGAAAAGATTTTGAAAATCCAGGGAAAATATTTTGGGGTGTTAGAATTATTCAAGATACATCTGGGTGCACATAATTCTCTATAAGACTGAAGTGCAGGATGTCTTCAGATGCTTCGCCAACCGTGCCATGACCTACTATGGCATCAAGATCAAGCACATCAGGAGTGACAATGGCACAGAATTCAAGAACACTGGCCTCTACACTTATCTTGATACATTGGGCATCACTCATGAGCTCTCTGCTCCATACACACCTCAGCACAATGGGGTCGTGTGATGTTGGCTTGAACTACGTCGGTATTTCCCCAAAGAGGAAGGGATGATGCAGCATAGCAACATTAGGTATTTCCCTCAGTGATGAGACCAAGGTTATCGAACCAGTAGGAGAACCAAGCAACACTACATAAACAACACCTGCACACTAAGAACAAATACTTGCAACACGACGTGTTAAAGGGGTTGTCAATCCCTTTCGGGTAACGGCGCCAGAAATTGGCAAACGGACGTGAGATAAATTGTAGTAGATTGGATAAATAGATCGCGAATAAAATAAAGTGAAGCAAAATATTTTTGGGTTTTTAGAAATATAGATCTGAAAATAAAAGTGGCAAATAAATAAAAAGGCAAATAGCAAAATATCTGAAAATATATGATGAGAAAATAGACTCGGGGGCCGTAGATTTCACTAGTGGCTTCTCTCGAGAAAAATAGCATACGGTGGGTAAACAAATTACTGTTGGGAAATTGATAGAACTTCAAATAATTATGACGATATCCAGGCAATGATCATTATATAGGCATCACGTCCAAGATTAGTAGACCGACACCTGCCTGCATCTACTACTATTACTCCACACATCGACCGCTATCTAGCATGCATCTATTGTATTAAGTTCATGGAGAAACGGAGTAATGCAATAAGAATGATGACATGATGTAGACAAGATCTATTTATGTAGAAATAGACCCCATTTTGTTATCCTTAATAGCAACGATACATACGTGTCGGTTCCCCTTCTATCACTGGGATCAAGCTCCATAAGATTGAACCCATCACAAAGCACCTCTTCCCATGGCAAGAAAAATCGATCTAGTTGGCCTAACTAAACCAAAGATTCTAAGAAGAAATACGAGGCTATAAGTAATCATGCATATAAGAGATCAAAAGACTCAAATAACTTTCATGGATAACAACATAGATCTGATCTTAAACTCAAAGTTCATCGGATCCCAACAAACACACCACAAAAAAGAGTTACATCAAATAGATCTCCAAGAGACCATTGTATTGAGAATCAATAGAGAGAGAGAGGAATCCATCTAGCTACTAACTACGGACCCGTAGGTCTAAAATGAACTACTCACTCATCATCGGAGAGGCACCAATGAGGATGATGAACCCCTCCGTGATGGTGTCTAGATTGGATCTGTGGTTTCTGGAACTTGCGGTGGCTGGAATTGATTTTCGTCGACTCCCCTAGGGTTTCTGTAATATTGGGGTATTTATAGAGCAAAGAGGTGATGCGGGAGGTGGCCGAGGTGGGCACAACTGACCTGGGCGCGCCAGGGCCCCCAGGCACGCCCTGGTGGGTTGTGCTCCCCTCGAAGCCCCCCTCAAGTACTTTCTTGGCCCAACCTGTGTCTTCTGGTCCAAAAAAAATCACCAAAAAGTTTTGCTACATTTGGACTCCGTTTGGTAATGATTTCCTGCGAAGTAAAAAACAAGCAAAAAACAGTAACTGCACTGGGCACTATGTCAATAGGTTAGTCCCAAAAAATGATATAAAGTTGCTATAAAATGATTGTAAAACATCCAGAAATAATAATATAACAGCATGGAACAATAAAAAATTATAGATACGTTGGAGACGTATCAGCATCCCCAAGCTTAATTCCTGCTCGTCCTTGAGTAGGTAAATGATAAAAATAGAATTTTTTATGTGGAATGCTGCCTAACATGTTCATCACATATTCTTTTCTTTGTAGCATGGACATTTGGACTTTTATATGATTCAAAGCAATAGTCTAGTTTTGACATGAAGATTTCAATACTCAAGCATATCAACAAGCAACCATGTCTTTCAAAATATTAACACTAAAGCAAGTTATCCCAAGCCCATTATGCTCAATCATTGATCCATTCATGAAACACACTTGCATATTAGCTACACCCATTGCTCAAGTACGATCATAGTGCCCCTTAGTTGGTGCTTTATAAGAGAAGATGGAGACTCAAAATAAAAATTGCATAAATTAAAAGAAAGTCCCTTCGCAGAGGGAAGTAGGGATTTGTAGAGGTGCCAGAGCTCAAAGCGAAAAAAGTAGAGATAAAACATTTTGGGTGGCATGCTTTTCCTGTCAACGAAAATGATCGAGTAGTTCCCAATACTTTCCATGCTAGATATATCATAGGCGGTTTCGAAACAGAAAATAAAGTTTATTCCTTTTTCCACCATACTTTCACATTCCACGGCTTGCCGAATCCACGGGTGTTGCCCATACCAACACTTTCCAAGGAATTTATTATTTGACAACATGAAGTAAATTCATTTTTTTCATTTCAGGACTGGGCATCCCTAATACCTTTGCCGTACTCTCATGCAATGACAAGTGAATAAACACTCATCTTGAGAATAACACATCTAGCATGGAAATATATCAGCCACCCCCTACCGTTTCATGAGCGGTACGAGCACACAAAAGAGAAATTTATTTTGAAATTAGAGATGACACATACAAATTTGCTTAGAACGGCATGAAAATACCGCATATAGGTAGGTATAGTGGACTCATATGGCAAAAACTGGTTTAAGGATTTTGGATGCACAAGTAGTAATCATACTTAGTGCAAATGAAGGCTAGCAAAAGATTGAGAAGCATCCAACCAAGAAACAAAAAATATCATAAGCGAGCATTAAGCATAACTAACACCGAATAATGCACCACAAGTAGGATGTAATTTCATTGCATAACTATTGACTTTCGTGCTTGCATAGGGAATCACAAACTTTAACACCAATATTCTTACTAAAGCATAATTACTCATCAACATGACTCACATATTATATCAACATATCACAAAACTATTATAAGGAATCAAGTTTATTTTGTCCAATGATCTTCATGAAAGTTTTTATTATATCCCTCTTGAATATTTATCACTTTGGGACTAATTTCATAAGTTGCTTTTGATAGCTCAAACAAATCTAAGTGAAGAACATGAGCATAAAATTTTCTTCTCTCAAAATAATTTAAGTGAAGCAAGAGAGAATTTCTAATTTTTTTACTAACTCTCAAATAAATCTAAGTGAAGCATGAGAGCATTTTTTTCAAAAATACTAACGCACACCATGCTCAAAAAGATATAAGTGAAGCACTAGAGCAATTCCATAGCTCATAAAGATTTAAGTGAAGCATAGAGAGCAATTCTAACAAGTCATAGCATAATTTTGGCTCCCTCAAATAGGTTTGTCCAGCAAGGATTCATGACTTAAAATAAAAAACAAAACAAGCAATGACTCATATCATACAAGACGCTCCAAGCAAAACTCATGATATGTGACGAATAAAAATATAGCTCCGAGTAAAATACCGATGGTCGTTAGAAGAAAGAGGGGATGCCACTCGGGCATCCCCAAGCTTAGTTTCTTTCTTTTCTTTGGATAATGGCTTGGGGTGCCATGGGGCATCCCCAAGCTTAGGCTCTTCTTACTCCTTATTCCTTCATCCATCGTAATCTCACCCAAAACTCGAAAACTTCAATCACACAAAACTTAACAAAACCTTCATGAGATCCGTTAGTATAAGAAAACCAATCTTTACTTTAAGTACTGTAGGAAACCCATTCAAATTTTGTTTTTGCATTATATCTACTGTATTCTAACTTTACCATGGCTTATAACCTCCAATACAAAACTTAGATTCATCAAAATAAGCACACAATGCAAAGAAAACAGAATCTGTCAAAAACCGAACAGTCTGCAAAGATACAAATTGTTCTCATAATTCTGTAACTCCAAAAATTCTGAAAAATTAGGACAACAGAGGAAATTTGTATATCAATCTTGTGTAAAACATTCAGAATTTTTCGTCACTTATGTGAATTTTAAAATTTGTTTTACTGGACACAAAAGTTTCTGTTTTCCAACAAGATCAAATCAACTATCACCAAAGCAATCCCAAAGGCTTTACTTGGCACAAACACTAATTAAAACACAAAAAACACAATCATAACAGTAGAATAATTGTGCAAACACTCAAGAACAGAAATAAAAATACAAAAATAAATTTTATTCATTGGGTTGCCTCCCAACAAGTGCTATCGTTTTACGCCCTTAGCTAGGCATAATGCAAAGATCTAAGTATTGTCATCTTTGGTCTCATTTTCCTTAGAGGTGTTTTTGTGAGAAGGTTTTGCAAAAACAACATAAAACACCTTATCCATAGAGACTTTAGCACTATCAAGTTGCTTATCGTCATAATCCCCTTGATTTCCGGCAACAATCCAAGAATAGTGCTGATTAACATCATTGAAAACTTGTTGGATTATATCTAAAATGGGGACGTCCTTTTTAAGGTTCTCATCAAAGATTTGATTATCCCCAAGCAAATGTCTTAGCACATAATCACTATTATAAATAATTTCATCTATCACGGGTTTTTCACGATTCATACCATAAAAATCAAAGATTTCCCTAGCTTCCCATATTATATAGTCAAATTCATTCATAAGAACAAGAGTGGCCAACTTTTTAGCCTTAGGATTCTTTGTGATTGGTAGGTCATAAAACATTCTTTGCAAGGTAGGATGAGTATGAATAAATTTATTTTCAAGTTTCAGAACTAGTGCTGAGATAGCTTCCGCATAAGATTTAGTCCTTTTTAAGTATAGGAACATCATCAAGACTTAAATTTCCAACACAATTGAAAAATTCTTGGATACGTTCTTTTCCTATAACATTCCCTTGCCCCAAAACAAAAGTTTTAGCATCCAGATTACCAGATCGTACAATTTTAGGAGTTAGGCCATCTTCTGTTTCTGCCATACCAAAGTCACTCATGATGATAAGTTCAAGCAATTAAGAGATCCAATGAGAAAATGACAAACAAAAAAGAGGGCGAATAAAACAGCAAATTTTTGTGAAGTGGGGAGAGGAAAATGAGAGGCAAATGGCAAATAATGTAAATTGCAAGGAGATGAGATTTGTGATTAGGAACCTGGTAGATGTTGATGATGTCTCCCCGGCAACGGCGCCAGAAATTCCTTTTGATGTTGGCTTGAACTACGTCGGTATTTCCCCAAAGAGGAAGGGATGATGCAACACATCAACGATAGGTATTTCCCTCAGTGATGAGACCAAGGTTATCGAACTAGCAGGTGAACCAAGCAATACTACGTAAACAGCACCTACACACAAAGAACAAATACTTGCAACCCGACATGTTAAAGGGGTTATAATTCCCTTTCGGGTAACGGCGCCAGAAATTGGCAAACGAACATGAGATAAATTGTAGTAGATTGGATAAATAGATCGCGAATAAAATAAAGTGAAGCAAAATATTTTTGGGTTTTTAGAAATATAGATCTGAAAATAAAAGTGGCAAATAAATAAAAAGGCAAATAGCAAAATAGATCTGAAAATATATGATGAGAAAATAGACCCAGGGGCCGTAGATTTCACTAGTGGCTTCTCTCGAGAAAAATAGTATACGGTGGGTAAACAAATTACTGTTGGGTAATTGATAGAAATTCAAATAATTATGACGATATCCAGGCAATGATCATTATATAGGCATCACGTCCAAGATTAGTAGACCGACTCCTGCCTGCATCTACTACTATTACTCCACACATCGACCGCTATCCAGCATGCATCTAGTGTATTAAGTTCATGGAGAAATGGAGTAACGCAATAAGAACGATGACATGATGTAGACAAGATCTATTTATGTAGAAATATACCCCATCTTGTTATCCTTAATAGCAATGATACATACGTGTCGGTTCCCCTTCTGTCAGTGGGATCAAGCACCGTAAGACCGAACCCATCACAAAGCACCTCTTCCCATGGCAAGAAAAATCGATCTAGTTGGCCTAACTAAACCAAAGATTCGAAGAAGAAATATGAGGCTATAAGTAATCATGCATATAAGAGATCAAAAGACTCAAATAACTTTCATGGATAAAAACATGGATCTGATCATAAAATCAAAGTTCATCGGATCCCAACAAACACCACAAAAAAGAGTTACATCAAATAGATCTCCAAGAGACCATTGTATTGAGAAACAAAAGAGAGAGAGGAAGCCATCTAGCTACTAACTACGGACCCATAGGTCTACAATGAACTACTCACGCATCATCGGAGAGGCACCAATGAGGATGATGAACCCCTCCGTGATGGTGTCTAGATTGGATCTGTGGTTTCTGGAAGTTGCGGCGGCTGGAATTTATTTTCGTCGACTCCCCTAGGGTTTCTGGAATATTGGGGTATTTATAGAGCAAAGAGGCGGTGCGGGAGGTGGCCGAGGTGGGCACAACCCAGCTGGGCGTGCCTGAGCCCCCAGGCGTGCCCTGGTGGGTTGTGCTCCCCTCGGAGCCCCCCTCAGGTACTTTCTTAGCCCAACTTGTGTCTTCTGGTCCAGAAAAAATCACCAAAAAGTTTCGCTGCGTTTGGACTCCGTTTGGTATTGATTTCCTGCGAAGTAAAAAACAAGCAAAAAACAGCAACTGGCACTGGGCACTATGTCAATAGGTTAGTCCCAAAAAATGATATAAAGTTGCTATAAAATGATTGTAAAACATCCAAGAATGATAATATAACAACATGGAACAATAAAAAATTATAGATACGTTGGAGACGTATCATCGTGGAGCGCAAGAACAGGACCCTCATTGAGATGGCTCGGATGATGCTTGATGAGTACAAGACACCAAGAAAGTTCTAGCCTGAAGCCATTGACACTGCATGCCATATCATCAACAGAGTTTATCTTCACAAATTCTTCAAGAAGACATATTATGAACTAATCACTGGTAAGAAGCCAAACGTAAGCTATTTCAAAGTCTTCGGTGCTAGGTGCTGGATCAAGGATCCACATCACACTTCCAAATTTGCACCGAAAGCACATGAATGTTTTATGCTTGGGTACGGAAAGGATTCACACACCTACAGAGTCTTCAACCTCTTTCATTATAAAGTGGTTCAAACGGTAGATGTGCGGTTCGATGAGACTAACGGCTCGCAAAGAGAGCACCTGCCAAATGTGCTAGATGAAGTTTCTCCTAGCGAATCTATAAAGATGATGGGTACTAGAGAAATCATACCCACCGAGAAATAGGCTGAAGAAGAAATCATCATTCCAGCTCCTACTCAATGAGAAGACAATGATGAGCCTGAAGATAATGCTGAAGATGAAGACACTGACCAGCAACTGCAAAATCTTCACCCTGTTCATCCTCGTGTGGCCAATGAAGTTCAGATTGAGAAGATAATTGATAGTATCAATGCACCTGGTCCACTTACTCGATCAAGAGCTACGCAATTAGCTAATTTTTGTGGGCACTTTGCTTTCATTTCCATCTCCGAACCCAAGAAAGTTGATCAAGCCTTCATGGAACCTGAATGGATTCAAGCTATGCAAGAAGAGCTTCAATAGTTTGAGCTGAACGATGTCTGGGAACTTGTTAAGCATCCTGATCCTCGCAAGCACAACATTATTGGCACCAAATGGATCTATCGCAACAAACAAGATGAACATGGTCAAGTTGTCAGAAACAAAGCTCGTCTCGTTGCTCAAGGTTACACACAAGTGGAAGGGATTGACTTCGATGAAACCTTTGCTCCAGTAGCTAGGCTTGAAGCCATTCACATACTGCTAGCCTATTCCAACCACAACAACATCCTTCTCTATCAAATGGATGTGAAGAGTGCCTTCCTCAACGACAAAATTGAAGAAGAAGTGTATGTAGCTCAACCACCTGGTTTTGAAGATCCAAAGCATCCTGATATGGTCTACAAACTCAACAAGGCACTGTATGGCCTCAAACAAGCACCTCGCGCTTGGTACGACACACTCAAAGACTTCCTGAAGAGCAAAGGCTTCAAACCTGGTTCTCTTGATCCCACTCTCTTCACGAAGACATATGATGGTGAATTGTTTGTGTGCCAAATCTATGTGGATGACATTATCTTCGGCTGCACTGACAAGAGATACAGTGATGAGTTTGGGCATATGATGCAAGAGCAATATTAGATGTCCATGTTGGGAGAGCTGAAATTCTTCCTTGGTCTTCAAATCCATCAACAGAGAAATGGCATCTTCATATCTCAAGAAAAATACCTCAAAGATTGCCTGAAGAAGTTTGGAATGCAAGACTGCAAAGGGTACACGATGCTAATGCCAACCAAAGGCCAATTGTGCCCCGACGACAATGGTAAAGAGTTCGATCAAAAGGTATACCGCTCCATGATTGGTTCTTTACTGTATTTATGTGCATCTAGGCCAGATATAATGCTTAGCGTTTGCATGTATGCCCGATTCCAAGCGGCACCAAAGGAATTGCATCACCTCGCTGTGAAGCGAATTCTTCGATATTTGGCTCACACCCCAATGCTAGGATTATGGTATCCAAAGGGCTCAGAGTTTGATCTAGTTGGATTCTCAGATGCTGATTATGCTGGTGACAAGGTTGATCGCAAGTCCACATCAGGCACATGTCACTTTCTTGGACGATCTCTTGTCTGTTGGTCTTCAAAGAAGCAGAACTGTGTATCACTCTGCACTGCTGAATCTGAATACATTGCTGCTGGATCTTGTTGTGCTCAGCTTCTCTGGATGAAGCAAACTCTCAAGGACTATGGCATCAACAAGAAGAAGGTGCCCCTCTACTATGACAATGAAAGCGCCATCAAGATTGCTCACAACCCAGTTCAACACTCGAAGACAAAGCACATTCAGATCCGTCACCACTTTCTCAGAGACCATGTGTTGAAGAAAGACATTGATATCATTCACATCAACACTAAAGAGCAATTGGCAGATATCTTCACAAAGTCCTTGGATGATAAAAGGTTTTGCAAGTTTTGGTATGATCTAAATATCTTAGAATCCTCAAATGTACTGTGAATGGACACACATCCTAACACTTATGCATATTGATGACTTAGATGTGCAACACACAAAGTAATGTATGTCTTCAATTCATGAAGTCATACCCTCTGAGTGTGAATACATTAATGCGGAATTTGACTTTGGAGTGCCATGATAATTGTGCGCCGTGTCTGGGTCTAATACTTCATATACGGTGGGTAACGCCACCACCAACCTTTCTTGAAGATTTTCGTTTGGCGTCATGTTACATTATCCTCAAAGTTGGTTTGTCTTTAAAATTGCCTTGTCTTCAGGTTTTATCTTCGCGATGTTCAATTTGGTCTTCACTAATATGTATATGGTCTATCCTCTACAGCATTCACTTATAGCTATGTCTTCAAGTTACCATTTTCTGCGCTAAGTGAATGTGATCGGACCCTAACCCCTTCTATGCTTATCTCTCAAATTCTCTCTGTCTCTTTATATGCATTCGATTGACACGTGTCGATTGTCTTCACTGTGTCCTTGTTAGCTGAAGATACAGAGACACATATTTAAAATTTCTTTTATTATCTCCATCCTTTTTGCCTGAATACCGGACAAGCCGGAACGACCACCCAAAAAACCAGGCGCGCGTGGAGGTGTGGCACAATTTTCAATCTATTGCATGTTTGCAACGTGTCCTTCAGATGTGAACTGCCAGGGGCACCTGAGTAATTACACTGCGCCATCCCTCTACCTTATAAATACTCCACCCCTGTGGTCATTATTTCCTCTCCCCTCGCCGTCTCGCTCAAACCCTAGCGCCACCTCTAGCATCAGTCATCGCCGGAGACGAAGCGCTTCGCTGCCGCGACTTCTCCGACGTCGTCTTCACACCGGCCGCGGATATCTTCTCCCCACCGCCGCCGTAGGTGTCTTCCGCCGCCAAGGTAGGGCGCGGGAGACTGGACTGATCGGCCTCCATCTTTCTCGTCTAGCAGTTCATCGTGCGGTAAATAAGAACTCACTTTTTACCGTTTATTTGATCCGTTGAACTATCCACATCTTCCAAAAGTTATTTTTACACTTCCAAATCTGGATCTTTCCTTTTCTGCATCTCACAATTTGCAAGTAGATTCACTTATGCATTGCAACTAGTTAGATTCCTCACTTGTACTTATTCATGTATTCGTACAAATTTGGAACCAACTCACATCGATAAGTGAATGTCTTCGCGCTATGAGGTCAATGTCTTCAAACTGATTTATCTTCAAAATCTTCTGAGAATGCATATGACCTCTTCCCCTTCCCTCGCATCTCTAATGCTGTCACAGGTACATGTCCGTGGGAGAATCCCTTGGTTCTCATAGTTTGCATTCATTTGCAGAGTTCTTACAACATCATATTGAATCGCTTGAAGCCAGTTCCTATCTGACCAGTCGCCTGAAGCCAAACACTGTTGTGAAGCCTTTTCGGTTGAATCCAATGGCATCTGGAAAATCTGCAAAGAAGGGTGGCAGGCAGCGCCAGAATAACACTGCTTTGGACTTGCCACCAGATCTATATGAGATGTACAAGTCAGATCCAGATGAATCGTATACACAGCGCAAAACTCATGTCCAATGGATTCAAAAATATTGGGCAGAACAATGGTTTCAGTATCACTTTGTTACTCCGGAATATGCAAAGAAGAACGCTGTGAGGCCACCATGGGCTGATATTGTATACAGAAATCTTCTTCCCAAGACCAAGACTGAAGCCGTTGCCAAAGACTTCTACCTTGTATGGTCTGTGGCCCAATGCCTGAAAATACCGACCCATCAAGTCTTCAATGGTGTCGTGAGGATGATCTGTTTGAAGCCAATCTTCAGTTTGCAAAGGCTTCAACAGTACAAAACAAGAAGGAACATGGGATTGACTTCAACCCTGATCCAGCTGCTCCAAGGCCAGATGGCAGTCGAGAAGCTGAACAGAATCTCATTGGTCCCTTCAATAGCCTCGATGGGCTTCTCACACATATCGCTGCTCAAAGGGCCACTATTGAAGATGCTGCTGATGAAGAGGAACATGGTGATGTTCCAGAGCCCCCAAAGCCAAAGAAGAAGGCAAAGGCTTCAAAATCTTCTGCTGCACCAAAAGCTTCAAGAGTGAAGCCACTAAAGTCTGCACCTTCTGAATCCAGTGTGCAGTCTGAAGACTCGTCTCACACCTCCAAGAAGCCCAAGAAGATCTCAGGGCAAGCTCTTACTCCAGCAAGCATTCTTCGCAATGATGAATATATTATCGATCTATCTAGCGATGAGGATATTGATGATGATGCCCTTGAGATGTTGATCAAGTGCAAATAGGAAGCCGAAACCTTCAATGATCTTCCTCTGTTTGACGCTGACATTCTCAACAACTTCATTGATGAATGGTTTGAAGATACATCCCTGACCATCGATGATTTGCAACTTCCAATTGGAATCAGCGTGACGTTTCAGGGCTATATTGCCAAAGAGCTCGCAATCGCTCAAAAGGTCATTGAGCAGAAAAACAAGATTGACCATGAAAAGGCTGTCTTCAAGAAGCACATGGCCAAACTGAGCATCACAGATGTTTAGAACTTCAAGAAAATGATGGCTGACCTCAAGGCTGAGTTTCAAAAGCATCGTGATGTAGCCAAAGGATCCAGAGAGCATCTCAACCACTATGCTGCAAAGTGTGTTCAGGCTCATAATGAAGCTCTAAAAAGGAAAGCACTTGGGCGTCCTGGGATTGACCCCAAGCTGGCTGCTAAGAAGAAGCCCGCTGAAGCTGAAACCGAAGCTCCAAGACACGAAAGACCAAGCATTGTCTTCCCTGCCAGTATGACTGGCTCGAAGCCAAAGGTCCCATCAGCTGCTTCTGAGAAGAAGAAGACTAAGCAGGCTGAGGCTGAGGCCAAGAAGCGAAAGCATCATGAAGCCTCTGATGCTGCTCCCTCCAAGAAGAAGCTGAAGACTAAGCCTTCAAAGTCTTCAAGAAAGGACCAAACTGCACCACCAGAGCCGCTGTTTGTTGAACCCATTTCAGTTGCCCTTCCTGCATCCTCCAACCATGAGCGCCGTCTAGTTGTTCTTGAGCCTGCTACCACAGAGGCTCATGTGCCTGAAGACATTCCAGCTGCTGACACCACCGTAGCTGAAGACATTGGTCATGAAGACAATGTTGATGATGATGAAGTCCTTCCTCAGTTCCCTCAGATCATGCCCAAGCCGGTATCATCGCCTGCTCCATCGAGTAGTGAACAGATAAGCATTGGCGGTCCCACGACGCCAATCACACATGATGAGTTCTAGAAAGAGCAACATACCAACTCTCCGCTGCATGAAGTCATTCCTCGCACTCCACCAGCTCATGTCACCACTCCAGTGATTGAGACTCCACAAGATACCCCTGAAGACATGGAGAAGACCACTCCCTCACCACAGGCATCACCATCTTTCCAAAGGCTTCGCAGAGGCCCTAGGCCCATGGTCTCCATGTCGAGCTTTCCTGAAGAGGATGTGCAAGCCACAAGCTCAGTAGCACGTCAAGTGTTCCCTGAAGCCATCCCTTCAGTCACTGCTCAAGAGTCCAAAGCCACGGAGGCTGAAGATATTCTGGCTGCATCAACTGATAGCAAAGAAGAAGAGTCTGAAGTTATTCCCCCTACTGTTGAATCAAGAGAGGATGAAGATGTGATTGTGCCTGACCCACCAGCTGTTGAAACCACTGAAGCCCCTGCACCTGATGATGCTGCTGCCACTGTTACTGAAGCCAATGCCATTGTCATGGCTGAAGTCAATGCTCCTCCTGAAGCCACCCCTCAGTCTGAAGCCCTTGAAGCCACAGAAGATCTTCAGCCATCCTCCTCGGATGTTGCTGCTGCTCCACCTGTTCCACATACAATGGCTAGGGCCTTCAATCATGAAGGTGAGCTCATCAGCATCAACTGGCCCATTCTGACGCCTCTAGTTGCTCCTGGTCCCCAGTATGACTATCATGTGGAGCAAAGGCCTCAAACGCAGAAGCCAAAGCCCAGGCTGCCAAGGCTTCCCAGTGCTGTTACCACACAAGGCTCCTTCAGTGTGCTCAGCTTCAGAGAGCACAACACATTCTTTGACTCGGCTAAGAATCCATGCAAGAAGCCAAAGATCTCCTCTGACAGGTTGTGGAGCCACCAGCAGTGAAGCTACTACTCTTGCATCTTATACAACTAGGACATGATCTTTCCCCACAAGCGCTTGTGCTGCGATGCCATTGCTGGACTTCCCGGCCTTGAGGAAGCTCTTGACTGCTTCCGTGAAGTTGGCTTGCTCCCATTTGTCATCGACAAGGAGCATTGGAATGAAGAACTCTTGCTGCAATTCTATGCCACTCTCCATATATCAGGCTACAACAGGGATCTGAAGACATGGGTCCTTGAGTGGATGTCAGGTGATGTACATCATGAAGCCAAAGCTCTAGACATCATCGAGCTAACTTCCCTGCCCACTCCTGGTGATCTCTATGAGCCAGGTTGTCAGCGTTATGAACAAGAATTGCAGAGCATCTTCCAGAATCCTGAGCCCAACATGAGTCAAATGCTCAGCATGATGAAGCCATTACCAATTGATGCTGAATACCCCAAGGAATGCTATGTCAGTGACCTCGAGTATCAGCCCCGCACTATCTATCACATACTGAGGAATACTCTATGGCCAATTAAGGGGCATTCTCCTCAAGCCAAGATTGAAGGCACTATGAAGACATTGGTCTTCTACATCATCAATGGCATCAGATTCAATACTCAATACTTGTTCATCCGCCAGTTGGCAGCTTCAGGCATTGATCTGTTTGGCCTCAAATTCTATGCTCCATGGGTCATGCGGCTGATTAAGCGTCACTCCACCATCAACTATCAAGCTTCAGCGCGCAACCATGTTGTCTTTCTGCCAGAAGTGGATATGTCTCATGAAGCCATATATCCTGAGCCTGCCAAGGAACCTGTTCATGAAGACAATGCTGCCTTCCAAAGCTTCACTCAACCACTTGAAGGGATTCATGTGTGAAACCCAACCACTACTGTTGCTGGTCCTCTTGTCGGTCAGCTTAGGCTGCCGCATCATGCCAACACAGATGCAATAGCCAGCACAGTAGCCCACAGGCCTCAGAAGCATGCTCGAGTTCTGAATGACAAAGAGCTTCTTGTGTCACTTCATAAAAAACAGGATAGGCATCATGACTGGATGAAGCGCCATATGCAAAGTCTCCTAGTTGATGTCAATCGCATTCGCAACCTTGCTACCAAGAACTCCTTTGCTGCTCATGAAGCCTGTCGGCATGCCTGGAAGAGCCTCACAATGCTCTGTTCTGAAGATGATCTACGAGCAGATGGCTTCACTGAACGTTTCAAGTTTGACTCCAGGCCTCTACAGTCAGCAAGTTGGCATCCAACTCCTTCCATTGAAGATTCTGAGTATTCATCTTCGGCTCCAACTATTGTTGCGTGAGTCATTGATGAAGAGGACGACGCCACTTCACCAGCTATGGCTTCACTGCATCAGGATTCTGCATCAGGCCCCTCTGCACCGCCCAACTCCACCGTTGACCCTGCTGCCCCAACATCTTCACCAACACCTTAGGGGAACGCTTAGACACTCTATGTCTTCACTCCTTTTTGGTCATTCCTGACAAAAGGGGGAGAAGCTTATGAGTTGATAGTCTTCAAGTGGGTCTATATGGGTCGGGTGCTTATTTTTTGCTAAGTTTTACAACTCTCGTTCTTGAACTGTTGGTTTTGAGTTGTAACCCTTAAAACTTGATGGTCGTCTGCTACTTTTGATGCTACCTTTTATTGCGATGATAAATTCCGCATACTGCAGACGCCCATTTCTCATTGTGCATGTCATTAACTTCACTACATTTTTATATGCATGATGAATTGTCTTCATGAGTTGAAGATCTCCACAAAGCAGAACCTGCCATGTGCATTTGTATTCAAAGGCAAATTACTTATATGCACATCTTCAGGGCCACCTTGCAGTGTAAAACCCTACTCCTGCTTTGTGGTGGATTAGCCTCGAGGTGGGCTGAGGATGAACTAGTACAGAGGGGGAACAACCTCAGGAGGTGTGTTCTTGTGTTGGCGTGAGCTGGTGGGGATGATCTGGTTGATCTGTCCCCTTCTATGGTGGTGGCCTAGCTATATTTATAGTGGCCTTGGTCCTCTTCCCCCAAAACGAAGGCGGGAAGGGATCCCACAACGGCCAAGTTTGAAGTGGGACAAGTAGTACAACTTATCCTGACGAAAGGTGGTCTTCGCCTGCAAAGCTTCTGGTTGTGACGTCGTGGTGGGCTCGGCGATGACCTCCGTCCTGCCGTCCTGGTCTTGTAGCACGGGAATGGAAACCTTTAGCTGATTCCTCGGGACTCTGCGTCTGCACCCGCTTCCTTATCACCAAAGAGGAAACCTGTTGTACTGCACCCGCTGGCGCCCGCCTGGCCTTGGTCGTCATAGCTTGCGTCACCTGAACCTCACAAGGTGGGGCTTGCATAGAAATCTCCGCTCCTCAGGAGCCGGCCTAAGGAGGCCGCTTCCTCTGGAGATCTTGACGTCGTCCGCCTTGCGAGGCTTGGCCCCTCGTGAGGGTCTTGTGTTGTTGATGCTGAAGATGGGCCGTACCAGGCCGCAGATGGAGCCACGCTGCGGGCCGCAGGCAGGCAAGTCTGGGTACCCTAGTTCCCAGAACGCCGACAGTAGCCCCCGGGCCCAAGGCGCGCTCGGACTTGGCTTCGAGGCGATGCCAAAGGGCAAGTGCGAAGCACCGCGGGCCCTAACCGCCTGTGGACCCGGTCGACGCGTGGCGCTAGATGGGACATGGGCGTCTCCGCTTCCCCATGCTGCCTCGGCAACCATTCGGCTTGACAACAGCCTGCTGCATGCAAAAAGATCATTATTACCGGAGATCGTGGAGGCCGGTGGTTGGCCTCCCTCTGGCTATAAATGAGGGAGGGGCGGAGCCCCCTGCTCATCTCCGTCTTCCCGCTGCTTGCTCCTTCTTCTTCCTTCCTGCCCCACTGTCTCGTCGAAGCATCATGGCGCCGGTGAGGAGGTTTTCCGCGGCAGAGAAAGGGAAGGCCCCCAAGGAGGGGCCCGACTTGCCGCCGCCCAAGAGAGGCCGTGGGAGACCCCGAAAGCACGCGGCGACTCTGGCAGCGGCCCTCGGGGGTGCGGGCGCGCTCCTTCGATGGCCGGCGCTACCTCCGGCAGCCACGGCGGAGCTTCTTCCCGTGGCAAGGGCTGCCGCGGACGGGGCGACATCGGTGATGGGGGGAGGCGCGCGGCGATCGTCCGGCCGCCACGACCGCGCTCCTACTCAGCCGACGCACCCCGGAGTTCATCGTGTGGTCGGAGAGGCCAGCGGGCATCTGGTTCCATCTGCCGTGCTCCTTCGCGAGCGTGCTGCCAGCCGAGAGCCTGGTGGCCTCTGGCTGCAGGCCGACGGTTGCTGCAGCAAGGCCTCATGGGTGGATGTCGAAGTCACCACCGCCGGCAATGTGTTCCTGAACCGCGGGTGGCAGCCGTTTACCCGCGCGCAAGACCTGCATGGGAGGTGCACCCTCCACTTCAGGTACAACAGCACCACGACCCTCTACGTCAGGGTCTTCGGGGAAGGCGGCCAGCGCCTGGGGTGCTGCCCGGAGAGCGACAGTGATGATGATGACGACGGCGACGGCGCCGTTGCTGGCGGTGAGCTTGCCCTTGGCGACGGCTCCTCTTCTGGGCAGAGTACGAGTGACGGTGACTACGACGAGCCGCCATGCCACCGGGCTCGGACCGAGGAGGGCGACGAGCCGCATCGCTGGCGGTCCCCGGTGAAACAGGAGCAAGACTCCGACTGAGCTTGGGTGTTGCCGGGGCCGAGCCTCGGGAGTCGCCGTAGTCGCATAGCTTGCTTTTATTTCTTTCTTCCTCCTGGATTTAAATAAGTAGAGGGCCCTGTTGGGGCGTGTAATGAACCATGGCGCATGCGCCATTATGCTATGCTCGTTGTTTTCATATCATGTTGTGATGTCCATGTTTCTACTAGGTGCGTTTAGGGTAACTTAGCTCGATGTGTTCATGGTAGACTTCCATGTTGCGAGGGCATGCCTTTCTAGGGGCATTTTCCAAGGGCTTCCTTCTTGAAAACTCGGGAGTCGTTGAGCCTCGGGAGGCGTCATGTAGCTGTAGGGTTGGAAAACCTCATGAGGCTTCTCGTCCTAACTCGCGCAAGCCCCCGAGCATGGGTTGGTTGCAGCTAGTACACCGCGTCGCGATGCCCGGAGGCATGGACTTAAGAGGGTGCGCATGCCCATGAGCTTGTTCAAGGGTGTCACGCGAGGATTAAGGCGCCAAAGCTGGGGCAGCAAGGTTTTGGCGAGGTGTGGTCACGGGCGAGCCCGGGCGCGCACACACCGTACCTAGCCCCCGTGCGCGAGACGCGAGAGGAGGAGCGACGGGCAACTGCCGCTCTTCCTGAAACAGGGTTGGAAAGGCGAACACTGTGAAGAGACAAAAAAGAGAGAAACTTTCCAACCCTTGCAAACGAAAGACACGAAAGCTCCAAATTTCATTCGAGAAGTTGCAAACCAGCTATAGAAAGCAAGCAAAAGAACAGCCGCGTCCGGCACCTAGACTAGTCTTCTTGTCTTCCCACCAGCGCGGAGCATGGGGCCTCCACTAGGACGTGGGTGGGAGCCCCCGTGAGGCCCAGGGGCGGCACTCAGGAGACTCCAGGGCGTGTACAGCCCCAACTCATTATTACGTGAGAGTGTCATGAGCGGAGACCTTCACAGGCACGGGGCCTTGCTTCATGGGTAGAACTTCCAGAGGTGCTGGATGTTCCAGGCGTTCTGGATGGGGATCCCGTCCTGCGTCTCCAGGCACGCGGCGCCAGGCCTGGAGACACGGGCGATCCTGAACGGGCCCTCCCACATGTGCGAGAGCTTATGCAGCCCTTCCCTAGAGAGCACCCGCCTCAGGATGAGATCACCCACCTCTAGCGTCCTAGAGCGGATGCTGCGGCAGTGGTACCACCGCAGCGCCTGCTGGTACCTCGCTGCTCGGAGCGAGGCTTGGCGGCAGCGTTCCTCCCCCAGCATGAGGTCCATCCCCCGCGAGGCATCCTGGCGTGCCTCATCAAACGCCAAGACCCGTGTGGAGCGATGCCTGACCTCGTGAGGGAGGACCGCCTCGGCTCCGTAGACGAGGAAGAACGGAGTCTCGCCCATGGGCTTGGTCGCGGTGGTGCGGATGGACCACAACATGGACTGGAGCTCATTGAGCCAGCCCCTGCCACAGGCCTCGAGTTTCTTCTTGAAGGTCCTTGTCTTGAGGCCCCTTAGGACCTCTACGTTGGCGTGCTCAGCCTGGCCATTGCTCCGAGGGTGCGCCACCGAAGCGTAGTATATCTGCGTTCCAAGGTTAGCACAATATGTTTTGAAAAGGTTGCTGGTGAACTACGAGCCGTTGTCGGTGATGATGCGGTTGGGAACCCCGAAGCGGCTCACGAGGCCCTTGATGAACTTGATAGCTGAGCTGGCTGGGATGGTGCGGACGGCCTCCACCTCCGCCCACTTGGTGAATTTGTCGATGGCGACGTAGAGGTAGCGGTAGCCCCCGGGTGCTCGAGGGAACGGGCCCAGGATGTCCAATCCCCAGACCATGAACGACCATGAGAGCGGGATTGTCTGGAGGCCCTGAGCGGGCTGGTGGATCTGCTTAGCATGGAACTGGCAGGCTTCGCAGGATCTCACCAGCTCGGCGGCATCATTGAGCGTCGTGGGCCAGTAGAATCCGCTGCGGAACGCCTTGCCCGAGAGGGTGCACGATGAAGAGTGGTGCCCGCAGTCCCCGCCATGTATGTCGGTCAACAGCTCGCACCCCTGCTCCCTGGAAATGCATCGCAAAGAAACATCGTTTGGGCGCCTTCGGTATAGCTCACCGTCCTGGATGCAGTATGTTGTGGCCTGGCGGGCCACACGCTCAGCGTCTTCCTCCTTCTCCGGTAGGACACCCCGAAGCAGGTACGTCTTGAACTACTCAGATCAGCACCCCTCCTGAGGTTCGAGCGCGAGGAGCAGGCGGCCCCTGAGGTTGGGCCACAGGCTGGGGCACCAGAGGGAGGCGCTGGGGGGAGCTCCTCCTGAGGTGATGCCGGTCCCACAGTGGGGGGAACTGCCGACGGCCTGAAGAGCCACTCCTCGAAGACGCCGGGCTCCTGAGGTAGGCGCCGGGACGCCTTCTTGGCGATGCCGTTTGCCTCCTTATTCGTGCCGCGCGGCACGTGCCGCAATTCCAAGCCCAAGAATCGTTTCTCAATTCTACGTACCTCTTCAAGGTATGCCTCCATGTGCTCGTCCTTTGGCTTGTACGCCTTGTTGGAGAAGTTGACGAGGAGTTGGGAGTCGCCCCTGATGGTGAGGCACCTCACCCCCAAGGCCGCCGCAACCTTGAGGCTAGCGATCAGGCCTTCGTATTCCATGATGTTGTTGGAGACCTTCTCGCCATGTTGGAAGCAGAGCTGCACGGCGTAGTAGAGCTTGTCCTGGGTGGGCGAGATGAGCACGGCTCCAGCCCCCGCGCCCTGGCGCATGAATGCACCATCAAAGTACACGACCCAACCATCCGGTGCTTCATCTCCGGGAATGAGGGAATGGTTCTTGCCCACCTCCCAGTCAGGGGCGTCAGTCCATTCCACCACGAAATCAGCGAGGGCCGCACCCTTGATGATCCTGGTGGTGCTGAACTCCAACTGGAACGCCTGTAGTTCGATGTTCCACTCGGCGACCCTTCCCGCGGCGTTGGGGCTCCGGAGCACCATTTCCAAGGGGTAAGCTGAGACAACTTTGATAGGGTGGCCCTGGAAGTAGTGATGCAGTTTTCGAGAGGCGACGAGGAGCGCGAGCAAGAGCTTTTGCGGCATGGGGTAGCACGCCCGCGCATCGCGCAACACCGTGCTGACAAAGTACACCGGGTGTTCGACGAGGGTGGAGGCATTGGCGGGGTCCTGCATCTCCTGAGACCTGGGAGCCTCGGGAGTCTTGTCATCTGTTGGGGCGGCCGTGGCTTCAGGGGCTCCATCCTCGGGGGCCTTGCTGACTAGTGGAACGGCCGAGGCCTCAGGAGCGCCGTCCTGAGGCTGCGGCGCTTCGGCCAACTGCGAGGAGCTACTCCGCGAGTCCTTGACCAGGCGCTCCTCCCGGACGGCCACCAGCGCTGCGCTTGCAGAGTGAGGCGTGGCGGCCAAGTAGAGCACCAAGGGTTCAAGGGGGCGCGGTGCCACCATCACCGGCGGGCTGGTGAGGTATCTCTTGAGGTCTTGGAAGGCCGCGTCAGCCTCCGGAGTCCACTCGAACGGGCCCTTCTTTTTCATCAGCTTGAAGAAGGGGAGGGCGCGCTCTCCTAACTTGGAGATAAAACGCCCGAGCGAGGTCATGCAGCCTGCCAGCTTCTGCATCTCCTTGAGGGTTTGCGGCGGACTCATCCTTTCTATGGCCTTGACCTTCTCTGGGTTGGCCTCGATCCCTTGGTGCAACACCAGGAAACCCAGCAGCTTGCCAGACGGGACGCCAAACATGTATTTTTCCGGGTTGAGCCGCAGGTTTACTTGGCGCATGCTGGCAAACGTCTCTTCCAGATCTTCGATAAGGGTTCTCGCCTCCCAAGATTTCACCACTATGTCGTCGACGTATGCCTTAGCGTTCCTCCTGAGCTGCTGCCCAAGGGCAATGTGCATCACCGTTGGAAGGTTGCTCCTGCATTACGCAGCCCGAACGGCATGCAAGTGTAGCAGTATACCCCTCACGGGGTCAGAAAAGCCGTCTTCTCAACATCCTGCACCGCCATCTTGATTTGGTGATAGCACGAGAAGGCATCCAGGAAGCACAGTAAATCACACTCGGCGGTGGAGTCGACAATCTGGTCGATGCGCGGGAGAGGGAAAGGGTCTTGAGGACAGGCCTTGTTGAGGTTGGTGAAATCGACGCACATGCGCTCCTTCCCGCCCTTCTTGGGGACGATAACTGTGTTCGCAAGCCAATCTGGATGCCGCACTTCCCGAATGACGCCGGCTTCCTGCAGCTTGTGGGTTTCCTGGACGATGAACGATTGCTTCTCCGGTGCTTGCCGCCGTGCCTTCTGCTTCACTGGGCGTGTGCTGGGGCACACCATCAGGTGGTGCTCAATTACCCCACGCGGAACCCCGACCAGGTCCGTAGCTTTCCATGCAAAAACGCCCTTGTTCACGCGGAGGAAGCTGACCAGCGCCTCCTCCTGGTCTGGAGGGAGGTCGGCGCCTATGGTGAAAGTAGGGCCTGGTCCTTCGTCTTCGTCGACCGGCACCTGCTTTGTCTTAGTCTTGTCTTGAGAGAACAATTGCTTCTTCTTTGTTGGCGCAGCCTCCGGGCCCTCCGGAGCTCCCTCCCCGCTCGGCCGCGCAGTCGCCGCGGCCCTGTAGGCGATCTTGAGGGCCGAGAGCGAATCCTTGGTATACCCCACCATGATGAGGACACCGCTGCTTCCCGGCATCTTCATGAGGTTGTAGCCAGGATGGGTTGCCGCCATGAACTTGGCCAAGGCCGGGTACCCGAGGATGGCATTGTACGGGAGGCCGATGCGGGCGATGTCAAAGTCGATGAGCTCAGTGCGGTTCTTGTCGCGCGTGCTGAAGGTGACGAGGAGGCGGATCTACCCTAGTGGGCAGGTGGAGCCATCATCGACCCCAGAGAAAGGCTTGGTGGGGAGGAGTCGGTCGTAGGGCACGTGAAGCAGGCCGAACGCCTCCACGGAGAGGACGTTGAGGCCGGCGCCACCGTCGATGAGGGTCCTGGTGACTGCTACGTTGCAGATGGTGGGGGTGCAGAGCATAGGGAGCACGCCGGAGCCGACCGTGGTCTTGGGGTGGTCACTTGAGTCAAAGGTGAGGTCGGCCTTAGGCGCCGCCCAGCCCGAAGGAGCTCCTCGCTACGCGTGGGCGGCACTCACTTGGCGGAAGAACTGCTTGACATGGCGATCCAAAGCCGGCGCCTGCGACCTGCCGAGGATGGCCGCGACGGCATGGGGCGCTGGCGCCACGGAGCACACAATGGAGAGGCGCCAGCGCTCGCCAGTGCTATCTGCGCGACGCGGGAGGCCCGGCGCTCAGCACGAACTCGAGAGCGTCAGCCATGAGAACGGCGGAGCGGTGGCTAATCGTCCGGCGGAAGAGTGGCTCCGATGCACCCATACCTGGCGCGCCAAATGTGGGATTCAGGGCTCTGCGGACCCAAGAAAGGTTTGAACTCTGGGGTGCGTGCGAAGAACTCAATCTCCCCAGTCTGCCAACTCGTCGATCTCATGGCCTAGCTCGATGAACTGGAAAGGACAGGGACACATCGATTTACCCAGGTTCGGGCCACCTTGCGGTGTAAAACCCTACTCCTGCTTTGTGGTGGATTGGCCTCGAGGTGGGCTGAGGATGAACTAGTACAGAGGGGGAACAACTTTAGGAGGTGTGTTCTTGTGTTGGTGTGAGCTGGTGGGGATGATCTGGTTGATCCGTCCCCTTCTATGGTAGTGGCCTAGCTATATTTATAGTGGCCTTGGTCCTCTTCCCCCAAAACGAAGGTGGGAAGGGATCCCACAATGGCCAAGTTTGAAGGGGGACAAGTAGTACATCTTATCCTGACGAAAGGTGGTCTTCGCCTGCAAAGCTTCTGGTTGTGACGTCGCGGTGGGCTCAGCGATGACCTCCGTCCTGCCGTCCTGGTCTTGTAGCACGGGAATGGAAACCTTTGGCTGATTCCTCGGGACTCTGCGTCTGCACCCGCTTCCTTATCACCAAAGAGGAAACCTGCTGTACTGCGCCCGCTGGCGCCCGCCTGGCCTTGGTCGTCATAGCTTGTGTCACCTGAACCTCACGAGGTGGGGCTTGCATAGAAATCTCCGCTCCTCAGGAGCCGGCCTAAGGAGGCCGCTTCCTCTGGAGGTCTTGACGTCATCCACCTCGCGAGGCTTGGCCCCTCATGAGGGTCTTGTGTTGTTGATGCTGAAGATGGGTCGTACCAGGCCGCAGATGGAGCCACGCTGTGGGCCGCAGGCAGGCAAGTCTGGGTACCCTGGTTCCTAGAACACCGATAATGTGTTTGTGAGAATTGCAGGATAACACAAGTAGAAGTCCCTCATTGATTCGGTTTTCCTACCAGAGATGACCCCTAAAAAAGTATGAAGAAATTGAAGACAATGGTGGTTCGTGAAGACATTCACGTCAAAGATAATGACATGTGAAGACATTCACTTGAAGACTATGGAGTGCGAAGCCATAGTTTCTTTCGTAGTTTCATTTTCTTCTTTCTTGAGTCATAGGAACCACCGTACTGTTAAGTGGGGTCCAAGTGAACAAAGTCAGAAGACTGACGTGATGCTCAACCAAAATCCTATGTCTTCGAGCGAAGACAATGAGAGCCAATCTTATCCAGAGTTGGATGAGTTAGCTTTGCTTGTAGCCCAAGCCAAGATGCCGCGTGTGTTTGAAATCCGTCCGTTGGACATGTGTCGGTTCCTTAGTGACTCAGGATCATTTCGGACATATCATGTCGAGTTGCCTCCTGGCTATAAATAGCCCACCCCCTACATCATAAATTGGTGGCTGCTCAGAGTTAGTCCACGGCTTTTGTCGTTTGAGAGCAAACCACCTCTGAAGCCTTTGAGAGAGAGATCCTTACGAGGACAAAGCCCAAAACACCCAGAGCCAAAGAGTGTTAGGCATCACTGAAGTCTTTCTGTCCGCGTGACCTGAAGACTTGTTACACTTGAGGACTGTGTATCCTACAGCCGGTTAGGCGTCACGTTTTGAGGATCCAAGAGTCATTGTGGATCGCCGGGGAACGGAATCTGTGAAGGTTTGGAAGTCTGCCTTGAAGACTTACTAGAGTGATTGGGTGCGGACTGGGTATCCTTAGCTCAAGGGGAATAAGGTGAAGACGTGGTCTTCTGAGTTTAATCTCAGCCTCCCTAACCAGACGTATAGTTGTCACAGCAACTAGAACTGGTCTACCAAATCCTTGTCTTCACCAAGCTACTGGTTCTATCCCCTACCTCCTTTACATTTCAGTTTGTCTTCGTGAAGTCATTGCTTGTGTGTATGATCTGTTTGACTTCACTGTGCGAAGACTATTACCTGTTAGGCTTCATACTGTCTTCCATTCTGATCCGTACTACCTAGCTGCTATTAGTCCTCGTGCTTTCATTATATTACTTACCTGACTATGGTCTGATTAAAGTAGTTTATCTTCCGCTGCATATCATATAGGTTCGAATTGATTGTCTGTCTTCAAAGACCTCGTGTTTTGAAGACTTTCATAAAAATCGCCTATTCACCCCCCTCTATTCGATAACTAGCACTTTCAGATATACATCGTCGGAGGATGCCCGTAGTGCTTAACTTATATATTTCTCCCTCATGAACCTTATAGGCTTTAGATTACCTTACAATTCGACATGTGTCGGTTTGGTCTTCGGGGAGCTCTTTATGGAGCAGGTATGCAAGGAGCAGCTCGGTCCATCATGCGACGACTGCCATGACTTCATGTGCGGAAGTTGTTTCCTTGATAGCTGAGCCACCCACTATGTCTTGCCCCTCGCCATCTTTGGGCAGGGCAGGTTGCCCTACGTCGTTCGATTCCGACGTTCCCTTATCATCTTGCCAGACTATGGATGGCTTGAAGAGACGTTCAAGGAAGGTGTTGTTCGGGACTTTATCCCACTTAGCACTCATTCGGGCAAGTATATCTGCGGCCTGATTACTATCTTAGGGTATGTGATGGAATTCAAGCCCCTCGAACCTGGCCAAGATTTTTACGATGACATTCCGATAAGCTGTCATCTTTGGGTCCTTTGCGTCAAATTCGCTGTTGACTGGTGAGATGGTGAGGTTGGAATCTCCTCGGACCTCCAGGCATTTGACGCCCATGGAGACTGCTATCCGGAGTCACTACAAAAAAAGCCACATCCGTGACATTTTGGCCAGAACGATTTTTTTTCTGTCATGGTTATGACACTTCTATGATGATAATTGTGACAAAAACACGTATCATCATAGATGTTGTGGGCTCCTAATTCTATGACAAAAAATCATGACAGAAAATGGGCTTTTCCTCCTGGGCGGGCCGGAGACGCACCTACATGACATTCATTGGGCTGTCGAAGACGGAAAGAATCGTGGTAGAAGCGAGGGAGAGGAAAATTTCGGGGAGTTCCCGGTTACGGTGGGTCGTCGGGGCCGAGCGATGCACTGTGGTGTGCGCGTTTCTCTCATACGTAGGCGCGTGTGTGTGTAGGGCATTGGCTCTAACTGAACCCGAGGGAGGCATTCCCTTACCGAACCCGAGCGATTACACTACCTACGTTACTGAACCCGAGTGATCGATCCCTTAGCTGTTAACTGAACCCGAGCGATTCCTTCGCTACTGCTGCTAACTGAAGCTAATCAAACCTGCCTCTTGATGAACAGTGACCGTGTTGGGGCTTGGATGAATAGTTCCCGGTGAGGGTTGGATGAACAGGACACCATGGTAGTAGGCCGTTGCCGCTGGATGAACAGGACCCCGAGGAGGCTCCCACACCCGAGCCGGTTAGGGGTGGATGAATAGGACCCCGTGGAGGGCTGGTTGAACAGTAGCCAGTGGAGGTTGGATGAACAGTAGCTGGTGGAGGCAGGAGGAAGATGCGGTGGATGAACAGTAGCAGGTGGAGGCTGGAGGAAGTCGACGGTGGATGAACAGTAGCCCGTGGAGGCTGGAGCAAAGCAGTAGACGGTGGATGAACAGGACCCCGTTTTGACCGTAGACGCTCTAACAGAAGTCTGTTTCCTCTGTTTTGCAGTACACGACACCCCGCCCGATCAACAGGACCCCGTTTTGACCGTAGGCACTCGAACAAAAGTTTGTTTCCCCCGTTTTGCAGTACGCCACACCCTTCCCGATGAACAGGACCTTGTTTCGACCATACGAGGTCGAACAGAAGGCCGTTTCCTTCGTTCTGCGGTACGCCAGACCTCGTTTTGGCTGTTTCGTCCAAGCCAGTTGGCTCTCGATGAACACGACACATTCCGTTGCCTCCCGATGAACACGACGCATTTTCTATGTTTCGACCCAGCCGTTTGGCTTCCGATGAACATGACGCCATTGCTGCCGTCCGTTGCCTCTCCATGTACACGTGCCCTGGCCGTACATATGCGTGAGTAGGAGTTCGAGACCCCGCTGTAGAATTTGTTGGAAATATGCCCTAGAGACAATAATAAATTGGTTATTATCATATTTCCCTTGTCATGATAAATGTAACACCCCCTTTTAATGACCACAGTGATCAGCTGCTAATAGTGCCATGTCATCGTCATTTGCAGTGCCTTGTCACCCTGGGATTAATTATTCAACTCAAATTCAAATCTGAAAATCAACTTAAATTCAAAAGTGCAATTTGAAGTGGATCAAATCCTGCTGGAAAAATGTCCATTAATTGGCAAACAATCCAGTAGCAATGACAAAATCATAATCATTATTTTTGGAGTTAGCTAAGTGAGTGAAACAACAGGAAACAGCACCCAAAACAGATAATTTGAATCTATTAAATTGATATTAAATTCAAATGGAATTCAAATATGTTCAAACCACTTTTTGGTGGGAGCTAATATTGCACTACAATATTAGGGCCAACTTCCCTATTTTTCAAAAGTACACAACTATCACAAACATTTCAGAACAAAAGGAAATAAAAGAAAAAGAAAACAGAATCAGAGAAATAATTAAAAGGGACACTGTGCACTGGGCCTTAGTGCACAGTGCCCCGATTTGAGGTCCAACCGGCCCAGCCCATCTCCCCATCGTCCTCCTCGCCGCGCTGTCAAACGCGCGCGCCGACACGCCGACGAGCGCGGCGCGTGTCGACCATCCTCCGGCGCCGCTGCCGCCGCGTAGGGGAATAAGAGGCCCCGCGGCCTCACCCGAACCCTAGTCGTTCCCCATTCCTCTCCCTCGCCGCTCCGCGCCTCCACCCTTCCTCCAGATCCGCCGCGCCCGAACGCCACCGCTGCCGTGGGCTTGCGGTAGCCGTGGCCATCGACCACCGCACGCCTCGCCGCCACGTCGTAGAGGATCGCCGTCGTCCGCTGCGTCTCCAGACGCCACTAGTTGGAGCCGGGACCTTCTACACCGAGCACACCGTCCTCGTCTTCCTCCTCGGATCTCCGGCGATCTTCTCGTCCCCGACGACGCCTCTGCGCTACTAAGCTTACACCGGGCCACCGTGTGCCTTCGCTGTAAGCTCCCCTTTCCTCCCCATCTCTCTAGTCGCTCCCGCGTGCTCGCTAGCCGTAGCTTCGCCTGAGCCCGAACCCGCTGCCGCCGACGAGCTCGCTGCCGTGGCCAAACGCCGCCGTCATGCGCAACTGAGCCCAGCTTCGAGCTCCTGGAGCTCGTGCGAGTCCAGCAAAGCCTCTAGCACCTCTCCCCGTGCCGCATAGCGTCGAACCCGACGAAGCCCGAGCTCCGGCGTCCGTTTCGCCGCTCGCCGCCGTCGAACTAACACACCTCCGGTCGGTCCAAGGCCACCAGTCGACGCGGCGCTTTTCTAGCTTTCGAATGCATCAGACCGCGCGCGAAACGGTGTCTCCTAGCGTGATTCCGGCGAGCTCCGGCGACGCGCCGCCGCTGCCTTGGTCGCCGGAGCAGTTCCGGCGCCGGCCGCCGACGTGGCCGCCACGTGGGTCGCCCTGGGTCACTGACCCGTGGGCCCCAGGGGCCCGGCCGGCCAGTTGACCGGTCAGCCCTGCTGACTGGACCGGCCCAGCCGCTGACAGGCGGGCCCCACCTTCCTGTTTAATTAGTTAAAACAAATTAGAAATAAAAATAAACTAATTAACCTAATGTCTCACTGACATGTGGGGTCCACCCCCCTAATTAATCCCGGTAATTAAGCTAATTCGCTGGATAAAGAAACAGAGGCTGACATGTGGGTCCCACTGGACCCACATGTCAGGTTTGACTGGTCAACCGTCCTGTTGACTTGCTGACGTCAGCAGCGCGTCATGCTGACGTCATAATTCATTTTCTGATAAATAAAATAATTCCAGAAATTCAAATAATCTTTAAAAATTAATAACTTTTAAACCGTAGCTCGGATCGAAAAAGTTAAAACATGAAAGTTGCTCAGAACGACGAGACGAGTCTGATCGTGCCGTCTGTTTCTCCATCGAAACCTCCTACGTAGAAGAACTCGTAACTCCGGACCCGAATCCGACAGATGAATAGTGCACACACGTCGGATATTAAATCCCAGAATAATTCTAAAAATAACTAAAATGACTTAGATGCATAATTAGGCAACCCTGCACTGCATCATAGCATCACACGCACCGTATTGCATCTGTTTGCATTATGTTTACCTGTTTCTTCCCCCTCTTCTCTCTCGGTAGACCCCGACATTGACGTAGCTCCCGATGCAGACGCCGCACAGGAGTACGACTACGTCCCCGACGATACTACTGAAGACCTTGCCCTTGCCCCCGAGCAAACAGGCAAGCACCCCCATTTTGAGCATGCCTATATCGCCTATTCCCTTCTCTCTTATGCTTGCATTAGAACTGCTACTGCTACTATTTTCCTATATCTGCTGCATAGCCTGATTATTGTACCCTGCTTTGTTACCTTACTGGTTATCCTAGACTGATTATTATAGGCTGGGTAGAGACACGACAGAGACCTCCACTTGATCCCGACTGCCCTGCTGGATATCAGAAGACCCGATCATCGGGATTGAGGACCAGACCCTGGCACCGCACATCACTACCCCTTAGTTGCCGACACTGCTGGGTTACCGTCGAGTGCCGAGGGTGATACCTCGTTAGCACTTCTGATGTTAACCTTGTAGGTTAGTTACTCGGTCGTGGTAAGCGAGGGTGATTCCTCCTACACCACCCCCGATAACGACATCGTCGCGCAACCTCTCAAGTGTGGACCTCAAGGGTGATTCCTCCTTCGTTCACCTTGATGATAACATCGAGCGGGAATTCCATCGAGGGTGATTCCTCATGGTTCCCTTCGGTGTCCGACACACAGTTACCTTGGATATTATGACTTGACTATGAACCACGATACTAAAGACGGGTCGGCCCTGAAGGGTACCCGCGCGAGCTTAACGCGAAGTGATGTGGAGTCGGGTTGACCTGGATGGTGCCCGCGAGATAACTACGAGGCGTGGCCGGGCATTCTTAGCCCTTGCCGCAAGTCCTCGAGACGGGGCGACGGGGTCACATCGATCGTGAGTCTCTGCTCGTTTCCGCGCGCTCCTAATCCACTACGGTTTGGATATTTGATCCGAGGGGCCTCTGGCCCGATAGCACTAACCATCACGTGGGCATAGTATGGGCGTTCTGCGTCGTATACTTTAGCCGAAGCTTAATGGACGTCAGCGACTGAGCGGCGCGCGCTGGATTGGACTGGTTACGCAACCGCGCTTGTATTAAGGGGTTGCTAGGTCTGCTTCCGGCCGCCCACGCAACGCGCAGGAGTTCCCGGGGCGATGGCCCAAGACCCCTGGGGGCATAGGTTAGTCCGGCGTGCTGACCTCTCTGTTAAGTATTTGGTCGGGTTGCGGCGTGTTGCTTAGCCGAGGCCGGGCATGACCCAGAAAAGTGTGTCCGGCCGGAGTTAAGCGAGCGTGGTGGGTAAGTTGGTGCACCCCTGCAGGGAAGAAACTTCTATCGATAGCCTGTCCTACGGTAACGGACACTCGGAGTTGTATCCCGATCGGTACAACTAGAACATGTGATGAGAATTGGATAGTACGGCTCTGGGATTGCTTTCTCGCAGGGAGTCGAGAAAGGATCTCAGGTCGAGGTTGATGATATTACTACTACTACTTTACATTATGTTCATCTGCTCTCTCCTGATGCTGCAAGACTGTCGAAGATTGTTGAAGATGCTAGTCTTCGATAGGACTAGGCTTTCCCCCTCTACTCTGGCATTTCTGCAGCCCAGTCCACATATACAGCCATTCCTTTGACAATGATGCATATGAAGTGTAGATCCTTGCTTGCTGAGTACTTCGGATGAGTACTCACGTTTGCTTTATTTTCTTTTTCCCCCATTTTTCCATTTGATGCCACCAGACGACGGAGCCCCTGAGCCAGAAGCCCCAGCCGACGACCAGTACTACTATCCGCCTGGCGAGTACTACTACTACGAGGAGCCGTTCGACGACCAGGAGTAGGATCGGAGGGTCCAGGGCAGGAGGCCTACGCCTTTCGATCGTAGTTTTTATTTTTACCCCGCCTCTGTGAAGGCTTATCTCTCTCTCTGTAATATATCTGTACTCAGATATCTAATGCTTCCGCTGACGCTTGTATGCCATCGAGCTTGTATTCGAGCCCTCGAGGCCCTGGCTTGTAATATTAAGCTTGTATGACTTTATTTTATGTTTTAGAGTTGTGTTGTGATATCTTCAAGTGAGTCCTTAGGCTTGATCGTGCGCATTTGCGTGTATGATTAGTGCACGATTAAGCCGGGGTCGTCACAGGTTGGTATCAGAGCCGACTGCCTCTAGGAGTTCCCCCTTTCCAATTCCTTGGCCGAAGTTGAGCTAGTGGTAAAAAATTGTTTTACTAACTTGGCTGTGTGGCTTACGGGCCCACGTCGCCAACTGGGTGGTATTAGGATCTTTTATTCCTCGATCTTTACTCTGGGATTCTAATCTCTCATCTATTCGGGTTTAATAAAATTTACTAACACCGACATTTAGGATCTCGTTAATTCTATCCACCCGTAGAGCTGGATTCAGTGCGATTTCCCTGTCATTGATCTGATTAGTCTGATAATCATTTCCTTTCCATTGTTTTGTTTAACCTTTCCTTTTGAGATCGGTTATATTTCTCAATGTCTTACGACAATCCTGAACTTCTTATTTCAGATGGATCGACTGTTTCCCCCTCGTCCTACGACGCAGCTCGTGCTTCGCACCTGTGCTCGAGACGTCCCTGGGTTTCCAGCTGTTCTGATCGCCCTCTTGATCAGGCTGGGATACCGCTGGTGCCCCGAGTACATGGTCTATGAGGTTTATCGTGAGTTCAACCAGGAGCAGTACTATGCTGATGTTCGCATCTACGATCAGCAGGATAACTCTGACACTGAGCTTCACCGTTTTCACGGTATCGGCGTGACGATTGAGATGGCAGTCCATGATGCTGCTTACTCTGCCGTCGCACGACTTCGAGGACAGTTCAATGCTGACTTGGATGCCTCTGAGTATCGGTACATTCCGTATGCACCTGTTGGAGATGCTACTGGATTTTACACGGCTATCTGTGCCCCGTACGAGCCTCGTCACTATGATCAGCGAGTTCTGATCCACTATGCTCAGGCTTTGGATCGCACTGTTCGTGCACTTGCTGTTGAGTTGTTTGCCACTCGAGCACGCTACTACGAGGCTATGACACAGTTGCTACCAGCTGTTCGTGCAGGGATGCATCCGGAGTACATTCTTTACCCGAGCAGGACTGAGATGCCATCAGGGATCGTCTGGCCTGCTGTGGGAGGTCACACGCCTGCACGTGGACCTCTTCTTTCTTCTCGAGACCGGGTTCTGCATCAGAGTGCCCATGGAGCGCAGGATCCTTCTGCGACGAACGTCCATCGTCCGCACTTGCAGTTACCCCGTTTCAGTGGTTTTCTCCGACGTTGATGTAGCCTTTGCTATGTCCCGTTGTGTACTTCCTTACCGCGTGCCTGCGCGCCGCCTAGCATGTCTAGCTTTTCAATTTGCGCCGTTATGTTGCCCGAATGTAACCGACTATGTATGGATCTGTACGTCTTAATGACTACTTCTAGCATCTATTGCACTCTTTCAATAATGTCGAGTTACCTCATGTTTATTGTTAAACACTTGCATAAGCTATCGCTGAAATACCCCTGTTGGAATAGCAGGATGGCTGACAACAACCCGCCACCGCCGCCACCACCTGATTACATGGCAGCGATGATGCAACAGTTTGAACTCAACCGCCAGTTTATGACGGGGATTATGCAGCAATTCCCTCGTCCTGATGCTAATCAGCAGCAACCATCCATTACCTTACCAGAGTTCATGAGGCTCAGTCCATCGTTTTTCCGCAACACAGTCAACCCACTGGATGCAGATGACTGGCTGCGTGATACCTCTCATGAGATGGAGTCTGCTAGTGTCGCCGAAATTAACTATGTCACTTTTGCGACATATCTTCTTAAGGGTCCCGCAGCCCAATGGTGGGCCACTCACCGACAGACTCTGCCGCCTGGTACTGTCGTCACTTGGGCAGAGTTCAAGATTGCTTTCCGTGCCCGCTACATTCCTCTAGCTATCATAGCTAGGAAGAAGGCTGAGTTCCGTAGCCTTGTCCAAGGAAACAAGACTGTGGAAGTCTATCAGCGCGAGTTTCTAGACTTATCTCGTTAC